>WEKX01025993.1:0-114556 GCA_013390025.1 Pitta sordida
CCCCCCCCAGGGCTTGGGTGGGCTCACCCTGACGCCTTGAAAAGCCAAATGGAGCAGGATATGGCTTGTCAGTGTGGTGCTGAACTTGTTGGTACGATGCCAAACTTGTCTGATCTCCTTAAAGCTCATGATAAGGTTGTTTTTTAGCTGAAATGAAGATCTTGTGTTGTTTCAATTTTCGTCCTCCTTTTTTTGGGAGGGGATCATTTGACTTCTTCACTTCTGTGTGCCTATTCATTGTCTCAGCTAAAACCACATGGATGACTGGTCTACCCATCTCTACTCCAACATCCCTCCAAATAAAAGATCTCCCCACCAGCCTGTGCCCAGTTCAGATCTTGGTGCTCACTGTGTGTGTAAATGAACAGGGCAGAAACTAAATCCTCGATCTGGAGGTTTTCCCCCTCTTTCTGCCTCAGGCTTGTCTGTAATCTTAATGGAAAAAAAAAAAAAAATCCTCCCTCCCCATGGGCCTATTCTTTATTGGAACTGCTAAACAGCCATCTTCAGTGACTTTTTCTAATAAAAGGATGTCTGTTAAACAGAGCCCCAGAGAGCCGAGCTGCTTACAGGGAGCTGTTTGAACTGGTTTCCGTGCTGGCTTTTTAATATAGTTTAATACAGTTCTGGCCCTTTTTCTGCATAGTTTTTCCCCATCAAAGCTTATCATTTCCACTCTGTTGTCTTACTGTCACGCAGCTTTAGATTGGGTTTGGGATGGGGAATGGCACATGGAGCAGTGGAGAGCTCAGTATTTACATCCCAAATGCAAATTCACCAGTGACTCATCTCTGTCCTGGTGGTGAAATGCTCTGAAGTTAAAATTCTGGTGACAACAGGCATGTAGCACCACAGCTGCTTGCTTAACAGGTTGCACTGCCTTATTTATTTATTTGTAATTTTATTTATTTTCAGTTTTTCCTGGAGCGAGATCTCAGTTACAGCCTAATGGGACTGCACAGCGCAGGAGCAGCTCCTGGGCAGATGTGGCCCCAGGCAAACAAAGGCAGAAACACAGATGTACTCTTAGAGACAGGAGCCAAGGAGGAGATATGGAGAGATAGGGATTTGCACAGGTCTCTTGAATCCTCCCTGAGGGTTGGCACTGTGCTTGGAGGTAGCTGGTGAACAGTGCTGGGCTCTCTGGGATCGTTTGGGAAATGCTCTTGGAAAGAGGTAATAGGATTTCTGCTTGCTTTGTGAGTCTCATGGACATGCCTGGCTGAGTTTCCTCTTCTAACATTCCATTTAAAATTCTCTTTTTAAGCTGTGGGATGTGCGTTTGTGTTTGGGATGAAACCCAGCAGAGTGTGTGCTCCTCTGGATGGCACCAGCTGAGACCCTTTGCCTTGGTGGGGGGTGACTTGAGAGCCCCTGGGTTCATGGTTTGGCACCTTCATTTCTCCTACAGAAGAGGTGCGGCAGTTTCTTAGGAAGGATATGGAAAGGTTCCTGTATGGACTGAGCAAACCAGAGAGCAGGGCCAGGCAGGGAAAGGGCCAAGGGCACTTGAGAGGCTTTTTCACAAGGGCGCTCCCAGGAGTGTCCAGAGGAGAGCTGGGACGTGCCCATAACCTGGAGCCCATCTAGGAGCCTTTGCAGCAGTTTGGCAGTGCAAAATCTGCTGGGAATGCTGTCAGGAACAACAGAGGGGGTGGATGCTTAATTAATTTAGATCATCTATGCATACAAGGAAGTGATTGGCTTGACGTAGGGGCGGAGAGGTTGGTCCCAGTAGCTCTACTGGAGTCACTGGAGGGGAGGCTGCCAATGCCATCACCCCCAGCAGGCAGCCCACAGTCCCTGTGGGATAATTCCCATCAGGACATCCCCAGAGACCTGTGGGGAAGCAGCTGCAGGGCCATAAGGGAGTGAATACATCACTGAGTGCACTCAGCAGATCCACTGAAACGTCTCAGGGTCTGTGTGTCTAATTACTTTAGACATGTCCCATCCTTTGCTCATCCACCATGGAGGCATTTTCTCTTGGAGCTGGTGTGCTGTGATCCATGGCTGGGGCTGGGATGAGATGAAGAGATCCCGTGTTTTATGAGCAGTGGGATGCACAGCACGTGCTTGTGCCAGGGCAGGATGGGATATGGCCCATCCTGGGGGTAAACTGGGATAACCCTGGTTCAAACCCGCTCCCAGCTTGTCTTTAGATATGAAGGAAGGGTGTGATGCAGCAAGCTGGGATTGTGCTCCTTAATGGAGGGATTCCAATATAAACAGTAGCTTGAATGGACGATTAATGGAAGTCTTAATAAAGGCTGAATTATTTTGGTGTACGGCTTGTCAGCTCTTATCCAGAGCTTTACAGATACAGTGCTGCCACCAACTATCTTGCAAACATCTATTACTGATAATGCTCCCCGTCTGCAGCAGAATAAAGCACTTTATGAAAAATACATCAGTGGGACCTTTGTTAGCAGACGCTGCCTCAGTATTCCCTGCCACCGTAACTGGGGGGGGGGCTGGGGGGAGTTCCCCTGGGTTTTCCCTGGATGGTGCAGTGATGACAGTTCTGAATTTGTCTCTGTCTTCCCCTCTCATATCCTGGGCTCCTGTGCAGGGCTGCTGCTGTATCCAGCTTGGAGCCCAGTGGAGTCTGGGGGGACAGGACTGGGCAGTACTGGTCAGAGAAAGGCTCCACTTCCTGGGTGTGCTGTGGGTAAGGAACAAAACACTTGTGAGGGGTCCTAGTAATTTATGGGGTATCTGACTCAGGCAACAGCTTCATTGGTTGTGTGCTGATTTGTCATTTTGGAAGGCCTTTTGGTCTTTTTTTTCCCTTGGAGCCTTTTTGTTCCCTGTTCCCTGCACTCTTCTCCATGGACTTTCTCCATCCCGAGGTGGAAGGGTCAGTGTGTGGAGAAGAACGCCTCGGACCTGTGTCAGCTAAATGATGGAGAGAGGCCCATTCATACCTCCTGTCCTCCTGGCACACCGTGCTTGTTCAGAAGAGCCCTGTTTCATTGCACACACCAGCTGGAAAACCAATTCCGTGGACTGAGGGCCACAAGCTGCAACATGTGAAGTCCCTTCATGGTGTTCCAGAGGCACCACTGGGTCTGGATGCTGCTGGTGGGAAACCTGGCCCTTGGTTGGCTTTCAGGATGCCCATCAACACTCCAAGGAGACCCCAGATCCCTGCTCACTTCATAAGTCAGTGCACATCACCCTGTGGGGTGGGTTTTCCTTCGAGTTGGGTTCCTGCCATGGTGGGAACACAGAGGCTCAGAGCTGGAGCAACTCAAGCACAGGCAGCTGCTTGTCCTGCCTGTGTCCAGCTGCTGCCCTCACTTCTCCAAATCTGCAGCTGTGACTCCTCACTGACCATTCCTACCACTCCAAATCCAATTTACAACCGCGTTTGCTCAGTGCAATGTTTTCCTCGTGAATGTAATTTCCAAACAGGGAACCGCTCGCATAAATATCCATATCTTGTCAAACCATCTTTTTTCCTTTTAGTCCCTCAAACATGTGATTCTATTTCTCCAGCTGTAAAGCCGAGCGTGTGAACGTTAAATTGTTAAATAAGTCAAACGTAATTATTCAAGTACCCAGCATAACGCGTTTGAGGAGCGCAGGATGTGAAATCCGACACAATGCGTGCGGGTAAACGCTTTTGTGGAGATTGTACTCCTAAGGGGGACGTCATTTTGACAAGAATATATTTTCCCTCTTCCCTCTCCCAGCCTGTCTCGTACTGTCTCGGTGCTTTGGTGGAAGTCTCATCCAAGTACGGTTGATTTTGATGTGGAATTATTCAAACCTTTCAGATCCCTCCCTGTGGACTGGTTTGCTCTGCAGGCTGATGAAACGATACCTGTGAGCTCAACGCTGAGGACCTGACGTGAAATGAAAGGTTTTTCTTTTGCGAGTGTTGGGCTGAGCTGGTTATCTCCTGGTAAAGCTGTTGAATACTCTTTTCTGCAGTCCAGGCACATCGTTCTACATCTGGCCAAAATCTGTCATGAAGAAAAAAAGATGTTTCAAACAAAAAACATCCTTCGTAGCAGATGGGGGGAAAGTCATTAAAACTCAATTTTCAGGGACTTTTCTGTGCTTTTTTTTTTTGGTCAAAAAATGGAAAATATTCTGAGTGTTTGTGGATATAAAGGAAACACTGCCTTTTTTGCATTGGACAAAACCAAAACACTCATTAGTATCTTATCAGAGCAGAAAGCCCTTTCTTGGTTTTTGTGTCCCACTCCTCGATTCTGGGTTTTAATCCAGGCTGAGCTTTTCCTCTGCAGATTTCAGCTGCTGCTGCCATCAAGCGCATGTGGTTATTTGCAGCATGAATTTTCGTGACCCACATGAAGCACCTGAGAAGCTTCTCACCCTGAGCTGGGCTTTTCTGGGATTCTGTGCTCCATAAGATTCCCTGTGCAATGGTCACAGAAGTGAGTAAGATTTAGATATACTCTCACCTGTCTTACTAGCAGCAACAAAATGTCAAGCGAGCAAACTAAGAACAAATACCACTTTCCTGTTCCCTTCCCTCACCACGAGTAAATACTTGTTGGACATTTCCAGGAGCTTCACAGGACAGAAACCAGTTTTACCTGTTTTATTGCAAAATCCCTCTGTTCTGGACAAGACCTCCAGGGAGAAGTTTTCCCTGAATCTCCGTGACTGACCTGCTCGTCCCTAAGGTGACAGCAGTTATTTCTGTAGTGGTTGCTGTGATCTCATCCTCAGATCTGTGTAAGTGACCTTTGGGACGCACTTTTGGGTATTGACATTTATGCTGCTGCCGCCCAGAGCTCTGCAGCCCTGCCCTGCTGGTCCCAGCAGTTCCTCGTCCTTTTTTGCTGTTTTTTGGGGGTTTTTTTGTAATCCTGTACTGTCAGTGCCAAACGTGGCTGGGGGACCCTCTGTTCCCTCTTGTACAGGGCATGGTCAAGGGCACGTGTCCATCTTCCTGCAGAATTGATGGCCTTTGTTAACGTTGTGCAGTCAAACCTGAGCCCTTAATACCAGCTCAGGGCTGTGGTGACAGGAACCTGTATTAACACGTAGATAAATCCCTTTTTTTCCCCCCCTCCTCCTGCAACCCCAGGCTGACCACAGTGCTGTCCAGCTGCTCTTGGTCTCCCATGTCCGATTAAAGGGCTGGAAAAACGAGCATGTGGTGGTTAGAGCTACATTTCCCTTTCCCTGGATGAATGTGGGATTGTGTGTGTGTATTTTTGGCCTTTCTTTCCTGTACCGGGGCTGGCTCTCACTCCTTGCAGCTCATCGGATTTTAACAACGCCTGTTGAAACTCCTCGAAGCTTCTGGTTTCTTGCGTGTTCCACACTTGCTCAATCTGTTCCTATTAATTTTTAAACACATTTCAGCGGTAGATAAACAGCTGGTGACACTTTTGGAGTTGCACTGTATCATCCCAGGAGCTGATGTAACATCGAGTTTGGGAGAGTGGGAACTGCTCTGGGGGCATCGGGCTCGTGTTCCCTTGGGGTGCAGACACCCTCTATGTGATGCTTCCCACCCCTCTCCAGTGGAGCTGGGCCTCTCCAGCTGCCAGTTTGCTTTTCCTGCTGTTTTAAACCATCCTGATACGCTGCAGGTCCTGAGCAAAGCTGAGCTCATGGTGGAGGATCCAGCTGGGGAATCTACCCGAGCATCTTTGACAAATCTATTTACGTTCCTTAAATCATTGACTGAAAACATCATGCCTGACTCTTTCCTTTTTTTTGTGGAGACAGCCAAGATCTAATCTCTGATTTTATATTTTTTTTACAGCTGTATGGATTTGTTAGGTCTGAAGGGACCCTTAGATCATCTTGTCTCACCCTCTGTACAGTAGTGACCGTGGAAATCCATCCAGCTTCCCTTCCGCCCTGTAATTTGTGAGCTGTGACCGTGTACACCCTGTCAAGGGAGCCAATATTTTGGATCTCTTTTACTGCAGCTCTTTCATACCCCAGTTTGCAGTGTGCTGGGAGTGCTGCATGTTTCAATCACCCACGTAGCAGTCAATGTGCTGTCTGCAGAGGCAAAGCAATGACTAAATTTAACATACTCAGTCAAATCAAAGCACTTTATGGGTATATTTAATGCACCGTTACAGGATGAGAGGCGGCGAGGTGGTTCCTGACTCCGAGGCTCTGGAAAGCTGCCTTGAGGATTGTTTCTCCCTCTGCCCCAGGCTCCTGCTTTTCTGCAGGTGCAAATGGATTAATTGACATCGTGGAATTATGCCAAGGAAAAAATGTGGCTGCAAGTGTCAGAGGAGTTTATCCTTTGCGTCCTCTCCAGAGCTGTACTGGGCTCTTCTGGAAAGCCCAGCACAGGGTTTGGGAGATTGCTCCAGAGAGTGAGTTGTGTTTGGAAACCTCTTGATGCTTTTAGTTAATCATGGATTTGGGAGATTCGGTGTTTGCTATTTTGAGAACTGTCCTCTTGAGTAAAGAATCAGAGGGGAACAGAGGGTTGTTTCTGCAGTCGGAATATGATTGATGGAAAAGTCTATTTTATTTCTAAAATAACATTTCTTTCTGGAAGGCATTTCACCAGCGAAGCAGAATATATAATAAAATAAACCCCAATCCTTTTATCTCATCTGGGGAGGGCAGGGAAGAAGGAGGAGCAGCATCCTTGCTGTGCAAGGAACTTGGCTCTCCTACTGCATTGCACAACCTCGAGTCTTCATTTGCGTAAACCATCAAATAACTGCAAAGAGAGAAGCTCTTGGTAGTATCTGCAAGCCTGGTAGAGCCGTCTTTTCCCAGGTCAGCCTCTTCCTTTTCGAACAGTTCTTGTAGTTCCTGGAAAGTTGGGCAGGAGTTGTGGACTGAGGAAGAATAAAACACCAGAATCAGGAGCACGTCCCTTGCTCTGATACTCAACACTGGCCCCTGCTTGTAGCTCTCAGGCTTACAGAATAAGCATTTAAACACGTGTACTTCTTCCCCTCCAAATGATGCAAACTTGTAGTAAAAGGTGACCTGACCTTTCCTCAGAAGCTGGGAATTCCTCCTCTCTGCTCTGATCCGCTCCTCCCCACCTTCACTTTTCTGAACAGCCTGGTGTGGTTTCTGCTGGCTGCCTGTTCTTCCAGGATGTGGGAATTTAACACAGTTGTTTTGTGTGTCTGCTGGGAAACCCAGAGGTGACACTTTTGAGACATACAAGAAGTGACTGATGGAAGGGTCAGGCCAGCAGCGTGGTGTTGGCACATCCTTCTGGCTTAGGTGTGCAAGGTGGGGGAAATCAGAGAATGGAAATGGTCAGGTGTAAATCTACACAGAATTTCTCCTTACCAGTGAGTGTGGAGCAGCTAAAGGTTCAGCCCGAGCATCCTGCAGTTTGGGATGGTTTTTTACTGTTTCAAGAGCAGTGAATTCCTGTGATGGCTTTTATTTTCTTATTCAATAACCTGAATAAATTAGGCAGTTATTTCTGATGTGGAATTTTCCATGCCCTCTGGACAGGAGGAGGGAACATTGGGCGTATTCTGCCTACCTCCGGTTTCTTCTCAGCAGATCAAGTTCTTCTGCACCTTCCTTCTCTTCTGGGCCTCATTCCCCACTTTGTTTAAAACTTAAAGCTGTGAAGATGTTTCATCCAGTGTGTGTGCAGAAAGCTTGGAGCAGCCCTGTGGAGCCAGGTGGGATTCTTGTTACAAGCCCTGACTCTGTGTAGCTGCAGGGAAAGAAACTTCAGTGGGAAAGGTCTCCCATCCCTGCAAATCTTCAGCTCCAGGTCTGAAAAAATCAAAGCAGCAAATCCCAAGCAAATTCTCAAAGCTGCCTTTTACGGTACACTTGAAAAACTTCTCTTGCTTCCTCCCTCTTTTGTGTATGTTGGTATTACAGGAATTTCTTTGAGCTTAAATGAGTTTTCTACTGATTTGTTAAACGCAGCTTGTCTCAAAAGGCTTGTGATGGTTAAGCTGCTCGTGATGCTGCAGGAGGGCTTTAGGAGGGACTTTGCTTCCATGGAGCTCCCTAGGGCAGAGGCTGATGCTTTGCAGGTGTAATGGGGGGAATTAGATGGAGCCTGAAGATGCATCCAGGGCTCAAAGCCTGAGAAATCAACAGGAAAAGCTTCCTCTGCCTTCAGGGCTTGGACCATGGTGGTCTCTGAAGTGTCACCCCACAGGTGGCTTGGAGCAGGATATTTTTATTTGGTGGGATGTTGGTGCTGTGGTCTCCCCCTTGGAGCCAAAACCTCTTGATGTGGCAGGGAGGGACAAACCTGTCCGTGGTCTGTCAGTCTGCAGATGGGCTTTGGAACTGCTCCTGCATATCCAGCTCCTGGTGTGGGCTTCTCCTGGGACTGGAGGGGATTTCAACTTCATTGGAGAAACACATGCTGGATGCTGTGGCCATGCCAGGAGTTGTGGGCTCTGCAAAATGCAAAGGATTGGATTTTTAACACTTCCTCTAGTGATGGTTTTTATACACTGCTGTATTATTTATTTTATTTTATTTCTTAGCACCTGGAATAATGATGAGGGAAATAAGCCGAGGAGAATTTTAAGCCTTTTCTTTTCAATAAGTAAATTACCCTTGTGCAAGTGGATTGGTTTCATATGGATGCTTCCAATTTCTCCTGCACATGCAAAATGTTCCTAAACCTCTTTTGTTTGTGCTCCATATGTTTTTCTCTGACCTCCCAACTCCCATTTCAGAGCCGAGCGGAAATGGGGACCTAAAGGTATGTGAAAATCTGTGATATTTGCTGCTTACATATAAGGCCTTGATCAAAAGAGATTAAACTTAATACAGATTTAAGCCAGATTCTTGGAAGCAGGTTTGGAGATATCCGTGTTTTGCATCTGACTAGATGTTTTTTCCATCTGTTCTGACAAATCCAATCAATACTGGGGGAGGGGGAGGATGTTTTTGAGGGACAGCCTCTCCTTGCACAGAGCTGCTGTCCCTCCCTAAGGGCTGGGGGAGCCCTTGGCAGTCCCCTTGCCTGGAATTCACTCGGGTACCTCAAGGTAGAGGGTTTTTTGAGTCACTGGTTGAAGGGTTTGTCTGAGTGCATGGCTTCAGGCATCCAAAATTACGGGCTGGGATCAGAGAGCCCCCGTAAGAACAAGGAGAGGATGAAGTTGTGGAGCAATTCGGGTAGGAAACATAAATAAAACTGCTTGATTTGTAACATTTAGCAGGGGCAGTGGCCAAAGTTCAGCCTGTCCTGGACTTCTTATGGTGTAAGGCATAGTGTCTGGAGCTACTTTTTGTAGTGTGGTGGAGTGGCCATCCTCTCATTTCTGATACTTGCATCCCGAGTCAGGAGTTGTCTGTGTGACTCTTTCCCCTGAATATGGCTGATCCTGTGAATATTTCTGATCAAGATACTCATGCAAAGCGCAGATAGGACAGCTACACCCATCCTGCCCAGGACGTGCCAGTGGAGCTGCGAGAGGTTCCCTGTGCACCCACCTGAGTGTCTGCTCCAGGAACTTGGGCCAAACTCCTGCTCTGGCTAGTTTGTTTGTGGTTTGTCTGTGGTTTCCCCCCCACCTCTAATTTGCAGGAGGGCCCAGTTCCCTGGCCTCATTACCACTGTTTCCCGAAGGACATGCTCCTGTAGCCAACTTTTGTAACATTACAAAGCCATGTAAATGAGCCCTCTCCAGTTACACAGTGGGTTTTTTTCTTAAGAGGCAATTTTGTAATATCCTTAGTCTAGAGGAAAGCAGCCAGTCCTCAGCTCAGACTTCCAGTGCTTGGGTACTTCTGGGAATCCTCCTTGTCTCTGGGAATCTGTGGGGAGGATGCTGAAATCCCAGCTGCAATAAAACATGAAGCTCTTATTAGTTTTTTTCTCCCTGCTGACTCCCTTTGCCCAAATATATTCAATTATTGCTCTAAGCAAAGGCAAAATTTGACTGGCTTGTACTTCACAGGTCAGCAAATCCCAGCATATGCTGGGACACACTGGGAGTGCATGAAAAAGGAAGGACTGAGGTGCTGGGGAGGTGACACAGCAGTGGTGGCACCTTGGAGCCACGGGGAGGACATGGGGAGGTACTTCCAGAGGGGGAGAGATACAAGGACAGCTCTCCAGAAGGTCCCATGAGTCACCAAGATATGCAAATGTGTGAGGAAAATTAAAATCTCGGGATCAACATGTGCAAAGCATTTGCATCCTTCTTCTCCACCTTCAGAAACCTGAGGCAGGACAATTCCTCTGTGGATCCAGGGTGAATTTCCTGTGCTCTGTCCCACAGGGATCTCTGGCAGGAACAATCTGCTCTCTGGTTTTTCACATGGGGTGATGTGGGGAGATGGAGCATCCAGCCAGCCCATTCTTCAGTCCCATGTCTCTCTGGTCCCTGGTTTCAGTTTCACACTCTGCTGCACACCAGCGCTGAAATAGTTTTGCTTAATATTTAATTAATGCTGTTCTGTATCGTGCAGAAATGTGAGATTGGCTGGTGTCACCTTAAACCCCAGTGTGGTGCCACAGGCTAATGGCTCATTTCCAAAGCAGCGTTCAGAGGCGCTACAATCTTGTCCCATAAATAGCTTTTGGATATCAAGGCTTTTAATTTTCCTCCTTTTCTTACGCAAGTGCTTAACAGTTGCTTTCATTTTTGTTATTTGCAACTTCTGTGCTAGCTGACAGGGCCAGGCTGGGCCAGGGAAGGCAGGGGAGATGTGGGAAGGGATTTTGGGGGAGGAGGAGCTGTGCCTGGCCATTCATCCCTGCACCTCCTGCCCAGCACTTGTGGTTCTTTATTTTTTGAAGCAGCAGTGGAGTGTTGGAGGACTGGATGTGCACAGCAGTTCTCAGAGATCCTGAGGACCCTTTTGCTGTCTGCTCATTGTTTGACCCTTACTTAGCCAGGACCTTTTCTTAGCGCTGTCTCTCTTGCTCGATCTGGTGCTGGATGCATAAAGATGCAATTTCCCAGTCTATCCCGTTTAATTCTCCCCTCTGGAAGAGATGTTTGCAGAGGCAGCATCTCCCCAGAGCCTCGTGTGGGGTGGGCTCGTTCTCTCCCTGGAGCGGGGGACAGGGGACATCTGTCCCCAGGCAGCTGGGCTGGGCTTGCAGCAGGCACAGCCCATCTGTGCCCTTTGAATCCCCTCCACTTACAGGAAACCAGTTGTTTCATGTCACCCAGAGGTTCCTCCAGGCCATGCCCTTGGCTTGGCTTCGTGTCTGCGTGTCCCCCAAGCCCGGGGTGTTTGCGTCACACAGCGTGGTGGCATCTACTTGAGCTTACCCCAGACTCTTGGCTTTGCTGAGCTTGGCCCTCAATCCTCTCACCCTGTGCCCAGACCCTAAACAGCACCCATGGGTGCTGCTGAGCTCACTGTTTCAAGTGGTTTGGGTCCACCAAATGAATCCCAACCTCATGTTCAGCTGGAGGCACAGCAGCAGGCCCTTTAAGCTCCTCTTGGTTGGCTTTGGTGTTAGCTCACTTGAGAAACTGCTGAGTTTCCCCCCTCCCTCCCCCCTCCAGGGCTTTTAAAGTCCCATCAAAGGCAGCTCCTCGCTCCAGTCATCGCTATCACATAGTGGTAATAAAAGGAACAGAATGAGGCAGCAGCTCAGCAGCCGTGTCGGAGGAGAGAGTCCATTAAGTAGCAGAATAACTATTTATTGCTGTTGTATTAGAGGAACTCGGCAGCATAAAGCAACACTTGAGTTTCAGGGCATTAATTCCGGCGTTTGGGAGTCGTGGGGAGCGGCACCGTGGTCGAGCTGGTTTGTGGCTCTTGGTGCTTCCACATGTTGGGTGGCTTTGCCTCTTGCCCTCCCTTGCTGACGCACCCTCTCCCTGTCCCAGGGTGTGCCCTGATCCTGACCAGGTGTGTTTGCTGTGGGGTGGGGACAGAGGAGCACAGACAGCTCAGGGACCCCACCAGACATGGGAGAGCGTTCTCTCTACTCCTCAGCCGTTCTGTGACAGGAAAATACAAACCTACATGGTAAATGTGGGAGATGTGTGCATCTGGCCAACTTACGATGGTGTGGCACAGTGCAGAGAATTATAAAATATTCTCTGCGCTATAAATCCACTCGAATTACTCTTTTCTCCTCCTTGTAAGGGAATATTGCTGGTTTTGCAGTGACTGCCCGCTGTTGTAAGGCTTCATGGTAGCAGACATGATGTTGGCCCCAAGGAGCTCAAAATAAATGTGTTAAAATGATATACAAGACCTGCTCCCGCTGGAAATCAGCAGCAGCTTTACCAGTGAACTTAGTATTTGCATCCCCAACACGTAATGTGGGCAAATCATGGGTTTAATGCAAAATAGTGATGGATTTAATAACGTTGTTTTTTAAAAGCCCAGCCAAGCACACGCGGTGCAGCAGCAGCCGTGCTTGGAGCAGCACATTACAGCTTGGGAAAGGAGGAGCTGCCGGGGCCCTGGGACAAGGCAGAGTTCTCAGAGCCCTGATCCAGGCAGAGTCCAGGCTGTAAATCAGCAGCTGGTGGGAGTGTGAGGATTCTACAGCAGCTGAGGGTCGCTTTCCTGAGAACCCATCTTGTGAAGATTCCCCCCTGCTCTCAGGACTAGATGACCTTTAAAGGTCCCTTCCATCCCAAACAATTCTGTGATTTCCAAGGTCCTGTTCCTCTGCTCTTTTCTGGTATAATTTATCATCCAGCATTGATCTGTGGCCAGAGATTGCTCCCTGGAGAGCTGCTGACAATGCCAGTGGCACCACAGGAACCAGAAGAAAAATCTACTTCTCCCCTTTGCTCCCTCTCTTCTCCCTCAGGGATTTTCTCTCCCCTGTTTGGGGATGCCCATTCTGCATCAGAGCTATTTTTCCTGACTCCTGCTCCCCGGGGAACTTGGGGCTTTCACTGTTTGCTGTGAGGGCAGGTGATGCTCCCAGCACTGGTGGGTGGTGCAGGTGCTGTTCCCATCTTGAAGCCTTGGGGACAGCGAGGGGGTTGAAGGCACCGAGCTCACACTCTCATTACACAGAAGTATAATCCAGTGCTTATCAAATACTGATTTATGAGGGTCCACTGAGGGCAAGGCAGCCCCAGACTGCAATTCCAAAGGATTTCTGGTTTGGGACATGATTCTCCAGGCTGCCTCCTTGGCATGTCCCCAGCGTGATGAGGGTCACCTCTGCTGCATGCTACTGGGGCTCAGTACTGGGAGCCCAGGGAGCAGAGCTGTGGGCATGAGGAATGATTCTGAATGCTGCTGGGATGACTGGGAATGGGTTTGAGTTCTTTTTAGTCAGGTCTGTAACTAATGCTGCACAAACTCCAGCATTCCTTGGGAAAACGCTGCTGTGCAGGTGCCGTGCTGGGGGGTCACTGCCTCCAGCTGCTTTGAGAGGAAATGATGCAGAAATTGGCAATTTTGGAGAGGAGTTTCTACACTTTCACCTGGGAAGTGCATCGATGATGGTGGACCCTCGTTAGAGGGTTTAACCTCATTAGCTAGAGAGGTGTCACTGCTGTCTCTGTGATGCACAGTGACCATGACACAGCCTGACATGGGTGCTCTGAACTGTGGCTAAGAGGTCTCAGGGGCAATCTGTGTCAAATGCTCACTTGAGATTATTTAACCCTTTGTTACTTCTGTGACCAAGGATCCCTTTAGAAGAGGAATGAGCATGTACATCCAGCCTTTCCTTGATTTAGGAGAAAAATCCAGCTTGTACCTGGTTTTCCTTCATCTGATTTGCAGCTTGAAGGTCGGCCCAGCCCCAGTGAGGTCTCAGCATCCCTGGCCAGCTCTCCACAAAACCACAGCTTGGGCTTCAGAATGGTATTTATGACTTGCACCACTTCGTGCTGCATGAGCATCTTTGGGGCCAAGGGATCAGCAAACCCAGAGGTTGGAAGCTGAGAAATTGTTGGTTTGCAGATATGAGATCCTGGATGTGCACAGACAGGTGGAAAATGCTGGGAAGTGCCCAGGAGTGAGGGAGTTCTGCAGCACAGGGAGAAGAGCAAACATGAGCTGCCCAGCCACTGCCAGTGCCCCAGTGGGAGAAAATATGGACTGGGTTCTCCAGCACATCAAACTGGGGGCAGCTGGATCAAATCCTACTTGCTCTAAGAGCTGCTTTTATTTTTGTGTCACTGGGACTGTTCACATCAGTGTTTTTACTGTGGGATGTCATTATGCAGCTTGGAAATGATATCTCTGAGTTTCTCACATGCAAAGCCCAGCCGGGTCAGTTTGTTTTTTCTAATACGAGTTTGTTTGAGAGCTTTCTAGTTGCTCAGAGATACCATCATATTGACTCTGATTTTGGGGTCAGGTTTCTGCCCACCCAGAGGCCGGGGATGTTTGGGCTGAGGATTTCTTTGGCTCTTCATGAGTTCAGGGGCGAACTAGAGGATTACTCCATGTAATTCCAGGCTGTGAAACCACCTCCCCCTGGAAGGGTATGTGCAGAGGTGACACAGCCAGGTCTCTGCTCAGAGTTATCACTGTTGTGCAGAGCTGCTGATTTGCTTAGAAGCAAATCTGCCATTTGTTCTGGGAACACACACCTTTGCTGGGGCTCCATCCTGGCTGTGAGCCCTCAGCTCTCAGGCACAGTCCTGGAGTGCTGAGAGCTGGGAAGTCCCTCCTATGCAAAGTGTTCTCCAGCCCAGCTGGGTCAGTTTGTTTTTTCAAATACGGGAAAGTTTATTTTAGAGTTTTCTAGATGCTCAGAGATACCATCAACAGTAAACAACGCTGGAGGAAGTAGAAGAGCAGAAAGCATAATAATTTATTTTCTGGTTGGCTTTTGTTTATTTTAAAATTGGTAATTCCTAAAAGAAAGTGTTGGTAGTAAGGAAGAAAAGTGGTGGATTTCTTATTGTGGCGGTGTGGCAGTTTTGGTTTTCTATTCTTTTCAAATATCCCATTGCTTTGACTCAGCCAGGTTTCTCACAAAGTGACCAGTGAACGTGAGGAACCCACTTTGAGCCTCGATTATTTTATTTTTGTTTTCTCCCTTGTTCCCATGAAGTGCAGAACTTGGTGCCTTTTAAAACCTGATGCGCAGCCTTTGAAATCATGTGCGTGGATCTCGTGCTCCCTTTCCGGTGGTTTGCAGCAGTGATCTGGCTGGTCAGTAAATGATCAGCTGGGTGAATGGATTTAGCTCCTGGCTAAAAATATAAGGCAAACTGGAATGGCAGGAATGTGAAGGGCATCCCTCACTTGTCATGGCAAAACTACCAGAAATTTCCCACTAACCCTTTGGAGATACAGTGCAGGGAGAGTCTGTCTGTACATCACCTGCATCGGGTGCTATTTATATTCCTGGCATCTTATTGTCAGTGGGATGTTATATTTAGCTTTTATGGTAATTTTGTGTGCTGAATGCAGTTTTCTGGGAGGAAATTGCATTGAGAAATGGGTGAAGAAGTAATAATAATAGTAATAATCTGCGTAAGCTTCTGTTGTTCAAGCCCACAGCCCTCCGTCTCCCGGAAATAAAATGCACAGATAAGAGTATAAATTTCCAAACAGCTTGTTTCAATGACTTGGAGAGGGACTTGTGACGAGGGCATGTAGTGACAGGACAAGGGGGATGGCTTTAAACTGACAGAGGGCAGGGTTAGGTTGGATCTGAGGAAGAAATTCTCCCCTGTGAGGGTGGGCAGGCCCTGGCACAGGGTGCCCAGAGAAGCTGTGGCTGCCCCATCCCTGGAAGCGTCCAAGGACAGGTTGGAGCAACAGGGGATGGGGCAGCCACAGCTTCCCTGGGCACCCTGTGCCAGAGCCTCCCCTCTCTGGGATGTCTGTATTAGCTGTATTGCCATGTCCTTTTATTCCAGAAGTAAGGAAAAGCCTCAGATGAGCTCAGGGCCCCTCGTGGCAGCTGCTGCGCAGGTGTGTCACAGTCCAGATCCCGCCTGGCCTGAGGAACACGAGAGCCGGGAGTGGCAAAAATTATTCCCAATTTTGTCTGCAAATAAGAAGCTGCTTTATAGAGAAAATGAGACGCAGTTTAGCAAACACTTAGGGATTGAGTTGCTTTTAAGAATGTTGTTTAATCCCGTTGAAATTGAGAGGATTACTTATACTTAAAAGCATGCTTAAGCACTTCCCTGGCTGGGGGGGCGGCAGGCTGGAGCACAGGATCTGTGAGGAGCTGGGCTTGGCTGTTCTTGCTCTTGGCAACTGCCTTAAGCAGGAGTTGTTGGGAAAATACTCTCTGGGACAGTCACTGTTCAGTCTCTCAGAGATGTCAAGCTTCAAGGAGGCTCTTTGTACCTGATCCTTCAAAGTGGGTCGCTCTGCTTACGTACCTGAGCATCGGTTTGGGAGCCTTGGTGTCAGCAAGTGTGTCTGTGCATCCTGGCTCGTCACTGGCACCAGGTCCCAGGCTTTGATGTGCCAGGATGTTCAGAGCTTGGGGCTGTTCTTAAAAGAACAAAGGAAAACTTGCTGGCGAGGAGAACACTGAGCTTTTCTCTTGAATTTCCCTGGAAGTCAAAGCCTGCAGTATAACTGCCTGATTCATAAACGGATTTTTTACTTCAGAAGTCTAATAATAGACCACAGAAGAGACTCATTCAATCAGTCCAGGACTTCCCTTGGAGTATTTTAAGCCCCGTGGAGCAGGAGTGGAGGGTCTCCAGTATCTGTGAGTGTCAGGGCTCAGTGTTTGCAGGTACCATTCTGTGCTGTGGCTCTGCCCTGATGAGCCCTGGAGCCTTTCAGGGATATTCTCGTCCCTGTTCTCCATGTGGAAGTCACCTGCTAAACACCAAACTGGAGCAGCTCTTGGGTTGCTGTGCTGGCTTTGAGTCAATGTGTGGGGGACCAGCAGCCAGTGAACTGGAAACCACCCCAAAAATAATAGGTTAGGGGTTTTTTAACGTAGCTTTGAAATGAGCAAGATTAAAATGTGAGCAAGATTAAAGTATGGTCTATATCTATAAGGAACTAAAACCATTCTTTGGTCCTCTTCATTGAAAATTCCCCATAGCAATTGAACCTTCCAGCAAAAATGGGAGTTTTCAGAAAAAGCTGATGGTTTCCGTGCTTCTGGTTGCAATGCTGATGAAAATATTTCCTTGTTGAATCACTTCTGGCTGTTCTCTGCCAGAAAAGGGCGACGGTCTCACCTCTGACAAACCGATGATGCATCTTTACTGAATTTCAAGAAGTCAAAACCATTCGGTCTTGGCAAGTTTGTCTCAATAAGATCATTTTTGTGTGGAGAGAGACTCAAAAGGACTTATAATCCTTTTGTAATGAAACCCAGAGTAAGGGGGGTTTTTCAGTGATTCTCAGCATGGCATAAACCCTGTCAGGGCAGGTCTGGGTATATTAAATGAGTTTTGGGATGGAGTTTCCTCACATGATGCTGTTGAATGAGTATCTTTATAACTGTGGGTTAAATTTCTTTTGTGTTCAGTGGTGGAACCAAAAGCAATGTTTGCCCTGATGGTGACCCTGGGACGCTGCTGGGGGGGTCTGGGACACATCCATTTGGGTGATCCAGGTCCAAACACCTGCCTGTGGGTCCTCGGGTTCCCACCAAACCTTTCTCTGTCCTCAGTAAGCACACCAGCATCTTTTTCTCTCATTTCCAGGTGATCTCTGCAGTATCCAGGCTCTCATTCCACAGTATTGCTCAAACAAAAGGAATTAGGTAAGATCCCCTTTCAATATAATGCTTTAAAATAACCTCTCACTCTCTCCCTATCCATATTCCTGGTATTTAATCACATCAGTCTCTTTAGAAGCTGTACATATTAGGGTTAGACAGACATCAAGGGTGCCTTTGGGATGGAGGATGGGTCCTTGTAAAAGCACCTTAGGCTGCTTGGGAATAGTTTCAGATAAAAGAAGTGAAAATGTGATGAATTCCATGCACTATTCCTGCTGGGTGGGGTTTTGTGTCTCTTGCTGCAGGTTCACTGTGCAGCTGAGGGATCCCAGGAAAGCCAGAGGTGCCCATGAGCTGTGGTATCACCCCACTGTCACCTACCCCTGTGCAGGAAAGCCCAGGTGGCCTTTCTGTCCCTAACAACTGGGGAATTTCCTCCTGGCTTTGTGCAGGAGACATCATTGCTGAGTGGGTGATGGAGGTGTAAGTGCCCTGGCACCCAGAATGGGCTCTTGCTTCTCCTCCGCTCCTTGAAGGAGCGCTGGAGGAGGAATTTCAAAGAGCAGGCAGCCCTGTTAAGCAGAGCTGTTACCCTGCTCTTTGTTCAGCTCCCTGCAAAATTGGTTTGCAATTGGTTTTCTTGTTAGTGTGCACTTGTATTATTAATCCAGCAACATCTCATTAGGACACAGCTATAACTGGGATGAGTTCTCAGCCTAAAGTACCTTTCCTGCATTTCTAGGGGAGGCTCCGTGTGTGTCTTCATCCCCAACTAAAGAAGACATTTGCTTTTCTCCACAGCCTGTGTCTTGCTGCTGTTCTGGCTGGGGGTGGCATGGGCTGGGTGTGCAGTGCATCCCAGGGCACAGCCAGGATCCCTGCTTCAGTCCCAGCCCTGGCACCCATGCCCACCACCCCCGGCCGTGATTTCTACTGTTGGAGCATATTTTCCCTGCCTTAAGTGCACTGATATTGCTGGAGGGGGGGAGCAGCTTTTCACGTGCAAAACCGACTCGGTGCTTTCCCATCTGTTAAACACAAACCCGACAGATCCCAGCAGGGCTGGGGGGAGATTCAGGGGGCGAAGGTTTGAGGAAAAAAGATGTGCTCTAAGTTAAGGATTATGTAGTATTAAGGATAGCCCTGAGTCCTGGAGAAGCCTGCAGTGATTATTATTTTAAGGAGAAGAAGGTGTTTGGAGGCAGGGAGCGCTGGGGAACACACGTGCACAAGCTGCTGTGCCTTGGCAAGGGATGGGTTTGAGTCTTGGGGGATCACTGGAAGGGGTTTGCAGGGTGTCACCCCTGGAAAAGCCATTCCCTAGGCAGGGAGGGAGGTCCTGGAATCAGCTCAGAGGATGAATGAGCTGTGTCCTCTGGGAAGACCTTGGCTGAATCCCTGTTGGTTCTCTTGAGGGCTGGGATCCAGGGACAAGGGAGGCTTTGCTGTTCTTGTGGATATGTGCCTTTTTCTTACTCATTTTACAACTGGCATTTACAGTTCCCACTGAAATCCTTTATCTTGGAAGCCTTTGGCACCACAATTACACAAGAATAGCACAGAGCTTAGTGAGCCTTTGCTTCTAACTCTGTCTTCCTGTGTATTAACCCTGCTTCTCCTCCCCATTGCCAGCTCTGCAGGAACAGAAAACATTGTCACTCTATTAGCTGGAAAATAGAATAGACCAGAGTAGACTAGAATTGAATTCTCTAATTCTAGGAAAATACCCTCCTGGGGGTGCCCCCTCCCGCCCCGCTCTCCCCTGCAGTCAGAGAGCCCTTGCTTTGTCTGTTGCTGCATGTTTTTTCCTTTAAATTAGATGATTTCTCGCCGCACCATCACAAAACCCTCAATGACAGAAAGTAATCTCAGATGAATTAATCTAATCTTGTGAGAAGCAGCAGCAGCTCTGGCTCCCTGAAGGGACTGCTCACATCAGCCACTGCTGCCCCTCAGCTCATGAGGGTCCCCACTGATGATTGGGGTCTGTACTCTTCCTTCTCCCACTGAAATAAATGGGAAAAGTGTTGTTGGCTTAGGCACTGTGCTCAAAACCATGGAAAATACAGTGAAATTAGGATGGTGTGTGGATTGTATGGTTGTCAGCCCCATAACAAGAGTGTGGCTCTGCTCCAACCCCTATTTTAGGGTCTAACAATCAGGATCACACAAACTAAGAGTGAAACAAATCCCAAAGCCTGTTACTTGTCCTTAAATAAGTTTCATGGCCTGTAGAAAAATACAAGTTAATCTTGTATGCTATTCAGAGAAAAAAAATAGTCTTTATGCCTTAATTTCTGGCTACGTGCATCTTGCCAGAAAAATCCTGTTCCATGGAGTACACCAGACAGTTATCAGGATAGCTCTGTTGAGATGACAGAGTGTTTCTTCCAAGAAACAAGCTACAAGAAGCAAAACATGGCAATGTTTGTTCCCCATCCCAATCCCAGGGGCTGTTTCCACAGTCCTGCCTCCAGCACGGGGCATCCCTGACTCACCTCCTGGCAGGGAATGGGCTGAAGTGGTGCAAAAACAGTCCCAATGGTATTTCCTCATGGATTTAAAGAACTGGTTCGTTGCAAGGACCTCACCGCTGCACTGGGTGATTCTTTTGGGCAGTGCCCTGTGCATAATCCCTCGTTGGTGCCTCCTAGAAAAAGGCACATTTTCTCTCTAATTTAAGATATTCATATTCAGAGGAAAGATGGTTTCATGGATACAGACACGCACTGAAGGGAAAGCAGATGCATGGAACTTGGCTCTGCCCCAGGTCTTAGCAACTCCCTTAGTTTCTTATGTCGGATTTTCCTCTCAGCAATGGTGAGAAATGCCTTTGTTCACCTGGCTGGTGGGGCAGAGCCCTGCCTGCTCACCTGGGCAGCACTGCCCCTTGATCTCATGTCGGGGCACAGGCCCTGTGGTCATGGGATAGTAACATTTTCCTGGGATTTTCATCCCTGTTGTCTTACAGGCCTGTGCATGGGGACAAAGAAGAGATGCTTGCCCATCAGCTGAGAAGAGGAGAGGGGATTTTAAATTATTAAAATTATTCTTTCTATCCAGAGGACTATCAGCAGTTTCAGCGAGAAGTTACCACTGTGCCCATCCGTGGCTGTTCCTGAACAAGGAGCCTTTATTTTACAGCAAGGATTTTCCACTGCAGACCCAGCTCACACCATTAATTCCATTACCCCCGTCCCACAGTGACTGGCACTAAATGCTTCCAAGCCAGCCCAGGAGGATTTTGTAGCAGGGTCGTACAGGGATATTGTGCAAAGCTTCTCCTGTGCTCTGGAGCACCAATTTTCGTTCCCTTTCCGAGTTTTCTGGAGCAAACTCAGCTCTCTGGAGAACAACAGGACTTCTTGTTGCAGGTCCCAATAAACCAGGATTATTCATATTTCCTTAAAGTTTTTTTTTCCCTTAAGACTTTCCTGCTGCAGCCATGACTGTTCTCCATTGCCTGTGGCACATCCCGGCATCCTCTGAGCTCCGACCATCACCCACCCGATGCTGCCAGGCTTAGGGGGCTGAATGTTAGCTCTGAGCAGAGGGGACATGTGTTTATTCATCTCCCTAAGATATATGTTTTTCCTGGAAGCAGAGTTTTGCAAGCAAAGCAGGAGGTTGAGGAATATTGGCTCATGCTGCCTGCCTACATTTTTAATGTGTGCACAGCGAAGCCAGCTGAGAACGGGAAGGAGTTTCCATGTTCAAAGGCCTTTATGGAGGCGCTTAATCTAAGTAAATCCTTTATGTATATGAATTGAACCTCTCAGTGCCTCTCTTCAGAGGGCATTCCAGTTAATAAAATAGATTTTAAAACATTTGCAAACAGGGAGGAGGGTGAATCCTTTTTGTCTAAGGTTTTCTCTCATGGGAGCAGTGGAGGGAAGGAGACTGGGATGGTTGTGTTTTTCCCATCCTTAGGGCTAAGGCAGGACTCCTTTGAGTTGATGTCTGGCTGAGCTTGTTGGAAGAATAAGTGATCAGATCCAGTGCCAAATGGGTGGCAGGACCCGTTGCCCATGAGCACCCTGTTGAATGGCCATCACAGCCATTCTGCCTCTGCTTCTTTGGAACAGGTTCCCCAGAGAAGCTGTGGATGCTCCATCCCTGAAAGTCAGGCTTCAAGACTGGCTGGGATGGGGCTCTGAGCAACCTGGTCTAGTGGAAGATGTCCCTGGGTTTGGAATGAGATGAGCTTTAACGTCCCTTCCAACCCAAACCATTCTGGGGTTCTGTGACTTTGCTCGTCTCTACAGTGGAGTGAGAGGAGGGAAATGAAGCTCCACACTGGGATTAGCCCAGGTTGGAGCTGCCTCCAGGTAAATTCAAGGCAACTAAATGAGCTGTACCAGCATCCTCCCATCAGTGAGGATTTAATCCAGAGGAGACTTCCCTACCAGCCTGTTTTTTCTGCAGCCTCTCTGCCTTGCTGACAGGGTTCAGCATTTGCTCCCTTTTGCCCAGGTAAACCACTAAAACAGACTGACATGCTCAAAATGAGGTTTGTAGCGTTATCAGCCCTTGAGTTTCTGCACTTAACAGCTTGCCAATAATATCAGGATGTGTGAGGGGCTGAAAAGGAGGAGGGATGGGAAGGGAGAGACAGGGCAGCATTCCTGGCATGAGGTACCCAACCTGCAGGAGAGGGGCAGGGGGATACATGGAGCTGGTCCTGCATGGGCAGCCTCCAGCCCCTGCCCTGCTAAATGTGTCTTTTTCTTCTCCCTGTGTATGTAATCTGGAAACTCCTCAGTGATTCAGCCACTAGTTCAGAATTAAACCTGGAGTTTTGTCCAGGTTTCATGACTTTGATCCATTTCCCCATCTGCCATGTGGGGATACCCTAGTGGTGGTGACCCTGTAAAAAGGGTCTTGTGATCCTGCCAGCAAAACCCACTCCTTGCGAAAGATGTGGTGGCACAAACCCTGGTATAGCAGATCAAGGTGTGCCCCTTGCTGTCCTGGGGGAGAGAAGGGAGATGGGAGAGGGAAATCTTCCATGAGATTTGCAGATATCCTCCAGCATGCTGAAGGCCTCCTGCAGGTCAGATTTGGTCTCCGCTCCCCCTGCCCCTGGGGATGGGAGCTGAACGCAGGAGGTGGATCCAGCTGTGTGTGAAAATGGCAAGCAATTAAAGTCTCTAACAATTAAGTCCTCAAGTGTCTTCTGGTGAGGAGGCAGTTATGGGACCTCTTCTCCTTAAGGTTGGTTTTACAAGGGCTGTTTTATTTGTTGCCAAGGGCTCTCTGTAATTGCACTCCGCACATTATTTTTTTACTGCTGTTGTGTATTCATTGTAGGCACTTTAAGTGTTGCTATAAAATGGATGGAGGAGCCTGTGGGAGGATCCATGTCTGGAAACAGGTACACTTGCTGTGCAGCACCCTCCTGTTCTCCAGGGGGTCAGTCCTGGAACTGATCACCAGCAGAAATCCACCGAGGCTCAACACAGACCTCACAAGCAGGAGGTCAAGGGGAGGTGGTTTCTTGTGGCACAGCCAAACCTCTTTTAGGAGTGATCTTAAAGGTTCTTCCTTTGTTGATAAGCAGAATCCTTGGCTGAAAGCAGATCCTTTCCTGCTAAAAACGATTTTAACACATTTCTTTTGGCAAGTATGTATCCTCACAGACTTGCTCCTAGGAGAATCTGAAAAATATCGTTGACATGTTTTCCTGCGTGGCTGCTTTGTAGGCTTGGGAGTGGGAGATGGTGAGGTCACCCCATAAGCATCTGCTAAGGGAAGCAAAGGCAGTTTCTCTCGTCCCCTCCCCACCAGCAGCTTTGCATAAAGAAGATACAGCTCTGATAAGCTCTGCTTGATAGTCACAGGTGGGGCTTGCTGGGTTTGGGGCTTGTCACTGCTCATTGTCTTTGCCCATGTAATGCTGCCCTCAGTGCTCCTCTTGTGTCACTGCTCACTCTGGCACTGTCTCGCCTTTGGGTGAGACCTTTGCATCACCTCTGGTTTTGCCTCTGAAATGTAGCTCTTGCCCCAAGGATGGAGAAGGGCTTCAGGCTCAGCTGCTCCCAAGTGGGGGACTCAGGGCTGGGAGAGCTCCCAGTGCTGGGGAACAGTGGGGTCATGGCGGGAGCTACTGCAGTGGGCTGTGCCTGGGAAGAGGGGTGCTCTGAGAGAATCCTGGTCTCTGTATCCCACTAGAGAAGGGGAAACACAAGTCTGTTTGTTCCTTGTGGTTCTCACCTGCTCAGCCTAGGTGGGCTGTTTGGATCTGGTTTATGTTGTACAGTCAGACCCTGCTTGGCTGGGATGTGCTGGTGGTGCTTCCATGCAAACTGCAGTGCTGGTGCTGGCTGGAATCAGCAGAAAGATCCATTTAGGTCGTTATTTGTTTTTATTGGCACATATTGCCCATTTCATAGGGTGGCAGATGCTCAGGTGCAGCAGGAAAACTCAGAGTGCTGAAAGATCTCCTTGTGCTGCTTTGCTACAAATGAAAAATGAGGGTTTCAAGGTTTCTGTTTGAAGGAAGTGTTTCCCAAAGTGAAGCAGTTGCAGAACCTCTGGGGATGCTGTTGGATACCTGGGTGTGCATCCCAGTCTTTACTGGGGAAATCATTCCCTTGTGATTTGTTGTGCTCTTACCCCAGAGGGCCTGGGTTCTTTTTTTCCCTTTCTTTTTAAGAAAGATGTTTCTGGATTCCCCTTTTGATTTTATCCATCTGTTCTCGTCGACGTGGAGCTGAAGTGAGGAGTAAATCATACCACTTGCTTGAGCGAAGCATTAGTACATGAGGATTTTTAGAAAATGCGATAATGTGTTGAAATGTAAAATTATACGAGCTGTTATTTTCTTGTCCCATCGTCTCCAGAAATCCTCAGTTCAGATTTGAGCTGGAGATAAAGCAGGACATGCAGCTCACCCTTGGGCTGTGCACTGCGCTGAGTTCCCTCCTGCAAAATCATCATCTTTGTGCTATCTCACGATGTAGCTTGCTCTTTCCACGCTGCATTTCCATCAAAATTAATCTTGTGAGAATTTCTGCAAGTTCCAGACCACAAATAAAAGCAAATCATAATTTTTCAGAGGACATGTCTAAAATTTGGCACAGCGTGAGGTGCTTCTTTCCAGATATGAGTAATGTAACACAATAGTATGATTTTAATTAAATTCAGCAGCTCTTGGTATGCTCCGATGTGTCTTGTTCTGCAGGGGGAGAATTGATTCTGTTCTGCTTTATACAAATGGATCTTGGGCTTTAATAGTGTGGTTTTATCTTGCAGTGTTTGACCAAAATCATTCCCTGGTGTGGATCCCATTTCACAGATGGGAACCAAATCTTGGAGGTGCTGCCTGGGTCCAGAGCAGGGCAGGAGAAGCAGTTCCAGGTCACCTCTTTCCTCCTCTCTGGTCAACTGATGTCTCTCTCTTTGGTACATCAGTAGATTAAATGCTGCTTTAATCTGCCTAATCCCACTGAAGCCGTTGAGGCAGGAATTTTCAGTTGTGTGTTGGAAAACTACATGGTTTTCTTTGGTGAGCTCCTGAAGGTGGTGCCCAGGGCACCCACTTTGGCTCCAGGGATCCAGAACTGATGGATGATGGAGAGCCCATGGTCACAGGGTGATCCCACGCTCACAAAGTCATTTGCCTTCCTGGAGAAAAAGGGAAGGTTAGAAAAAAAAAGGGAAGGTTGGAGATACCAAAAGCTGTGAAGCGCTACAAGGTGTAATCACAGTCTGTAGATTCCACACTATGGAAATGCTTTTCTTCCAGATTCTGGGCCAGGAGGACTTGGCACAGTCCCATTCATCCCTGCAGAGCTGCTGAAGCTCCTTTGCACCAGCTTGAGGTTCTGGTCCTTCCCGTTGATGAAGAAATTCCTCACAGAAGGGGCAGCAGATGGGAGCAGCTCAGGTTTCCCGGGTGTCACATACTCCACCTGCTTTTTAAAACACTCAAGTGGTATCACTGGACTTAGGAAAATAGAGGGAGATTATCATGCTGGGAAGCTGGAATCTGTCTCCAGAAAGGGGAACAAACCATCTCCTTTAGTCTCCTCAGGGTGTTTGCTCAAGTTGTGAAAAACTCCTGCAGATCTGCCTGGCAGACAATCCCCAGCAAGAGCAGCCTCAGGTGGGAGCAGCTCCTTGGTGGTAGAGAACTGAGGGGGACATTTTAACCCTCCCTGCTTCTCACCAGTTTTCTTATTCCCAGGGCTCGTTATTTTCCCCAAGAAATCAGAATGAAGACAGGAAAAATAGAAAATAAACCGTGCTGGATCCTCCTTGCTCAGTCACACATGGATTTGGTGCTGCAGTATAAAATTATCAGGCTAAAGTTGGTCCATCCCTGCCTCTCTACCGTGACAGCACTGCAGAGGTGAACAGCTGGCTTCAATTGCTAGGACAAGGCACCCAGATGCTGAAATATGCTCATAAATAAATAAACCTTCCTGCTTATTGCTGTTAGAATTGCAGCCTACCTGGCTCTTCCCATTAAATAATTCAGAGCAGAGAGCAGCCAAGCAGCACATGGAGCTGCTCCTTCTCCCAACAGAGAGATTTACAGCGCGGGGGTGGATGATGAGGATACGGCGTGGGATGGATCACGGGGCAACCTGAGAGCAAGGGAGGGTTTTTGCATTAGGTGCCTTGTGAAATATTAATTGATTATTCCCCCCGTGTGCTGTGCTGTGGCTGTGAGTTGCTCCTGCCTTTCCTTGTGTTTTCAGGGTGCTCTGCCCTGTGCATGTGCAACCCGGAAAGCAGCCAAAATGTTTTGTGAGATCAGGGGGGTGCTTTGCATCACACGTGTCAGGAACCATCATCTGCTGCAAGTCTTGTCCTCCAGAGGCAAAGCTCACTCTAAACTCCCTGACAAATTACTTGGTCTTTTCTTCTCTTTTAGGCTCTAAAACAAATGCATCAGATCAATCCCACTTTCCTCCTCCTTCTTTGATCTCTGGAAGCGGTGCTGTTGAATGCTGTGGGGTTTGTCTGTGAAGGAGTCTGCTCTGGGAGGTTTATTATCTCTAAGAGCCTGTTCTGGTGCTGTTTGATGTCACTGGGGCTTTCAGTCTGAGCAGGATCGGGCACAGGCTGGGAGGATGAATGGCTCAGCAGGTGGTTTTGCATGACGCGGGAGTGAAAAACAAAATCTGGTGCTTAACTGAAGATACGAAATTAGAGACGTTTTGAAATGAATTTTAATGAACTGGGATCTCTGCAAACCTGTTGGGTTTCAGTGGACTCCAAATACTCGTTACTGTTGTGCATTCCCTGCTATGGCATTTAATAGTACATAAGAAGTTGAGATGCACCTGGAGGTCTGTAAGGATTTCCCAGGGAATCAACTGCTTTTAGACCTCTTGACTTATGATATTTCTATTAGTTTTACCCAAAAAATCCCCCCCAAAATATACAAATTGATCTCAAACAACACGTTTGTTGTTGGGGAGATGTCAAGTGGGGCTAAATTAAATGGTGTTGTCGTACACAGAACTCAGGGGGAAGAGCAAGGACTACCCCATGGGCCCACCCTGTGTGACTAATCCTGCATCCTGGGGGCTGGCCCCCTCTTTTGGAGAAGGCAAGGTGGGGATGTGGGGACCTTCTCCAGAGCATGGGCAGCTGGGGAGAGAGGCACAGACAAAGGGGAAACCCAAAGCTTTCTCCAGAAAGCTGTCCTTCAGCTCCAGGTTTCAGACAGTCCATTTAGTAATCATCCCCTCGAGGTGACTTTCCTTTTAATTGTATTCTCTGCATCCTTATTTAGCCATTAGCTGCTATTGTGGGGATACAGGTTATTAATTCCTCCCCTGCCCTGACTTTGGCTCTGGTGCTTTACTGACGGTCAAGGTGAAGCTGGGAGGGCCAGAGGAGCTGCATCCCCGTGAAACTCTCATTAGAAAATACTTTCCTCTCTTGTCTTACATGGGGGGGTGTATCACAGGAACCAATTACACCTCAAGCCCAGATTTATGGCTGAAAATGTGTGCATGTGATTTTAATATTCCTTATGGCTCTTTTACTTCTTTCTTTCTGGCCTGGTGAGCACTGGGGAAGGAAACAGTTGCAGATTAAGAGCAGAAGATGCACGTAAAAGAAAGGAGGTTGTGCCTTGTGGTGGATTTCTTTGTATTATTATTTTAACAAGAGATGTTTAAACAAAGGTCACCTCTGAGTTCTCCTTTCTTGCTGGAGCTGTGTGGGGTAATGTAGCCCTGCAGCAGCAGCTCCTGTATCCCTTCACCCACCAGGGCTGACGTCCAAGATTGGTTCCCAGTTCCATCAGGTGGAATTCCATGGTGGCATTTTTTGCCTGTGCTTGTCACTAATCCCTAGGGGACAGCAGGGGTGAGGAAACACGTGTTTTGCAAAGGTCCTGGGTGTCTTCTGGCCTCAAGCTCTACCTTTTATGCTTTGAAGCTTCTTTCCAAAATGGGCATCCCCCTCCATCTTGCCCACCTGGGCAGCTGTTTGCACCAGATGCTGGGGTATTGGGATGATCCCCTGGTGGCACCTGCGTTGCCATGAGGCTGTGGGAGCAGGCACAGCCTCACCTACTCATCCACCCATGGCTTTCCTCCTTCCTTCATCACCACTTTGCACATGGGCCTGGTTGGACAAACCAGCCTTGGGTGCTTCTTGGTTCCTGTTTGCATTTGTGCCAGGCCATGGCAGCTGTGATAGCTGGAGTGTCATGGAATCCTTTTGCCCTGTGCGTGAGGTCACCGGGGCTCTTTTCCCTGCTGGGCTCACCACCTGGTTGGGGTTTTAATTGAACTCCCTGCAGGTTTCAGCACTATTTCAGAACACTTGATCTGAGGCTGCTCACTGAAGGAAAGGTGAAGTGTAGCAGAGGAGAGAAAGCAAATTAATGCTGGAGAAAGGATCCAAAAATAGCAAATTTGGGGGCTAACCAGGCCGTGTATTAAATCTTTCAGGAGAGGCAATCTATCATGAAACAGGGAGGGCAGGAGGGAAGAGGAGGAAATTGCTCTTGAGGGCAGTTGGAAGTTGACGTGTATCCAGTTTTGCTCCACCCCAGCATCAGCATCTCATCCCGTGCTGCTCATAGCCAGGGGAACAGAGCAGGCTGCCCTAGTGCCACCCACCCGTGTCCCTGTGCTGGGGCTGGAGCAAGGCTGGCTGTGCCCATGGGGACCCCCATGGCTGCAAGGTGCATCCAGCCCCAGCAGAGCCACAGCCTGCCCTGGCCCTGTGCCTGCAATAATACATTGCGTTTAATTAAAACAGTATTTTTCATCTCCTTCGTACATTATTTGGTTATTACTTCAGAACGAGCCAAGGAATTCTTGTACTCCCCCCACTCCCTCCATTGCTCTTTTAATCTGCCTTTTCCCCCTCTTCCTTTTGCCCACTTGCTGCCCTTTCCCTCATCCCTGGGGGTTCACCTTTTTTCAGCTGTCACAAAGGAAGCCTCACCACCTGGTTTCTTGTCCAGCCATGCCAGCGCAGCCCCCAGGAAGCAGCAGAGATCGTGTCATCCTGGGAGCCAATACCTCAACAGGAAAAAATGGGTTTGCAATGAATATTTTGTTCTGAAACACCCTGTGCTCAGCAGGATGCTCAGGGCCGGGCTGAGTTCATCAAACCTGCTGCGAGGGGTGAGGCACCAGTAATGCTGTCATTCCTTTCCCTCCCCAGGCCCTTCCCTTCGGAGGAGACCACGGAAAACGATGACGACGTGTATCGGAGCTTGGAGGAGCTGGCAGAGTAAGTGGCCTCACCTTCTCATGGGAGGGGACACAGAAAGGGAGAAGTTGCAGTGTATTTCCAGCAAAGGCAGATAAAATTTGACAGCGGGGCTCGGAGAGCTTTGATCCTTTTGCCAGGAGATTTTCGTGCTCTGACAATAGTCCGTCTTTTCCCACGTAGAGCCCTGGGAGACACTGCTTTTAATCAGGTTGAATTATGAGGGGCTTGGTGGGGGGGGGATGAAGGGGGCCAAGCCCATGGGATCCCCTCCACCTCCTAAATCCCATCATTAGCTGCGAAACCCTGATTCGTAATTCAACCTCTGAGCTGACCAAAGCCAAACCACTCCCTGGGAGCGGGGTACCCATTGCTAACAGTGCTGGTTCCTCCCATGGCTTTTCTGGGGCTGTGTGGGTGCTTGTGGATCTACAACCCCTGTGAATGATTTCTAAACCACACCAGCAGGTCCCAGGGCAATCATAGAGCGGTTTGGATTGAAAGGGACCCTAAAGACCATCTTGTTCCACCCCCTGCCATGGCCAGGGATACCTTCCACAGGTCACCCCAAGCCCTATCCAAGCTGATGTTGACACTTCCAGGGATGGGGCAGCCACCAGCCCCTCACAGAGGACTCATCCTGCCTGTCCTTGGTGGTGTGGTAGGACATGGGGCATCACTGCTGGTGCTTCTCTCTCTGTTTATCTTGTGTCTGTGTTTGGCTGCCCATGGTGATGATATAACAGGCTTTTAAAATCAACCTTGAACTCCAGCATATACGGTGAAGCGTGGGCACTATTGGAATTCGATGGCAGTGTTCCCATCAGCCAGGGCTTTGCTTATGAAGAGCAGTCTGTTTCCTATGGAGGGATGGACTGTACGGGTGGATATGTGGCTTTATACAGTTAAATATTATTGTTCCACAACATAAATAATAAGACTCCTTAATCCAATGAGTTCCTTATGGCTTCAGTTATTACAAAACTAAATCATAAATTACTAGTGGAGGGAATGGAGTGCCCTGGAATTCCCTGCTTGCTGCTGGCTCCCAGCAGCCACGGTTTAATAAAATTTTGACTTATAAAGGTTTCCTTTCAAGAATAACATTTTTCCGCCCCCTCTCCGAAAGTTCTCAAAATCCCTTTAATACTGGGTTTTAAAATTCCTCCTTCTCACACATAGACATGCTTTTAATTGGAGAGATGTTTGTGTGAGAACTCACACATGAGTGCTGGTGGGGATGGCAGTTTTGGGATGGTGCACTCGGAGCAGGTTGTTCAGTGTTGGAAGTGGGTTCCAGCTTTAACTGGTTTGCTGCCCAAAAGGGCTGCAGGAACATGCTCTGTGCAAGAATGGGGCAGGCACAGGGTACTGGTGTTTTTAAAGGATGTTTAAGCCTTGATGACCCCACTCTTCTTTCACCTTTGGGATGTTGTAGAGTTTAATCCAGGCTGCAGGCAGCTCCCCAGCACTGGGTGAGCCAGCCAGGCACAAGATTGACTGGGAACAGCTATTTAGGGTTGTGGTTTTTTAAAAAAAACCCACCAATTGGTGATGGAAAGGGGAAGGGAAACTAAAAGGCTATCAGGGGAGCTAGGAAGTTCTCAAATTCCCTGTTTTCAGCCTGCTGGCTCCTCAGTTTGCTTTGCCATGGGCCAGATGGCAGCTTGCAGCAGGCTGGGCAGATGGTGAGGGCCAGCCGGATGCAAGTGGTGCCTGATCAATACTGGGAGGAGCAGTAAAGGGACAATTGTCCTCTGCAGCCTGATTTATTTCAGCCTGCCCTAATGCCAGACCCGAGAGCAGCAGCCGGTCTGGGGGTGTTTTGTCCATGGAATGAGCTGGGCTTTGCAACAGCATGTGGGCTCATTTACTGGAGCCTCTGCCCCCAAATCAGAGTGATCCTTATGCTGCTCCCACAGGTCTGCAGGGATGTGAGCTGCTGCTTCCCTGCCAACTGCTTTTCTATCCCTCTCAATAGCTCTTTTAATGGCTCCAAACCATCCTGGTACCTCAGAGTTATACTTAACATTTAACCTAAATTTTCCTTACTGCCACTTAAGCACTCTCCAGTTATTTTGCCTCATTAAATTTATGAGGGCAGTTCATCCTGGTCCTCGTTACAGCACCAGAACCTTCTTTATGATGAACCTTCTCCTTTTCATGTCACTGTCCCGCTGCACTGGCACAAAGCCCAGTAGATTGGGGTGGATTACACATAAAGCTGGTTTGGGGTTGCTTGTTGGCTATTTGAAGAATTCAGAGTCAGGCAGAAGTGCTGTGAATGGTTTGACATGAAACATTTAATTTGAATAACTTCTACCTTTATTTTCTCATTTGAATGTAATTCATTTCAGGAGAGAAGTTGTAGTGTGGCAAAATGGACAAAGTAAGTGATTTGGGCAAAGCAGCTCCCACCAAAACCTGCCCCAGAGCTAATGTGTGCCCCTGGGGAGCTTCATCCCACAGGTCAGTGTTGATGTCCCCTACAGCTCACTGGGGATTTATCCCCAACAAATGTACTGGGGATAGTACATTCCCAAACTAGAAGAAAGGGGAAGGAGGTTTGCCCAGACTTAATTTCTTAAGTGATGGATTTCTCCTGGGCACAGCCGCTCCTGCCAACATCTCACTGAAGTTTCTCCTCCTTCTTTCACTACTGTCACCAGCTTTGCCCCATCATATCTCCCAAATAGTGATGTGATCAGCAGAAATTCAGCAGAATTGAAAGAAAGCAATGAATAGAGGGGCCAAGGTGAGATGATAAGTTAGCTGCCACTTTTCTCATTATTTTTGCTGTGTTGGACAGACCACGCACATTAAATAAATGCTTTGTGGTACAGGGCACTTGAGCCATAACACTTGTAAATGTGTCTTTCCTTCTTTATCTCCTGTATTGATTTTTGTAGGTCCTGCTTGTGCCTTTTCTAGGGTTGTATCAGTCGCTCTAACTGTGTGAGGCTCGTTCTTGGGATCGTAATGTTCCACTTTGAATGGGGAATGTAAGCCCCAAGTAGAATAGAAGCAAAAGGCTTCTCTTGCTATTTCCCGATGAGTGTCTCCATCCACGTACAGTCTGGCTAATTAAACCCTGCAAGATCTCGAGTCCAGCGACTGCACATCTTGCACTCCTTCACCCTGAAACCTGAGCCTGCCAGATGTGCTGCAAATACAGGACTCTGCTCGTCCTCATCTGGTGGAGCCCCTGAATGAGGGGGTTGGTTGGAGAACTATCTATTTATAGCTGTAAGTGCAGAGTAAGAATGAGAAAGTGGAGGATTCCTGGGGTGGACTGGAGCCTTGCAGCTGTCCTGGGGACCCTGCAAATGCACTCCCAGCCTGGACCCAGTGGTAGCTCTGAGGTCTTCTGGCTCTTAACCTTGGCCACAGAGCTGGAAATGTGGGGTTATTTCTTGGTTATCTTATTTTAGCTCCTTCTGTTCCTTCATTCTCTTTCTTTTGCTGTTCCTGGTGGTTCTGGCTCTTTTACCAGTGTGGTTTGGGCAAGGGTTTTGGCATGGTGGGTTTGCCCTGAGGGCTCTTCCCTGCTACAAACTCATCAACTTCCCAGAGCAGCTTTTATGGGTGGAGAGGTTCTTCAGTGCCCCTGGAGTCCGTCAGAGCTTCCCCATTTATCCTCATCAGTGGTGTCATTGCAAATGTGATGTGCAGTGTCCTTTAGCATGGTGGACATGCTTCATGTTATTTATTGGGCCATCATTCCCTGGTGTGGGCAGTCCAGTCTGGAGCTCAAATTCTCCCAGAGCCCAAACACAGACTGTGCCCACTGTCTTGGCACGGGTGCAGTTTGCCAGCAGCATCATGGTGGTAAAGGGAAAATTTCCCAAAGAGGAATCTAACCCATAACAGTCCCTCTGTTATGGGAGCAGAGCCCAGCCAAAAGCATTGTTTTTGCCTGAAATTGCCTTAGATATTAACAGCTTTTTTTGTTTCCTTTTTTTTTCTTTGCTGTGAATGAGATTTCCTGGCTCGGCAAGATGCTGCCAGCCCAAAGCTGGTTACATCCATCCTAATAACAGTAATTGCAAATGCTGGCGTTAACTCTGAAGGACGGATAAAATCCCTTTCCTAAACCCAGGCCTGTCAATGAATCTCCTAATCCAGGCAGTAGATCATAGGCTCTGATACCCACGGGTAACTCGCAGACTCTGCTGCTTTTATTGAAGGAGTAAATTGCTTTTCTTTGTGAAGAACGAGGTGAAGATCTGGCTTTCCTTGCTCAAGTTGCTCCGTCTACCCGTGACATGCTTGGGATGCCAAATTTATTGCCTGAATTTAGTATGTCAGGTTGCCACTGGCTAAAATCACCCCGATGCCAGTTCCCTGTTTTAAGGACGGGGAGGGTGCGTATTTTCAACTCTGACAGACACAAAGTGGAGACTGAGAAAAATCAATACGTGCAACAGCCACATGGCACCGTAGGAGCTTGGCTGCTCACAGTCTGCTCCAGGAGAGGCTAATCCACACGGTTTACTGCTCTCCATAAAACTGGCAGCCTCTGGTGTTTCTCAGAGATATACTAGGAATGTGTTTTAATAACTAAGTGTCTGCTGGACAAAGGTATGGTTTTCATACCACCCCAGCTGTTGGGGTTGAGCGTCTCTAGTGCATCTCCCCAAATCTCTGAAGTGGAGGTGACTTTTTAGATGGCCCCAAGACAAGGGAGTTGTTCCTATTTCTTGCCAATGTCCAGCAATGGGACTTGGGAAGGGCTTGTACTGGTGTTGAAGAATGGGAAGGAATGGAGCAGTAGGGCTCAGCCCCTTTGTTACTGCAATGAGAGTGGCATGGTGTTGTCAGCATGTGGCCCCACATGATGGGTGCAGTGTTCATGTCATGTGGCTGCTGGCAGCTCTGTGGGTAAATCTGGGATGCTGACCCTTGGTAGGCATTCCTGCCCCTTTCCTGGTGGCCTGGAGGAGCTCTGGATAGGGCCAGGCTGGACCAGGTCCCTGGGATACCCATCCATCTTCTCCAGGCTTGGTCCAGGAAGCGTGATTGAGCAAAGCCCCTTCAGCATCTCACTCTGCCGCCTGGGGTTCTCACAGTGGTGTCCTGGTGCGTGCCCACCATGGTCCAGAGCTCATGTCTCCTTGGAGGAGGAGCAAAGGAGAACTTTTCCAGGCTGGAAACAGCAGCAACAGGCTGGGGATGGGCCATGCTGGGATCTGAAGGTTGGATGTGGCAGCTGGTTGTGTGTGTGTGGGACAGGAGGCCCAAGTAATGCTCAGGTTGCTCAGGATGTCACCACCTTCTTCACGTAGCCCAAAACAGTTTCCAGGCCCTCCTGTGGGTGGTGATGAGCATCCTTCATGCCAGGCAGGCTCTGCTCCAGCAGCGTTGTCACCACAACACTTGCCTGGTCGTGTCACACCCAGCCGGGCTCGTGCTCACGACATTAACTCAGCCATACGTTCCTAACGACCCTCGAGCCAGGGAAATGATGTATGGAGAGACAGCCAGCAATTCGAGAGGTGCGGGCGGGGAGATTAATCAGGAACTGGGAGTGACTCTCTCTGGATAAGGAGTGGAGCCGAGAATATAAATATTGGTACAGATAATAACGGTGACGGCGACGCCTGGGAAGGGGAAGATGGATCACCAGCTATTAGTGGGCATTATTGCAGCAGCTGCAATGCATCACTCTGGAAGAATGGGATGGATACATCAAGCCAGCGTATTTATTTAAAATCCCCAAACTTTTATTAAATAAATCTGTTTGTAAAAATAGAAGGGTCTGTATTTAGCAGAGAAATAAAGGCCAGTTTTGCAGGCAGATGTGCTCTGCTGCTCCCTGCTATGTAGTATAGAGATGTCGAGTGTCACAGTTTTGAGCAGGGCTTTACACCTAAATACATTTGTGTGTAATTAATACCCCTGTTGAAAGAGACAGCTCGTAAAATATGCGAGTGCTGTTTGATATTCCAGTGTTTCACACTGTCCTGATCCTGTGGGATTGACTTCAGTGGGAGCCATTAGCAATCAGCACCTGTAGATCTAAGCGCTAAAATTACTATTGTTAATTGGTATTTATTCTGGGTTGAATTTTCAAAAGTATTCTAAGAGTGAGGAGCCCTTGTGAAGGGTGTGAAGGCTCAGATGACAATTAATTACTGAACACCATCACCTTTAGTGCAGATTGGGCTCTGCATCGCAGCGCTGCCTTTGAAGCCTGTGTGTGCAGGGGCAGCTCCAAAGTGATGGGGCCAGTTCCGAAAATGTGACATTTTGCTGCTTAATTTCTCTCTGATGTAAATATTATTATTGGCCTCTGCTCAGCATTGGGGTTGAGCATCACCAAGCTGAGGATCTGGCGAAATTGCCTTGCAGTGGTCAGGAGACTCTCCTGTTCCTCTGGGAAAAGCTGGATTAAAAATCATCCAGTTGCCATCAGGGCAGGGATTGGGTTTTGCGGGAATTGGTGCATCCCAGAGGAGCTGAATGCAGAGCTTTGAAATGTGAATGTGGGGCCCAAGACTGGAGGCGGCTGCCTCATCTGGGGGTTGCTGTGGGTCCTGCAGAGCCCAGAGGTGTGAGTTCATTAGGACTGGGATGATTCTACCTACTGCACAGAGCTATCAGATGATTGTTTCATTTCTGCTTCGAATGGATCTGGGCTCCCATGGCAGTTTGCAGCCCTGACTGAGAGAAAGAGATGGATTTTTGGCATGAAGGAAGCCTTTTTGTGAGAAGAAGCAAAACTGGCTCAAGAGTGAATGCAGTGCCTTAAACAGACCAACCCATGAAGTGTGTTCTCTGACGATAATATAAAGTTACTGATGCAAGAGCTCCTCCTGGTCCTGAAGAGATGTCTGTGAGTGTTTTTTTGGAGGCAGGTGGAGCCGGAGCTGGAGGCACTGGAGGTGCAGATGGTCCCACTGGGCACTTGGCTGGTGGGTCTGTCTCGGCTGGGCCGATTAGCCCCGAGCAAAAGCTCTGCAGGGGCAGAGCTGGCAGCCCGTGGTGGAGTGGGCATCTCTGGCACGCTTGGCATGGGGTGCAGAGCAGCTCTTGGCTGTGATCCCTGCTCGTGTCGAGCAACGTTTCGCCTTTCCCAGCCTCCAGTGAGCGGAAAAAGATGTGTGGCAGGCACTGAACTGGGAAAAACAAAGGAGACAGGCTGAGCACATCAGTGCAGCGGACTAGGAGGATTTTCTTATTGTGCTTCTCCCCCTTCCTTGGTGTTGGTTTTCCTGGTCAAGTGAACATCCCCTCGTTACTATCACTGAATCACTCTCCTTCTCGTTCCAGTGAACATGATCTGGGGGAGGACATCTATGACTGCGTCCCCTGCGAAGACGAAGGCGATGATATCTATGAAGATATCATCAGAGTGGAAGTTCAGCAGCCCATGGTAACAATTGTTCTGCGTTTTTAAAGCTACACCTGGATGGGAGGGGAAAGGAGGGGGATTCATTAACTAAATAACTATCTGGCAGTGGCAGGTGATGCTACAGGGAACTGAATCGCTCTGCATTGCTCCTCGAAGCCGAGCTGCCTCGCGAGTGGTAAAAATAAGCAAAGCTGGGGTGGCACTGGCCCAGGGGGTGTTCTCCAAGGAGTTTCCCAGCCTGTCCTGTCAGCTGAAGGAGTTTGGGGAAGAGGAAGGGAAAGGGAGACCTTGTAAGCCCTAAAAGATAAGCTAAAAATAGCAATTTCCTGCTGAGCCAAGGCAGCGTGTGTCACTCCAGCCCTTTTGGGGAGGGGGAGTGTGGGAGCTCTCCCTGCTCCGTCAGCCACATGTGCCGTGTCTGCCACTGGTATTTTTAGAGCTGACAGATCTGAGGTGGGGGGGGGATCCAGCACTTGTTTGTGCCTGCTGCTGCTCATACCTGGTGTCTCAGAGCAGGGAGGTGTTTACAGGGAGCTTTCTGGGGCACAGGGACTGATGTGGCTTTAGGGACAAGCAGCTATCCCCATTTGCTACCTCTAAAAGCTTCTTCGTGGTGGAGAAACCTGAGTGTGAGGCATGTACAGCCCAAAAGGGACTTGCATTAACTTCAAGCATTCCAAGACATTTGTGCCCTGGTGCAAATTTCCTGTTCCAAGATGAGCCAGGGAGGTGCTGGTGGCCCTTGCATCTCCCCAAGGGTACCCACAGCCACACTCACTACCTTTGTCCCAAGCACTGCCCTGGCTTCTGCTGATGCGGAGCTGAAAGGGACCTTCTTCAGAGTGTGACCTCCCAAATTTTCTCCCACCCTCCAATATCTGCCACCCCCAGGCTTTGTTCAGGCTCTAATTGCTCTCTCCTACTGCAAACAGTATGTATGTCCTCATAACAAAGCAGGATCAATGGACAAGTTCACTGATCAATTAAATCCCTGGAGCAGGACATGTGGCTGAGCCAGACGAGGGGCTGGAGCCTGGGACTGCAGAGCTGCATCCATGGAACCTGCCAGAACAGCCGAGCTGTGCCGCAGCAATGGCCATGCTCCTTTTCCTCCCCTCTCCTGGCTTGGCTGTGGGTGGGACAAAGACCATGATGGTGGTCGAGGCATTTCACCCCTTGTCTGCAGCTGGAGGAGCTCCCTGCATGCTGAAACCCTGTCTGGATCAAGGAGTTGGGCACAAAATATTCCCACTGGTCCTGCCAAAGTGCTTGGAGCTGTTACACACGCTGGCGGCAACACTGAAGTCAGCACAGCTCGTTGGCCACTGGTGTTTTTAGCATGTTGCCATCAGCTGCAGAAGCCATTTGGCCCAAGAACTGCCAGGAAGGTTTTGGTAGGAATTTTTTTGCATGAATGGCAAAAATGGGCAAACCCCCCTAGTGTGTAGGTGCCTAGCAGCTGAGTAATGCAGGATTAGGGTCAGTGGAATTGGCACTTTTTCATTGTCCCCTCCACAATGTTTTATGTTTTCTGCTGAGCAGTGGTGGAATCAAGGCTCTGACTCACTTTCCCTCCCTTCCTCTGAGCAAAAGAGACTGGTTTTAATATGGGCACCCACATATCCACCAAAACATTGAATTTTTTGGTAAGATCTGTTGCAATAGAAAGTGTGCGATGCTAATGGCTTCTTGTATTTCTGCATGCTTCAGATTAGATATATGCAGGTAAGATGCATTGATTAAAATACTGGGTTTCATCCTGCTGATAGGTCAGAGCTGTGTGTTCCAAGGGGGTGGTCTGAGGGTCTCTGTTCCTGTGCATGATCCATAAAACCCCATCACTGACTCACCTCCCAGATTCAGAGCCTGCCTTGCCGAGTGCAGCAGCTCCCAACACGTGTTCTCAGCTTTACAGATGTCAGAGCAAGAGAAGCGACTCCAGGAGTCGAGGCTTTGAGAAGAGCACATTTTATCAGATTTGACCTAAAATCATGAGAATTGGCAACCCTGGCTGGGGATTTGTATAAGTCTAACATATTATTTATGACCCATTTAGGCTGTGTTGTGAGTTTCATCTTAAGCAAAAAAAAAACCCAACAAAAACCGAGGGAACTCAGCCTTTATCTCGTATTATTCTTCTTTAGCTGATAGTCTTCGGTGACGTGGTGATGCAAAAAATGTAATGCTCACCATGTTGAAGCATATTGAATAGTACAGCCAGGGTTCCTTGTTATGTTTTGGGGATAAAAATAGTTCCCTTTAACATAAAGTAGTGGTATTCTCCTGACTTTTCCAAACTTGTGCTTGTTTGCCGTCACTGAAGGCTGAACTGGATCAGCAGGTTGCTGGACCACCCTTAAGAGTGTCTGGCCATGAGTTATGTTTCCTTTTCCTAGAAAATGGGGATGACAGAAGATGACAAAAGAAATTGCTGTTTGCTAGAAATCCAAGAGACTGAGGCCAAATACTACAAGACACTTGAAGATATTGAAAAGGTAAGAACTGAGCCATCTTTTTCCGTACCGTCGCCTTCCCCACCACCCCTTGACCTGCCATTAATCGTGCTGGGTTAGTTCTTGCTCCAAGAGCTGGCAGATGTGAGGAGGCAGGATCGATGCACTCGTATGTGAAATTGGAGAGAAGGGAGATCCAGAAAAACCAGGCTGACAAGCAAACGTGCAGCCTGTAACTGTAGAAGCCAAACAGCATCTTTTTTTTCTTTTTTTTTTTTTTAATTGCTGCAGATTGAAAATAGAATAAAAACCCTCTTGCAATTTTCCCCCTACTCCCGGGTAAGAATCTTTTGCTCCTCACTCAGCCAGATAAGAGCCGTGTTTGTAGATATCTTATCGCTCTGATTGCTACGGAATAATTTCTTTATTCTGGGTGCTTTTTGAAAGTGGTGAAGCTGTGCTGACTTGTCATTGAAACTAATTGGATTAAAAGTAACATTTTGGCGCTTAAATTCATGGGGTTTAATTGGTTTTGATAAATTACTGTTGTGCCTTTCTTTTAAATAAAAATAAAAGTGAACACCTCGGCAAGACAACGGAGTCATGGATGTGGCTGGGACCTGGAGGTGGATTCTGTTCCAAGGAAAGCAGCAGGAATGAAGAACAATAGTGAAAGTCAAGCTGCCATTTCTAATCACCCTAATGCTTTTGTTTCCTCCCATTTTGCAATTATTTCCCCTGTCTCTGTTGTAAGTTCCCACAAAGAAGCTGTGGCACAGAGGAATAATATTTCCCGTTTTCCAGGAAAATGTCCCAACATACGTGTCATTTATGTGAACGACCCTTGTTCCTTGGAAACAGCCAGAGCCCTCTGGATCAGTCTAAAGGAAGAGTTAAATTATTGCTTTAATATCAATTTTAAAAGCTTGTAAAGGCTTAGCAGGTTCTGGTGGTGTTATGGGTAGAGGGTCCTGTCTTTGGTGTGTTGCATCAGGGATTTTTTTGTGGTTACAAGTCATGCAGATGCTTCTATTAATATGTATTTGTTCAGAAAGGCATTTCCAGTGTAATCACATCATCGGTGTGTTTTCAAGGGCAAAATTCTAGTGAGATAAAGAGCTGCAAAGATGCTTCAGTGGAGCCAAGGACTGCAGCGAGGTGAAGCAGCTGAGAGCATTTAACCCCTAAACCATGGGTTTAGCAAGGGAGGGCTCTGCACTCACCCATGAGTGGGGGTCCTGCACCTTCCCACACCTGGAAGTGCCGGGGGAGCCAAGGGGAGGTCGGGGGACAATGCACTCATGGGGATTCCTGTTCCTGCCTCCCACTTCCATCCCTGGCACAGCCTGGTCATTCTCTGCCTTTGCAAGTGCTTAAACTCATGAAAACCTTTTCCCTGCTGAGGTAAATGCAACTGGAGAAGCAGAAAAAAACACCTCCCCCCTTGTTCTGTCCTCTCCAGTGTTTCAGTCCCTTTTCTGTTTCCCTCTTGCAGAACTATATGAACCCCCTGAGGCTGGTACTGACTCCCCAAGACATGGAAGCTATTTTTATCAATTTGGAGGTAACAACGTGGATTTTGTGGCTTAAATCTTTGTTCTTTTCATGGCAGCTCAGCCCTCTCTCTGCTTAAGAGAAGGTTTTCCAATTTCCCGTTTGATTTGTGCATTCACCCCTAGAGGTTCAGCCCTTCATGTGCTGCGGAGCTTGAAGGGGTTTAGGAGAAATTCTTTAACACTCAATTTTAGAGTTGGGCATTCTGTGAACTCTAAGTAAGGAAACAGTTCTGTCCAGTGGATGTTCCAGGGCTGGGGTGGTGGATTTTAGCTGATTTAGGTGGTTTGGGCATGCTGTGATGAAGGGATTTATTTCTACAGTGGCTTGCACAGGGTCTGAGACAGAACCTGGCATCTCCTCTGCACCTTCCATCCCATCTCTTCCTCCTTCCCCATCCTGGGGTATTTATCACTGTGCAACCCCTGGTGGAATTACACCCCTGTACTCCAGGCCATTCAGGGCTGCATCGCACTAGAATGACTTTCTTTGAAAACAGCAAAAGAGTGGGAGGGAAAAAAAAACCCCAACCATAGAGGGAGAGAAAATGACTGCATGATGAAGTAGTGAATGTGCATTTCTTTAGGCTCTGTTTGCCCACTTGGTTTGAATGTGTTTAAAGTATTGACTGTTTCTTCGTTTTAGGACCTAATTAAAGTGCACTTCAGTTTCCTGAGAGCCATCGATGTCTCTATGATGTCAGGAGGAAGCAGCCTGGCAAAAGTGTTTCTGGAATTCAAAGAGAGGTAAAGGAAACCCGGGCTTCAGGCAGCAGCTCCAGTTTTAACGTATTTGGATTAATATTTGCAGGGCTCATCTCTGAGCTTTGAACAGAGCTCTCTGTTGCTCTCTACCTTCTCAACTCTCCTGCTACCTGAAGGAAAGCTGTAGCCAGGTGGGGATCTGTCTTTTCTCCCAGGTAATACCTCAGGTGACAAGACTTAAGAAGCCAAATCCAGCCACAATGGGGCAGGTCACCAGGGACATTTCCCCAGTGACCAAACAGCCTCAGTCGTGTGGCTCCTGTGGCTCCTCTTTCCTGCAAGCCCCTGGCTTTTGCTGGGCTCAGCATCCCACAGGAGACTGAATATACAATGTGTTTACAAGGAAGGGATAAAGATGAGAACACTGAGATTGTGGTGAGCTGGAATGGGGTAAAACCCCACTGGCCTTGCAGGGTTTAGTGTGGTCTCCTGCAAGCAGCAGTGGGGCTTTGGGGGTCTGTGATGTGGTGGGATGACTCCTGTGCAGGGGAGACTTGGCTCTGGTTAGATCAAAGTGACTCTTCACTCTCGAGAGTCACGGATTTGGCACCACTCTTGTCCCTCACCTCTTGCATGATGCATAAATGAAAAAGTTGCTTCTGCAAACAGAATGGATTCAGTGTTTTGGCAGCTGCAAGCAGGAGCACCCCAGAACACGAAAATAAGGTTAATAAAAGCCTTTAATATCCTTAATACTAATCAAAGGGTGATTCATTGTGGAACCGTGCCAGGGTGTTATTTCACTGTGATTAAACCAGTGTCTAGACACAGAAATGCCATTCAGAAGTCAATAACTCCAGAAATACCATCTGCATTAATAACACACTGGAAGGTCGGATATCCCATCGTTCACGGGGCCCCTTTTACAAAGGGCATTTTTTCTGGATTAAATAAAAAGAAAGAAGTTTCCAACAGAGAATGCAAATAATTTAAAACCACTCCTAAAACTCACTCAGGTGATTTTGATCTCCTAATTCCTGGCTCAGCTTCATGCATGCCAGTGCCATCCCCAGGACAGAGCTGTGCATGCAGGGAGTGGACACAGGAGGAGTTGTGGAGGTGGCACTGCTCCCCTGGGAGATCCCCATGGCTGTGCAGGAGCATGAGGCTTGGTTTTGAGCCTTTAAATAAATGTTTTCTTCTGTTAATATGCTGGTGGGAGCTCAGCAGAGAGCTTGGAGCTGGTGGGTCAACAAGTTGACCCAGTTCCCAAGTGAGTTTTGCAAGCAACTTCTTGAAGGATCTAAAAGCCTTGGAAAGGTGTGAGTGAAGGAGCCAGAGCAGTGGCTGCATGGTGATTCTGGTGGATCTGAAGCTGTGTTCAGGCCATGGGAATTTGGGGGACCTCAGTGCTGTGGGAAACTGCCACTCAAGGGGAGGTTTGACTTGGAGAAGACTTGGGTTTGGAGCAACCTGGTCTAAATAGACAGAGTCCCTTCCTATGCCAGGAAAGACAACAATACCACATTATACAGCAAGGAAATGTAAGTGCAGGAGGAGAAAGTGAGTTCAGTGGGGAGACAGTGTTGCCCCACCAAGAAGGGAACATGGAGCTTCAGAGTCCCTGCTCAGTCCTTATATGAAATACCTTCCTCCATCAAATATATCCAAGACAAATAGCTCTCGCTTCCCTACACACCCTTGGAGACATTCTGGGAAAATGATGTATTGCTCCTCTGCTTTGCAGGGCTTTTTTTTTAAGGAAATAGTTTGTAAATCTCTTTCTCTGAAAGCCAGAGGTTTGAATTTATGCTCCTGAGGCTTCTTTAAAACTCTCCCATTGCTGGCAAGGTAGATATTACTGTGCATGTTCAGAAGCTGTCAAGGGGAAGAGGCAGAAGAATAATCTGTATTGGCTGCGGCTTCACCAGGGGCTGTGGCTCCATAAATCTCTCTATTCAGTTCCCTGCTGGGGTCTGAGAGTCCCATGTTTATGGAGTGGCGCTGGGTCAGGTGCTCGTGGGTCTTCTCCATCGAGAGATGAGGCCCTGAAATAATGGATGAGTTGCAGTGCGTGATGGAATATGTGTCTTATCAGCAGCAGAACAGTTAACGGCCAGGAAGGGGGAGAGAACCCAAACCTGTCACGCAGGATTAATGAGTGAAGTGAGGAAAAAGGGGGAATCCATGGCAAAACTGCTCTGTTTTGTCAGGTATTTAAATTTATAGCCCGTGGTGTCCATACAGAGCTTCGCTGTGCTCCCAAAGACTGTGACAATCATCTTTTCCCAGTTACCCAGTCTCTTGATCTCTGGGTCCCTGTGGTGCGTCCTGCAAGAAGCAATGAGCTTTCTAAGATGTGTTATAGAATCATCACAGAATCACAGACTGGCACAGAATTGAGCTTTAAGGTTCCTTGCAACCCAAGCCATAGGTACTCCTTCCACTAGACCAGGATGACAGGAGTGGAGGGATGAGCCATCAGAGCTCCAAAAATGGGCTCGTGGCCCCTTCTGCTTATCATGAGCTGAATCATCCCATGGGCTCCAACTCTGGAAACTTCTAAATATTTAAATGATGAAGATTTAAATGCTAAAAAGCCACGTAGTAAAAGAGTGTTAATATTTTGCTAAGCAGTTATATGGGGGAATAGTTGTTTGCCTTGTCCCTTCACTGTATACTCATCTCTTCTATAACAGATTACAACTGCCAGCAAGTGTTTCCCATTAAATCTGTGATTTCCCCCTCTCCAGGCTGCTGATTTATGGCAAGTACTGCAGCCACATGGAGTATGCCCAGAACACGCTGAACCACCTCCTCGCCAACCGGGAGGACGTCCGGCAGAAGGTGGAGGTGAGCAGGCAGGGGCAGAGTGCTGCCCACCCCTTGTCCTGGGTTTTGGGAGGACTTGCTGGAGACAAGAGTGCTGTGTTGGGAATGTTTGGATTAGCAGAAGAGGAGAGGGATGTGAGAGTGAGTCTGTGCTTCCCAGAGAGGGAGGGAAGCTGGGGGTTATCTTCTCCTGAACCCCTGTTGGCCCCTCCATCTCCTCACCAGGCAACTTCCTTCCCTGAGTTTATCCAAGTTAAAACAGGCCAATTTATTTGAGTGGGACTGGCTGGGAGGAGTTCCTGAATTGTGCAGGGAGACTCGAATGCCCTGAGCACCCCCAAGCCAGGAGCATCAAGGAACATCAGGGACAAACTGGTGTCCCCAGGCAAACAGCCGAATTACTGCCCTGTCCTCCTTCCCCAGCATAAAGGCTTAGTGTAAATAGGGGCTGATCCAGACACTAAGTGAATCAAAGGAGTTGTTTGAGCTGCTGTTTTTACCCAGCTTTAATTCCCACTTTGGTCTTGATGCTAATCACAATTTGCTGGTCTGTCTGTACACGTTCCACAGACGCTCTTTGATTTTCCGTGTAAACCCAATTCAGGGCTAAAACTGCATTTAAGAATTGTTTAAAATGTGTTCTCTGGCTCTTGCATCAAGCCAGTGGCCGTAGCACCCGGTTGCTCCTGTGCTTTTCCTCCCTCCTGGCAGGTCCATGAGGGACACACAGAGGGTCTCAAGCAACCGTGTCACATTATTTGAATGGGTCTGGGTGAAGGTAATGGTGACAAAACTTCCTGTGACCACATTAGCTCATCTTAATGACTTAATGCTCATCAGCGACGCCAGAGCCGGTGGCTGCGTGCTCCCTGCCAGCCCCTCACAAATAAAACACATTAGTTCAGCCCGGCGAGGAGGTGGGTGAAGCTAATGTGTTTCATTTGACGTTTCTCCAGGTCTGGGAGCGTTCGTGTGCTTCCCCTAATGAGCATCTCATTAAGCTGGAGTAGCTCCGTTGCATGAGAATGTGTGTATTTTAGGGTCCAGCCCTGCATTTAATGCCTTGATAACCTCCATGGTGGGTGCCCTGGCACTGGCTGGGTGCCTGCAGAGGTCACGAGCCAGTGGGAATCAGAACAGAGTTTACTAAAGCCAGATGAACAGCCACAGAACATAAAAATCTTTTTGGGGGGGAGCCATTGTTTTCCCCCCAGATGTCTCACTGCTGATTTCCTGATCTCTTTACTAGGAATGCACCCTGAAGGTCCAGGACGGGAAATTCAAATTGCAAGATCTGCTGGTGGTTCCAATGCAAAGAGTTTTGAAGTATCATCTCCTGTTGAAAGTAAGTTTTTCAGCACTGGTGCTTCTCTCCAGTTGCCACCCTCACTTGTAGCATCTTTCAAGTCTTGAGTGGAGAGTGAATCATTGCCAAATACAGAGGTTTGGGGTTTTTTTCCCCCCTTCAAATGAAATACACGAGAGCTGCTTAACACGACATAATAATATTTGTGCTATCTCTTAAAATACGATGACATAGGGTAATTCTGCACTTGTTAGCCACGAGAGGCAGTTAATGAATATAAAATAAGCTTGCATATAATCTGATTATGTGTGAAATTCCTCCCGTCAACCCCGTGTAACAGATCTCTCAAGCACCAGCCGTTTGGCGCGTTCCCTGTCCTACGGCCACGGCTGCCTGCCCAGGCATCCCTGCCACCTCCCTGCCATCTCACAGGCATCCCTGCCACCTCCCTGCCATCCTGCCACCACCCTGAAAACCTTTCCACCTGTCAGGCAGGTGCCTGCAGTCAGAACCTGTCCAGTGCAGGCAGGGTATGGGCAGCTTTTCTAGCACATCCAAACCCTCTATTTTTATTTATTTGTACATTTTCAGGAGCTGCTCAGCCATTCCTCAGACCGACCAGAGAAGCAACAGCTGAAGGAGGCTCTGGAGGCAATGCAGGTACAGGAGGATGAGAGCGGCAGTGGGGCTGTGCTGGGCTCAGGGTGCAGCAGGGCTTGGGTTCCCTGTGCTCTGGAAAGCAAAAACTTAGCTGGAAAAACCATCTGAGAGCCTGGGGGAAGGCAGCACCTCCTCCTTTTGGACATGCACGTGTGTATTGATTGCCATTTGATGCAGCAGATCTGGAGTCATCACTGCTGTCTCTCTCCCTCCCTCCCTCCCCAGGCAGCTGGGGAAGCTGGTGTTTGTTGACAAGTTACGACTTTTCCCTGATTGCTATTGTGTGTAAAGAGGCTGTGCCAGATCCGGCTCTTGTTTTCGCTGGGAGGGATCTGGAGGAGCTCCAGACGTATCAGCAAGTCGGGGAGTATTGCAGGAATGGGAGCCTGTGTGTGCAGAGCATTCCCTGTGTGCTGTCATCCGGGGGCTGGGTGGGAATCCTTTTATCCAAATATTTTTTTTTCTGTTAGGGAGAAAATGCACTTTCCAGAAATGAAGACTTTTGGTGTCAGTATTTTTGCTTTGTTCGAAGTGGTTTTTGAGCTTTCAGCTCAGACCCCCAGAATCTCAGAAAAACCATCAGCAGTAAAAAATAAAATCATGGGGTAATAGAATCATCCAAATGTTTTCTAACTTGGATACTGACCCCACACTCACACATACCACAGGACTATCCTCAGCAGAGCCTGACTTGAGGATGCTCATTAACTCCAGGTTTTCTCTCTGAGGAGCATCCCTGTGTTTGCTCCCATGTTCACTGTCACTTCGTTTTCTACCTCTGAGCCGCAGCTTTTGTAACATCGCTGCATTTCCTGGCGATTACATAAGTTGGGTGACCTTTCCAGCCATCATCCCTGCCAGCCCAGGAATCCAGAGCAGATATATGGGTCACTTTGGTGTTGGGGTTGTTTGAAGGACGTCGCATTCACAGCCCGTGGCTGCGCTGTGGCCTCAGATGAACGCTAAACCTGGTGACAGCACTTAAACCCTGCTTCTGGCCTCAGCACCCAGCACTGCCTGCACCACCGCTAATAAATAAATGTATATATGCTCTGGCTGTGCTGCAGACTCAGCACTTTGTGCAGGAAGCCGCCGAGAGCCATCAGGGAGGTTTCTCTCTTCCCCAACGCCAGGAGAGAGCGGGTGCAGTTCCGACCGCTCAGGGCTCGGCAGGAGCATTGGAAGCCAGTCAGTTTGGTTTTAATTGATCTGGAAACCAAGGCTTAACTTCCAAGTGATGTTTCTCATCACAAGCCCAGCCTTTCTGTCTGCTGTGCTGGCCGGCAGCAGACATTGCTGCTGTCTGGGGCGAGAGCCATGCAGGGGGTGAAGGGTTTCCCAAAGGGATTCACTTCCCTTTTATTTTACATGAATAGTTGTTTGCNGCTAGTGATGTTTCTCATCACAAACCCAGCCTTTCTGTCTGCTGTGCTGGCTGGCAGCAGCTCTCTGGGGCGAGAGCCATGCAGTGGGTGAAGTGTTTCCCAAAGGGATTCACTTCCCTTTTATTTTACATGAATAGTTGTTTGCACAAGGTAAGGGCAGGATTTGCACCACAAGAATTGTTTGTTGGGGGGGAAGGGTCATGTATTTGGTGCAGGTACCAAAGCTCTGCCTGAGAACACAGAACTGAGCCCCTGGGTGGCGGGATGAGGCAGTTCCCAGTGAAATCCTACAGCCCACGTTTGTGTCTCCGTGTTGATCCTGGGATTTTGTTTGCTCTGCTCAGCAGGAGGGAGCTGAGCTCAACATTCGAGCATGATGGAGGATGCTGCTTCATAAGGCTTTTGGTTATGTCGTTTCTCATCACCATCCCTGCCAGTGCCTGGTGGGGTGTTCTGTGATGTTATAAGTATTGTCACGTAGATATGTGATTATCATCTGTGATTAACCCTTCTTCTCTTGGGAAGCTGAGGAAGGTCTGACCCAGAGGGGATGTCTTAAAAAAATCCCCTGTTCAGATTTAATCCAAGTTGACAAGAGCTGTTGTTGAGGACAAGGAGGGAGCAGATAAGAAGCAGACAGGCAGAGAAAATACGATCTGAAAGGTGTAAGTTGTTTTAGTAGAAAGGATGGGGGGTTCCTTCTCATTGAAGGATCAAAATGTGGATAAGCAAGGAATTGATAAGCTCTATCAACAGTTTCCTTATTTTACAACAGTCTTTGTGTGGTGGGAGATGTTGGATGCTTGGAAGCAAGAGGGGCAGAGCCAAGTCAAGTCTGTTCACAGCTCACACAGCCAGGTGTCTGAAGAAATTATTTTACAGACAGGGATGTTTTGACAGCAGAGACTGGCTCACAGCTTTTTAATCCAAAGGGATGGAGGGAATTAGGGTGCTGAAAGCTGGCAGGGAAGGATGCTGCCAGGCAGAGGTGCAAGATGGGGTGTGTGGCAGCCACGGGTCAGGTTTGCTGCGCTGCACTGGATTCATACATTGCCATGGGTTCATGCATTGCCATCTTCTGGGAGATGGAAAAAACTGCAGCACCTGCCTGGCTCAGCAGTGGGAGCACCAACAGCCTGTGCTGAGGTGTCCTGGGCTGCTGTGGGCTCCTGAGGGATTCAGGGAGCCAGGCTGACGGTGTCATGTGGGAAATGAAAATCACTGTTTGCTTTTCTTTTAAGGACTTGGCCATGTACATCAATGAAGTAAAGAGGGACAAAGAGACTTTAAAGAAAATAAGTGAATTTCAGAGCTCTATAGAAAACCTGGTAAGTTGGAAAATCCTCTTGAACTCAATTTAATTTGACTGTTATTAAATTTTTTTGCCTTTTTTTTTAAATTGGGGATTACTACTGGTTCTGATGTGCTACCCCAGAAAGATCTTCCTGTGTTCAGGCACTCTTTCATCACCAACAGTGCTTTTGCTGATGTCCCAGGAGCAGCTTGTAGCAGGGCTGAGGGGTTGCAATCCAGGCAGCTTTGGGTTTCCACCTGCCCAAAGCATCCTTCCAGCCCTGGCTGTGGAGCTCAGCCCTGCTTTTTGTTCCCACAGCAAGTGAAGCTGGAGGAGTTTGGGAGGCCGAAGATCGATGGGGAGCTGAAGGTGCGCTCCATAGTCAACCACACCAAGCAGGACAGGTGAGTGAGCAGCAGCACTCAGAGAAGTTCCCAAACTAAGTGTGCCCTTGTTTGCTGATTCCCCTTGAGTTTGTTTATTTAATTATTGCCTGGACTTTCACCAGCAGAACCCACCATCACTGTGAAATCACAGCGGGCTCCAAGCATTGAGCTGCACTTGCTGGGAAGCTCTGCAGAGCTTTCCAAATCCTTCCCCTGGGGAGGGGATTTTAATGAGGTGTTTGACTGAGTTGCTTGTTTATTTGCTTGCTTTGGGCAGGTATTTATTTTTATTTGATAAAGTGGTGATCGTTTGCAAGAGGAAAGGGTACAATTATGAGCTGAAAGAAATTATCGAGCTGCTCTTCCACAAGATGACTGATGACCCCATGAATAACAAGGACATTAAGAAGGTAGGTGGAGCAAGAATTTGCTCTGCTGGGGAGCATTTTGGAGCTGTTTCAGGGTAGTATGTTCCCATTAGCCTTTTAAAGCAGGAACAGAGATTGCAAAAGGCTGGAAAATAAATGCTCAGTTTTCAGGGGAGCCTCACAGAGCATTGGGAGATGTTTATTCATGTGAGGCTGGGCTAGATCCTTGACCTCTGTCCTCGCAAAACAGCCCTGAGGAGGCTGGGATGGTTGGAGTGAGGAGGGAGGAAGCTGCTCCCTGCTTTCTGGCCCACCATCGGGGAGCAAACGTCAGAGGAGGAGGAGAGGAGGGCAGGGAGGGAGGGAGGGAGGGAAGGTTTGCGGGGATGCTCTCACTCCCCTGAGCTGTGGGGTGGAGGAGCCTGGAAGGGCAATGTGAGCATTGCACACCTCCCAAAACTGGTACTCAGTACAACTCGGAAACTGAAACATCATTTTTCTGGTGGTTTGAATCTCAGTCTCCAGGACTAAGGAAAACCTCCCAGCTATTGCTTTAGCAAAGCCCCATTAGCCTAATCCACTTACATGCCGTGGGAAGAGGTATTGTACAGATGGGATGAGGGACACTGGGGTAAGAACAGCCAATTTTGCCACTTGGCTGCTGTAGAAATGCTGCTGGCTTTGTGTGTTAATGACATGTATTTCCACTTTGCTTTCCTATGCTTTCTAGTCTCACGGAAAAATGGTAAGCAAAGCACCCACTTCTATCTCGTGTGTTTCTGTGCAGTGTTGTAATGAGACAGGCTGAGCATATGTGTGGTGGGCAGGTCAGATGTTCCTCCCGGGCTGTCAGTTGCTGTCAGCAAGAGATATAATGGCTGGGGAGGATCCAGTGGAGCAGAAAAATCTGGGTTCTCTCATCTGCCACCATGAAATCCTATTTGGTGCAAGTGCACAGCGCCAGGCCGGTTCAGGCATCATTAGCTGTGATGTGTTAGAGAAACAAGGAGCTCTTCTTCCTCCTTCCCTGCTGTTCCCTGTGCAAGGTTCAGTGGAAGGGGCAGGGGGAGGCACTCACAGCAGTTACTGAGGTGCCTGAATAAAAGTGCGGCGCGTTTTGCTGCTCAGGTGGTGGGAGCACCCTGTGATCAGCGCTCTCATTTTCTCTTGCAGTGGTCATATGGCTTCTACCTAATCCACCTTCAGGGCAAGCAGGGCTTCCAGTTCTTCTGCAAGACGGAGGAAATGAAGAGGAAGTGGATGGAGCAGTTTGAAATGGCAATGTGAGCATGAGTAGCTGCACTGGCCCTGGGTGCATTCCCAAGTGTGGAGGAAAAGTGTCTCAGACCATCAGGTCACAGGAGTGTCCCTGCCCATGGCAGGGGGTGGAACTGGATGAGCTTTAAGGTCCTTTCCAACCCAAACCAATCTGTGATTTTCTGAAATGATACCTTGTGGTGCCAGGCCATGGGGAAAGCACCGGGCAGGGACTGGAGGACGGGGCTGCAGGTGGAGGGTGGTGCTGCAGGACCTGGTCCTGAGCAGAGCAGGGCTTAGCCCCACGTTGACAGATCTGGGCTGATGATTGACTCAGGCAAAGGTCAAAACTGTGACTGTTGTCCCTGGTGAAGGTTGATGGGCAAAATCCTCTCCCGCACAGTCGAGCCCCGAGTCTCTTTTCACATTTAATTCCATATCTGCCTGTGAGGTTCCCCAGCGCTGACTGAAATGCAAACAGCTGCTCCTGGGGACAGGTTGATAACCCCCCCTGATCCTTTTCCTCAGGTCCAACATAAAGCCAGAGAAAGCCAATGCAAATCACCATAACTTTCAGATGTACACATTTGAAAAGACGACCAACTGCAAAGCCTGCAGGATGTTCCTGAGGTGAGCAACAACCTTCCTGCTCTTCTGCATCAGCATTAAAACATGAAAAGAAAATCTCAAAGCTGAGGCTTTGCACTTTCTGACTTGTTTTTGGGGTTCTTTTGCACAGAGGAACCTTCTACCAGGGCTATCTTTGTCCCAAATGTGGTGCAGGTGCTCATAAGGAGTGCTTGGAGATCATTCCTCCCTGCAAGATCGGTGAGTTATTTCACATCATGAGCAGCTTGTTGCTGCACGTGAATGATCTGAGAGAGTTGTTCTATAAAGCCCTAATGTTTGTTAATACATAAAAAATGTAAGTGCACTCCCACCCACCTCCCAGGGCTGTAGTTCACATTGGCTGGTGGTTTAGAAAACAAACAAACCAGGCAAAACATAAAGCTGGATCCTGTGGATGTCAGAGGATCATGGCAGTTCTGATGCACCAGCCTTCACACTGGGTGGGCATTTAAGAGCTGATGAGTTCTTCATCAGAATATATTGGATAATGAAATCTGGAGGGTCTTCAGCAGGGATAATGTTTCTGATGAGGAAAGACTTGGATCTCAAATGTCCCATAGTATGGCAAAAATTGGTGACCTTGGTCTAAACTGGGCAAAGCTGTGACTCATCTGTGCCTGGGTCAGAGCCTTGGTGATGCTCAGTGCAGAGGACTGTCATGGGGTGACTTCAGGGAGGTTTTGAGTGGGTAGCAGAGAGGAGGAAACAAAATCACAGAACTTGGTGCAAGGGAGGAAATGTCTTTGTCCAGCTCCAATCCAACCCTGCATTGCCCATCCAGAGGAGAGTGATGGCTCAAGTGACCCCACCTCTGCCTTGGGCTTCCCTCATCAAGTTCACACACTGGTGACAGTTTGTTGATACTCACAGTGGCAAGAGAAACAGAACACAGGATGTTTTGCTTGTTAAATTAACCACTTATTCCACCTTTTCTCTTGTAGGTTCTTCAGCAGACCAGGTATGTTGTTTGATGGCACTTTTCCTCATCCCCCTCTGCCTGAGTCCTTGCCCAGCCTGGGTGTGGGCAGCTCATGGGAAGAGCAGCCACAGCCCTCAGAGGGGGGAGGACTGGGGACCAGTGACCTCTTCTCCAGCCTAAAACTGGCCCAGTTTGTGCAGCACCACAGCCCTTGAGAGGTGCCAGCAGCCAGCTGGGATGAAAACTGGGGGACCAGGGAGTTTTTGGGAAAGGGTTTCTTATCCTGGTGGCTTCAGGCGGGTGCTCATAGAGAGAACTGAGATTCCTGTGTCCTCACAGAGAATTATTCCTCTTTCTTTGCAGGATTCACTGGGTGCTGGACCTGGTAAGTACATTTTACTGTATTGCTGGAGGGTGAGTAGAGGTAGCATCTCTGTTGTGGCTGCAGGGAATCCCTGGCATTGAGTGTGTGGGAGGGGGAAGCTCCTTCCAAAAGCAGAAAAGAGTTTTAGTACCTACAGAAGGGTCCTGTGCACTCTCACAGCAAGTGATGGGACATCAGTGTCTCTCCTGTCCTTGCCCCTAAAGCAGGAGGTGAGGTCTCTGTGGAAAGGCTCAGCTGCAAGCTGGGCTCAGCCCTCACCTGCTGTTGGTGCTGCATCATTACTTTGGGTGCCCACAGGAGTGACTCTGGTCATCTCTGCTGGGCCAGTGAAGCTTCTGCCCATCACACCAGTGGCTGAGGAGAGCCTGCAGTGTTTCCTTGTGCCAAATCAACCTTCAAAGCATACAAAACATATCCTGGCAAGGAGACTTGTTGCTGAGGAGGAGCATCTTCCTGCTGGCATGTCCAGTGTGCCCCAGGGATGTGCAGCTCCAGGCACTGCCTTCTGATGGGCCATGAGTTACGATGGTTACTGCAATATTTTGTTATCTTCCTTTGTTTAAAACTGGCCTGGACAGAGCTCTGGGCCTGCCCTGCCCATGCTCTGGCTCTGAGGAGAAGAACAATTTGTTTTTGTGCTTTTCCTGATGGAAGGAAAGCCAAGCCTGGCAAAAAGAAACCTGAATCAAATTGGTGGTTAGAACAGAAAGGCAAGCACAGAGTGCTCTCACTGGGTGGGGAGTGGCAGAGGTGGGGGAAGCTTTTTGAAGATAAACACTGTGGTTTTGGTGCAGTTGAGGAAGTTTACTTAATGTGCAGTTGCTGGCGAGACAACTGGACTTTGACTGGGAGCTTCAGGGGCGTTTGAGTCCCAGGTCCAGCTGACATTCAGTGGCAGCTGAGTGTTCTCTGGTCCCTTTTGCAATGGTGGGTGTCACTGCTGGTCCCTTTTGCAATCGTGGTGTCAGCACTGAGCCTGGTGGGGTTTGGTGCCAGCCAGGCTTTGCCTGGCAAGAGCCCGTCTGCCTCAGCAAGGCTCAAATCCAGACACAGGGCTGGGAGCTGGAGCTTGGGCTGGGCTCAGTCCTTCGTGGGTTTATTTTTACTCAGGGAACTCAGTCGTCCGTGTAACTCTAGGAGTCAAGAGCATTCACTGTGGACACTGTTTCTTTCTGCTTTCATGCTTCCTGCCCCCAAACCCTGCCTGTTGGTGCCACTGGACTTGTGGCAGGACAGGAGGTTTTGTTTGGGGGCTTTGGGGCAGGGACAAGGTGATGAAACTACATATTTTGCTTCTCTCCCAGGTCCTAAAATGGTGGCAGTTCAGAATTACCATGGAAACCCAGCCCCTCCTGGGAAGCCAGTGCTGACCTTTCAAATTGGGGATGTGATCGAGCTGCTGAGGGGGGACCCTGACTCGCCGTGGTGGGAGGTAAGAACAATTCCCCTTGGAAAACTGCCTGGAAAGTTTTAAACCAGTGGCTTGTCCCTTTTATTTGTGGCCTTTCAAGAGCAGGGATGTGCTGGGTGTTCAGAGGCAGTTTGGTGCTGTGCCCATCTCTGTGCAGTCCCAGCCTGATGCCCATCTTGGCTTTGCAGGGGCGGCTGCTGCAGACGAAGAAATCGGGTTATTTTCCCAGCTCGTCAGTAAAGCCCTGCCCCGTGGATGCCAGGGTAAGTGCCAAAGAGGAAGTGGAGCCTGGAGCACCAAGTGTGGATGCTCCAGTGGTCCCTGTCTCTCTTCTCAGCCTCCTGCTTGAGATCTTGATCCTCCCAGTGAGCCCCTGGACCTTTAGTAAGGTCTCTACTGTGGCTGAATTAGCAAGGACATGGTTCCATCATCCCGTGGTTGAAGGTGTCTGAGCAGGTCACTCACTCTCAGCCCTGTTCCAAGGCTGGGGTTGGTGTGACCAGGTCGGGACTTCCGTGATTCAGAAGCGTTGAGATCAGGCAGGAAAACCGCACTTGATTTATTTTAATTGTTTTTAGCTGTTTTCTGTAATGCTGTCAGCTGCTTCCCAATTAAAAACCACTCAGGTAAATGAACAAATACAGCCTGTTCATCCCAGCTGGGAGGGAAATGCTCAGCTACAACACTGCCCTCCGCAGCCCAAGCCAATAATCCGGGGATGGCTTGGCAGAAGGAGCCCTCCTGTGGAGAGGAGCATCTCACACGTGATCCACAGCCTGATGAGCTGCTGGCTCTTCACTAATGAGCAATTCTCTCTTTGCAGCCTCCCAACAGCCGGCCGCCCTCCAGGGAGATTGACTACACGGCGTACCCGTGGTGAGTGGACCCTCGTCTGGCTGTAAAGATAAATCAGCCTGGCCTTTTGGTTGTTGCTTTGTCAGGAATCCACTCGAGTAAGGGATTCTGAAGGCAGGGGAGCAGTGTTTTGTATCCTGCTTTCCCAGAGGCCACAGGGCAGCTGCCACATTTGGCATTTGGGTGTTGAAACTTGGTGCAACCCTGGCAACATCCGTGGAGATTTCTTCTCTGATGCAGAGAGGGGCAAAACCAGAGAGATGCTGGTTTCTCTTCCCATTTTCTGTGCACAGAAGATAATTTGGGGAGAAATGAGGCAGTTCTTGCCGTGGCAGGAGAGGCTGTGCTTGGTTTGCCTGCTGTTCCTTCCCTCTAGCTCCAGCCAGATTTACAAATTCGTGGACATAAATTATCCTCACTCTCCCGCTCTTGCTGAAGCTTCATTGACCTGAGGACTGATTCCCAATTAGTGATATTTTCCAAGTGTCAGGTACTTCAAAGGGAAGAGGTCACACTCGGCAGTTCAGTGGCTGAGCAGTTTCTTGTATGTCTCGGGGCACTTTCCTTCCTGCTCGTTTCGCACGAGCCCCGTTTCTCTCCCTGCCTTCCCAACTTCAGTGCCTTTGAAAGGAGATGCATCTTTTTATCCAAAACATGCCTTTTTAAAGATACACATTCATGTTAACTAATTAAATTAATCAATTAACCTCTGGGCTCAGGTTTGCAGGGAACATGGAGCGGCAGCAGACAGACAACCTGCTCAAGTCTCATGTCAGTGGCACCTACCTGATCCGGGAGCGGCCAGCTGAGGCCGAGCGCTTTGCCATCAGTATTAAGTGAGTGATAGTTCATTTGGTAATTTAGTAATTTATTATTTCTCGCTCGTGAAGGACAAGCTGGGGTTGGGACACTCAGGTTTTCTTGAGTGCCTTTGCTACCATTCACAGGTTCAACGAGGAGGTGAAGCACATCAAGGTGGTGGAGAAGGACAACTGGATTCACATCACAGAAGCCAAGAAGTTTGAAAGCTTGCTGGTAAGCTTGTATTGCCCTTTGTGTGTGCACTGTCCCTGCAAATCACTCAGAGGATGGCAGAGACAGCCAGGTGCCTCTCCATCCTTCCCAGGAGCTGGTGGAGTATTACCAGAGCCACTCACTGAAGGAGAGCTTCAAGCAGCTGGACACGACGTTGAAATACCCCTACAAATCCCGGGAGCGCTCTACCTCCAGGACTTTCACCCGCCCTCCAGGTAAGGCCCAGCTTGGGTGCAGTTAAACTCATCACGGAAAACCCTTCCAGCACAGGATGGAGGCATTTATAGCTTTGCTGTAGGACTCGAAGTCCTTAGTTTGCAGAGAGTTCTGCTCAGCCGGTTGCATTTTGAGGACAGGTCTTACAGGAAGGAGGTGGTGGATGGAGATCAGAGGAAGAGTTTTTGCTAAGTTCCCATCCTGTGGTTTTGCACTCTGTGTTCCAGGGTGTTTTATCCACCCTCTGCTCCTGCCAGGGCATCCCATCCAGCTGCAGGTCGGGAGCAGGGATGTGATGCTCAGTTAGAGGGATTTATCATGTTGTACCTGCCCATGTGAGTTTCCTGTGCATGTGTTTTAATGGATCCAGTTCCACTGTGACTTGAGATGGTTTGAATCCCAGTGGGACTCCTTTAATGGAGATGATGGGTGAAATGGTAAGTCTGTGTCTAAAATAAAACAGAAGAAAAAAACCTAAATAAATGAAAACCCAGTAGTGCAGAATGTTCTGTTTGGTCCAAGAGCCTGAGTGCAGAACTAACTACTTTGTGGGGAAAAATGAATTTTAACAATTTTTTCTCCATTGTATATTTAAATAAAAATGCTAAAGGAAGACAGATTTTAAGAGTTGATTAAATATCCTTTTGCATGAAATATGACTGCAGAATGAATGTTAAGCCCCCACACTGACTGTGTGGGGCTGTGGCCAGACCTTGTGTCAGCTGTTCCAGCCCTGAGCCCCTGCACAAGACCCTCTGCATGCTTTGCCCTGTGTTTCTCCATCAGCTTTTTGAAGCATTGTGCATTATAATATTTTTTAATTTCCTTTTTAATGCTTGTTCTGCCTCTTTCTGTTTCTCTCTAACCTCTTTGCAGCCTCCTGCGCTTCCTACAACTTTTCTTTTCTCAGTCCTCAGGGCCTCAACTTTTCTTCTCAGAGCTCCTCCAGTCCCTTCTGGTCAGGTACCAGTGCCTCTCCCTGCTGGAGAGACCTGCCACCATTCCCAGCTTGAAAGCCATCACCAGTGGGACCTGTGGGGTCCCCCCTGTCCCTCCATCCCCACAGGCAGTCAGGGGGTCCCCAGTGCTGCCCTGGGGCCCAGCCTGGAAATAAATTAATTAACCATGCCTTGGCTGGGAGCAAAACACACTCCCCCCTCTCTCTCTCCAAAATGAAGTCAGGGAAAAAATGGGAGTTATTGCTTTGTGAGAAAATGGGCTAAAATTAACAAAAAAGTGAACCTAGCACTTTGGGATCTCATGATGTACTTCAAGCTCGACCTGCTTATCCCATGTTTTTCACCCAGTGGACATTGGCATCACACTGTCTCCCAGTCCTTTCTTCCTCGTTCTCAAGGAGAACAACTCAGTGTCCAGCAGATTTTGAGCTCTGGTACCTGAGGCTGCTCAGGAGCCCCTTGCTGAGGAGGCAGAGTGGAACCTGTGCTGTCAGATGTGCCCCAGCCTTTGAACCCCATTGATCTAAGGTGTTACAGGCTGATGGCATCCTCCCTGTTTGGGGGTGATCGGAGCAAAATCCTGCCAGCTCTTTTCTTCCCATTTAAACTTTTATCTTCCAGTCTTTTCCTCAGGCTGGACAGGGAAAGTCATGAGCAAAGTCACACGTGCCTTCCTTGGTGCTGTGTTGGGGAAGAACACGTAACGTTTTGAGAACAAATCTGGGAATTTGGGATCTTTTAACTGTACAGAAAGTATTGCAGAAAGCAATCTGTGTAGCAGTGGGCTCAGAGCAAGCCTCTGATGAAAGAGCTCAAAGCTGCCATGGTTCTTGCTGTGTTGTCCAGCCTGGCTGCCTGGCCAGGAGAGACGAGCCCTCCAGTGATTGCACATTGTGTGTCTCCATCGCCATCATCATCTCCTGTCCCCAGAGCTGAAAACCTGGGCAAAGCTTTTCCTCGAACTTAGTTCAACCTTGGTTTGCAAACTTTTAAAATTGAAATCTATCCTGGTAAGTTCTGTGACAAAGAAGGGGGAGCTTCACACTGTGTCCCTTCGGGGTGGGTTTTTTTTTTGCAAACTTAAAGGAGGTGCACTTTTCTTCTCCTCTGCCCAACCCTCCCACTGTTGCTCTCCAGCCTTCTTCCCTTTGCCCAGACATTGGGGCAGGGACACTGGGCACTTCCCCTGCCTTCCCCCCACCAAACTGCTTCACCTCCTTGTGCCTCTCCCAAGCATTCCCTGCCTGAAGTGATGGAGATCCTTGGTGCTGAGGCTGTGCCCATGGTCTGTAATGTAAAAACCAAGTCTCCAATGGCTCTGGCTGCTCCCTGGCAGGGACAGGAACAAGGAGGATCCAGATTAGCAGCCTGTTCCTCCCCCATGGCAAAGCCTACAGGATTTACTCAACACCTCTAGGAGAATCCATTCCTAATAACTCCGTTTTTTGTGGTAGCTTAAGTCCAGGTTGAATTGTGAAGTCTTTTGACAAGGTGGTTCCATCAGGTGCTGGGAGCTGTGCAGCAGCCAGACCTGAGATTGTGTGTGAACAGGATTTTTCCATGATTTCATTGTTAATGATATTGTGCATTCCTATGAAATCCTTTATTTCACTGCTTCACAAAAGCGCTCTTCACCCCAGTGATCTCCACCAAGCCACTCCTGGACTCTCCTGGCAGAGCAGGGTTTCCCAAGCCACTAGAGCTGTTCAAAGCCCAGCAGGAATCCAGTTTAACCCCAACCACCCCAGTCCGTGCGGGGCTGAGCAATTCGGGCCGAGTCCAGTCCCTCCCTCACCGTGGGAGCCGTGGTGGAAAACCCAGGTTGAACCTCTCCAAGCTTTCCCCAGACCTTCAGCCAGTCACACGTGGTGGGGCAGCTCCCGACCCCTGTGCTTTGTCCCCTCACAGTGTTCACCCCACGGGTCATAGGGACGGCGGTGGCACGATACAACTTTGCGGCGCGGGACATGCGGGAGCTCTCGCTGCGAGAGGGCGACGTGGTGAAGATCTACAGCAGGATTGGCGGGGACCAGGGATGGTGGAAGGGGGAAACTAATGGAAGAGTGAGTGCACCCACATAACGTCGTGTCCCGTTTCTGCAGCACATGCTCCTCCCTGCTGTCAGGACAGCAAATTCTCTCTTGCTTTTTCCCTTCCCTCTTGCTCTTTAGTGGATCCTGGGTGGGCTGTCACCTCACCAGAGGCCGGATGGTGCTGTGTGACAGTGGCAGTGATGCCTAGTGCGGATGGGAGTATGATGTGGATGGGTGGGCAATGTCTGAGCCTGCTCTTCCTTAAACCTGCATTCCAGAGATGTACACAGGAGTGGTTCTGCCAGGGGAAGGCTCAGTGTCCTGGGAAAACCGGCAGGCTGAAGGCTTGACCTGGTGTCTAACAACACTTAGCACTGAGGACAGATCCTTCATGCTCTGATCCTTTATATATTGTGGGCAGCCTGTGTACCCAGGCCCATGTGTAGGTGTTGGCTCCACCCCAGATTAGGATGATGGCTGCCCACTGTTGGGATGTGGGCACATCCAGGACTGTACAAATGGCTCACCAGGAGCAGCCACGATGGCCAGGAACAGTCCCAGTGACAGGACAGGAGGTCCCTTATAGAATCACAGGATATCCTGGGTTGCAAGGGATGCACAAGGATTGTTGAAGTCCAACTCCTGGCCCTTCAAAGGACGCCCCAGCAATCCCACCACGTGCCTGAGAGTATTGTCCAAACACTCCTTGAGCGTCTCCGCTTGCCCCCGCAGGTTGGCTGGTTTCCCTCGACGTACGTGGAAGAGGAGGGGGTGCAATGACTGCGGGGACATTTGGTGGAAGTTGTCGAGCGCCCAGAGCGAGCCGCTGCAGCCCGAGCACACTTGTCCCGCCGCCCGCGGGTCCCCGTGAGACGCGGCCGGACGCCTCCCAGGACTGCTCTCCCAGACTCCTCAGCAATCCTTCCTCTGTACAGTGTGTGTGCGGCCCCGCTCCTGTCCCATGTATAGAAGATTGATGGTCTGTTGGATGGCGTTGGTGTAGCAGCTGCGGGAGAGTCCCGGGAGAGCCGCGCTGCCCTGCATGGACAGAGCTGAGAGACTCTGTGGTGCCCACCCAGGGGTGGGGTCTGTACCCCTTTGTTTTAAAGGTGTTTTAAAAGCCACTGTGGGGATGGCGGTGGGAGGGCGAGGCTGAAGGTTTGCGCCTGGGCTGGTGCCTGGGTGTGCCAAGGTGAGAATTTTGGGGGCGTTTCTAAGGGGAGGGAGCAACTCAGCCCTGAGGAGACAACGTGGACACCCCACCACACTGCTCAGGTGGGCTCCCCAGGTCAGGATTTTGACAGTGTCCCTGGCAGTCGTGTGGCAGCACCACGCTGCAGGCAGGGTGAGGGGCAGAGCAGGGACACCTGGCCCAGGAGGACGAGAGGACTGTTGCTTGTCTCTGAAGGGATGCCAGCTGTGAAATCATGTTTGACCATCAGACATCGGCTGGAAATGGATCTTCAGGTCAGACAGGAGGGCAAAAAGCTGCTTTGGCATCCCCAAGCCCGATTTCTTTACCACCACCTCAGTTCCACCAGCCTTGCTGCGGGCAGAGGGGCCTGCCCAGGGTGCAAGCTGGTCCCACTGCTGAGCAGGAGGTCTCAGCATATTGCAGGACTGGGGATTTGCTTTGCCACACGAGGGTGGTGGTGCCTTTGGAGGCCACCAAGGCACCAGGGACATGTGTCCCTGAGTCTGTCCTCCTCTCAGTCCCACCAGGAGCTCCCCAAGCCAGGCTGACTTGTCTTACAGCCATGACACGTCCCACCTCACTGAGCTCAGGGTGAACCCACCTGAGTAAGGGCTACATTGTCAACTCCGGATTCCTCTCCCTGAGTTGTGAAAGCATCTCTTCTTCTCAGCTGTGTGCACTTTTGGGGGCTGTGAGCGTTGCCCCCTCTCTTCCTCCCACAGGCTGTTACTGCTGCTGCTGTCAAGTAAAGGTCCGTCTGTTCTGACATTCCCATTGTGTCCCGAGCACCATCTGTCCGAGTCTGTTCTTCCCAGAGTGCAGAGCTGCTGGCTGGAAATCCCAGCCATTGTTTTCTGGTGGGCACTGGCATCACTCTCCACCTCCAGAATTCCCTTCCAAAGTGCAAATATGAACAAATACATCTGTGGGAGTGTGGTAGGGAACAACTTTCCTATAGCTGAGCCTCAGGAGCTGCCCTTCAGCTCTGAAGAAGCCTCATTTTGAGCTGATACTTCCTTGCCCTGATGTCATTCTCCTGGGATTTATGGTGATCCTGCTGTGTTCCTGGTGTGGGTTCTTGGCATTGTGCTGGTGCAGTTCTGGGAAATGCCAGTGTGGGGTGGGTGAGTGGTCCCTGGCAGAATCCTAAGCCTTGCTGTAAACAGAGCAGCAGTGCCATTCTCGGGGTAATAAATGGAAGTTTAGGACTCTCAAGGACAAGGGAATGGCTCTAGCTTGGGCATTACATGCTGTTGCTCAGTGAGAAGCCCAGAGTCACGGTTCCCTTTCCTCCAGGAGCTCTGTCAGTGCCCCTGCTCAGGGTGCCAGGGGGGAGTGGGGTGGGTGCAGCAGGGTCTGGCAGGGGCAGATGCCCAGTGTGGGTCTCGGTCTGGGAGGTGATGGGGACATGAGGGGGCTCAGGGCTTTCCCAAGGTACTGTTTGGTGCTATCCCCTCCCAGCACCCCTCGGTGCTCAGCCTGGGGGGGAGCTGGCAATGCCCTGCATTCCCATTACAGGGGGTGTACTGGAGCTGAGGGTGGATTTGGGTGGATGGGACACACACACACACACACGTGTGACAAACTGAAAATGACTCAAGATCCTAAAGCCTTACAGACCCTCCTGTTTCGTGTGGCCAATTGTGTAAGGCAGCCAGGGCATCCCCTCTGGGACAACACGTACCTGTCACAGGGACCAGGGCACCTCTGTCCCTCACAGCCCAAAGGGATCCCCAACCTCTGCCTGTGCTGCCCTCCCAGCCCTGCCAAACCCCCTTCCCTCCAGAGAGCTCTCCCTCTTGTGTTTACTGGTGTAAGAAACTTGTTAAAAAAAAAAAAAAGATTGTTTTGTTTGTAAGTAATTATTCAGCCATTTGCCACAAATATATCTGTGAATAAGAAAGGGAAATGTTTTTTTATGATGGCAAGAAAATTGTATATATATTTTAGTTCATCGCAGATCATTCAAAATTGCAATGGGATACGTTGGAAAATAATATGTAAATTCCTTGGGTTTTTTTCCTTTGCACTGCACTAACTGGGGTAGGGTGGAGGGGGTTTAAAGATAAAATTGTTTGTTTATGGAATAGTTTATAGCTGGGAATTCGGAAATCATTTGGAATAGCTTGTAATGCTGGAATAGAAACTTTAGCTGCTACTTAGAAACCCTTTTGCATGTGGTTTTTTCAGACCTTTTTAAGTTACAATACATCAAAGTAAATTTCACAACGAGAAAAAATAAAGTGTAATTTTGCTGATAGGGTTTTGGTTTTTTTCCCATGGTTTTTACTGTGCCAGAGGGCTCAGGATCGTGTTGGGATCCTTGTCACTGAAACCCTTTGGCTACTCCTGGGCTTGGAGGGTGGCTTGGCCCATCCAGGGGAGACAGGTGCTCACAGGGGTGATTTCCTGACATGAACAGTAAGTAAGTGTTCAGACCCTTCCAAAACTCAGACTAGATCCCTCCTGTGTTGCCTGTCAGGTTCCTTCTCCTCATTCCTGGAGCAGCTGCTGCCCATGCAGTTGTCCTGTGCTCCATCCAGGCAGCTTTCCTGGGGCTGCTCTGCTTGCCCGAGCTGAATCCCTACAGGGTGAGAGAAGCAGGATGATTTTATGTGGCTTTTAGTCACTCCTAAATATTATATTCCAGAATCCCACTTGGCCCTGCATGCAGCAACATATTCCAGAGCAATAAAAGAAGCTGCACAGTTTCATATAAAAACCTGAGGCACTGCTGGAGGTTTCACCAAGAGCAGGGACGTGTGATGTCCCTGTGAGCTGCCATGTCCTTTAATTAAGAACATGAATTTTTTTCTGCTGTTGGAATCCCTGGTGCTTTACTTTACCAGGGTCAGCTGGAAGGGGCTGCAGCAAAGAGCAGATGTGTTTTACTCAGAGAAGCAGGATGTGAACTGGGCACTAATTTTTGGATGCTGGTTTGGGAAGATGCTGCTCAGCTGGGTATTGAGCCTTGGTCCAGGTGCTGCCCCTGCCTGGAATAACCTCCTCCCTCACTGCCTCTGTTCTGTCCATCATGCACTGTGTATGAAGTACCAGGTTTTGATACCTGGGTGCTCTCCTGCCAGTGATGAGCATCGGCCTGGCCCTGAGTGTGTCTGGCATCACCATCAGATGGTCATGGCAGAGCCTAGTTCCAAAATGCAGCACCAGAGCCTGGAACCAAGAGCTGGTAAATGTTAAAATCTGCTTCCATTCAATGTCCTGCTTGTGGGGACATCCCTGCCAGCTCAGGCATTGGGGACATTTAGCTCTTGGGGAGTGGTTGGAGCTGGCAGGTGGGTTCTTCGACAGCAGGTTCCTTTGGCTTTGTGCCCAAACCTTTCCCCGGGGGTTTGCACCAGTGTGAGGTCTGACGCCTCAGGAATAAATGGGGCATTTATCCACCATTCTCAACCGTGGCCAGGTGCAGTAACCAGACCAGGAGCAGAATTCCAGGGTCATTAACAGGAGAATAAATCTCCAGCCATGGCCAGTACAGCTGGCTCCAGCCCTGCACAGCCCCTGGCCTGCCCCGGGAGGGGGGACACGCCAGGCACAGGGTTTTATTTATTATTGTGATTTTTTTTTTTTTTCCCCAGCAAGAGCAGCTGCTGCCATAATCTCCCACATCAGCTGGACTGCCCGGCTCTGAGCAAACACGGTGGAACTGGGGGTGGTTGCTTTGCTGTCTGCCCTCTGTGAACAGAGGTCCTGCTCCTGCCACAGTGTGACGGCCACCGGCAGTGGCTCTGGGGCTGGCCCTTGAGCACACCCCGCAGCCCTGGTGACCTGGGGCCAGCCAGTGTGTGGCCACACACTGCCATGTGGCCCTGTGCCATGGCTGGAGGTGAGCTCATGTGCCACCCAGCTCAGTGGATCCAAAATGAAGAGTCCAACCCGCTGTGTAATGAGGATGGGGAAACTGAAGCTGGGGTTGCCAAAAGGGAAGCTCAGGGAAGCTCTGCGCAGCAGACTCTGCGGGATCCATCTGCCTTTGGTTGGGATCATGTCCTGGTAATGCTTTCCCAAGGCCTGGTTCAGGTTGTGGTGCAGAGGTGAGTGCACAGCTCTGCCTGTGCAGCTCCCATGAGGATGAGGATGGCACAGGCAATGCTGAGTGTGGCTCCACAGCACGCCTGGCTGGCTCATCCCGGCATTAACCACATTTTCTATGACCTAGAAAACCAGCTGGTGCACACAAACCACTGTGCTCCTGTATTTTAGAATTAACCTCAGAAGTACAGAGAAAGATTAAACTGCCATAAGCTCCCTCTACATTGGACTGATCATCACAAAAAACAACCACCCTCGTTGCTGCTTTGGAATCACATCAGGGCTTGGAGGGGCTGTAGCAGCTGCCACTTTCCCCACTGTCTGTCCTGAGCTCGGTAAAGGGCTCAGGCTGCAGAACGCAGACTTGGGTTTGTATTGTTTTAGGTCTGGTCTAACCCAAAGGTCATATTTATAATTAGGACATGCTGATGAAATGGTTCTGGCCTGTCAAACAGAAACACCCCACTGCAAACAGGAGTTTAGACTTGTTTTCAACTCTGTGGTTATTTTGAGGAATTAGTCCATGGAGAAATCTGGAGGAGCTGGGGCCCTCTTTAAAACTGAGAAACAAGTTTTATCTTGAGAGCAGGAGAGGAATGCAGCTGGAGATGGGCTAACGCTGGAACAAGTGAACCCCTCTGAACCCGAAGTGGAGGAGTTTGGATGCAGGCTGTGTGTTCAGCGGGCAAGAGCAGAGGTGTGGGATGGTGGGGAGCAGCAGGGGGGCACTTCCCAGGGTCACGGTGCTGGTGGATGCTAAACATGCCCCCTGGACACCATCTCTGGACTGCTCAGGGCTCTGCAGGGGTGGGTGATGCTGCTTGGGGGACCATGATGCTGCTGGGACCCTGATCCCTCCCAACTGCTGGTCAAACCCCGACTCCACCCCGACTTCTGCTTCTCTGAGATACCCGAATGAGGCCCTTCAGGAAAACCTGTGTGTCCTGCCCAAACAGGCCCTAATTCCAGGGTTGAGTTCTAGCAGGAGGAACAATAAACCTTCAGGTTGGGAGATCTAAAACATTTCTTTCCCTACCTCCCTCTAAATTAAAATTTTGGTGGTGTTGCCGCTTTTCTTTGAGCTTTCAAGTCTGGCTTAGGAAATGTGCAAATTAATTTTAATTCTGCTTTTAAAGTGCAGCCGCTGGGAAGTGCGGCAGGAGGGTCAGATGGTGCCTTTCCCCGCCGTGTTTGCTCTCTGGCATCCAGCTGACGACTCCAGCCAGCGCTGAGCGAGTCCGGGAGGCTGCGAGTCCCCCTGGCCCCAGCCGGGCTGTTTGTTCTCTGCTGGGCACCGAGCCGGGGAGAACCGGGGAGAAAAGCGGCTTTTTCCCTCTCTCTTTGGAATTTCTCCTCTCTGCTGGATTTTTTTTTTGTCTTGTTGAGAAAGCAGCAAAGCCCCGAGGAGGAGTACAAGGGAGGTAAGCGCCTCTTTCCCTGCTGCCCGGGCTGGCTCCGCTCGCCTCCGCTCGCTGGTTAATGTTTTTTGCAGCAGGGGCCGAAGGGACGGAAGAGGAGGAGGAGGAGGAGGAGAGCATCGGAGGAAGGCAGGGGCCCCATCACGGCAGGGAAAGCCAGCCCGGAGTGAGCCTCGCCGGTGAGTGGAGCCTGGTGGGAACGTGCCGTGGGCTGTCCTGCAGTGTCACAGCGTTTGCAAGGGGGAGTTCGCAGCTTGACTGGGCTGGGGGGGGACAGTGGGGGTGTAGTGGGTGTTTTGGAGGCCACATGGCAGCAAGTTGGGGGTCTCAGTGGGGGGGGACAGTGCTGGTCTGTGAGACCCCTCNTCTCCAGGCCATACCCCATGGCTTGTGTGGGAGTGGGACAGTGCTGGTCTGTGAGACCCCTCTGCACTCCGTCATGTACCCAAAACAATGGGCTGGGGGCAAATGCCGAGCCGTGTCCTCAGCCAGGACCTGCATGCAGGGTGTGCGGGTTCTGCGGTGTCTGCAGGCAGGATCTCTCTCTGTTTCCACCCCCCAGCAGCCATTGCACCACCCTCTGATAGGGAGCAAACCTGGCACCTTCATTGTTGCCAAACAGCTCCTAGAATTCAGGGGGGGAGGGAAAAAAGTTATTTCTGGAGGCGTGAACAAGCACAGGATTGCCGTGCTCTGGGCATTTTTAAGGGGCACCCTGTGAAGGATGTTCAGGAGCACGCACACGTGCAACTGGGATCCCATTTCCCTGCTGGAAGGGGATCCTGGAAACCTGCTCAGGAACATGCACCAGAGCTTGTTTAGCTTCGCCACAGTGCCCAGAGACACTGCTGCTACCCAAAGAGTGGCGAGGTGAGGAGCTGGGCTGTGCCAGTGAGGTGATTTTGGGATTTGCAGGTGGAGATGTCTTACGTGAGCTGTGCCTTGCGGGCAGCTGTCCCCCACCGCCTGCCAGCCCCCTGGAGAAGCCCCCGGCCCTTCAGCAGCGCCACGGGGCCCACGGCAAAGAAGAGTGTCCCGTACCAGAAGACACTGAAGGACGAAGGCTCTGGGAGTGGGGAGCCCAGCCGGCCCCCGCCATCCTCGGCCGAGGTGGTGGTGGTTGGAGGGGGCAGCCTGGGCTGCCAGACCACCTATCACCTGGCCAAACAGGGGATCACCAACGTCGTGCTGCTCGAGAGGGACCGTCTGACCTCGGGCACCACTTGGCACACGGCAGGTGAGTGGGTGGGCACAGTTTAGGAGGGCTCAGGGATGCCCATGGTTTAGGATTTGCCATTGTCTGTGCTTTAGATCCGTTGCACAGGCTGCATCCCAGTGTGCTGGAGAGTTTTGGTTTTAAATGTGGAGAATTTCAGTGTTTCTGCTTTTCCTTTTGTGAAACATCCCCTAGATTTTTTCTTTTTTTTTTTTTTTTTTACTTTTTCTTTGCTAAGATTTACATGGTCACAGGAATAGAAGAGATTTTATTTCCCCCCCTTTTTCCCGCCGCCCCCCCCCCCACCTTCTTTAACCCACTTTTCTTTGGCAGGGAGGGGGAGCTATATAAACTTTTTTACGTTTTGTCACTTTTAGAGCCATCCACTCCAGTTAACCCCCTTTTACCCATTCATTTAATGCGCGAGGAAACCAGAAACCGATGGTCTGTAGCGCTCCCCTGTATCCACGAGATGGAGCAAGAGCCCCGCGGGGGTGACACAGGACACGCGTGGGACCACGGGGCTCCCTCTGCATCCCAGCTCCGGGTGATGGAGGCGGGGAGGGATCGCCTGTCCCACCTGTGGGCTGTCTGTGTGTGTGTCCCCAGGTCTCCTGTGGCAGCTGCGTCCCAGCGATGTGGAAGTGGAGCTGCTGGCGCACACGCGGGATGTGGTCAGCCGGGATCTGCCGGCGGAGACGGGGCTGCACACGGGCTGGGTGCAGAACGGGGGGCTCTTCATCGCCTCCAACAAGCAGCGCCTCGATGAATACAAAAGGCTCATGTCGGTACGGAGAAGCCCCTCAGTGTGTCTCCCCCCGGCTGTGTGGGCTGCGGGAGGGGACGTTTATTTGAGAGCAGGGCTGGGGGCTGGCAGGCTCCAAGTGGCCCATCCCTCATCCCACCTGGAGAGCCATAGTCCCCGAAATCTGAGCAGACCATCCCTGCTCCGCACTGGATCTGGGATTTGCTTCGGTGCTGCAGTTGCCTCACTTGGGAGATAAATGTGTCCGGGGGTTTCCCTCCTCCTCCTTCAGCAGCACAGCTTTTGTTTCCTTCTTCAGCTCCTGATTTTCTTGTCCTTTGGCAGCTGGGGAAGGTGTATGGTGTGGAGTCCTATGTCCTGACCCCAGCACAGACCAAGGACCTGTACCCCCTGATGAACATTGACGACCTGTATGGCACCCTGTACGTCCCCAAGGATGGCACCATGGATCCAGCTGGGACCTGCACAACTCTTGCCAGAGCAGCAACTGCCAGAGGCGCTATGGTAGTTCTTAATTAGTAATTGGCCATTAATGCCTGTGGTCCTTGGGAGGAGATTTCATCCCCTCCTTCCCAATCTCCTCCTTTCCCACCGGAGCAGAGCTGTTCCTGCAGAATTGGATCTTTCCCAAGAAGAGTGTTGTTCTGTTGGTTGGGTCACAGTGATGAAACTGGTGGGAGTCATGAGATCCAGGGAAAATAGAGGGTGGAAAAAAGACTCCCAAGATACACTTTTCCCAGGTTTGGGGGCTGGATGTCAGGTGAGGCAGGTTGTACCCATATCTTTGTGACCCATGACTCTGCTTCCTTTCCTCTGCCACCAGATCATCGAGAACTGCCCAGTCACTGGCATCCAGGTCAGAGCTGATGATTTTGGGGTGAAGAGGGTGTATGCAGTGGAGACACCCCATGGGACCATCCAGACTCCCTGCGTGGTGAACTGTGCAGGTACAGGGTGCCAGGCATGGGAGAAGCTGTGGAATGGGGGCTGCAGCTACAGAGAATAGGTGGCTTTGCATCCCAGGAGCCCGAGGGTCTGGAGCTGTCCTTGTCCCCCCATCTGGGTGGGCTGCAGGGCAGGGGGATGGAGAGGGGCTCAGCAAGGGCTTGCTTTCTTGGTAGGTGTGTGGGCACGAGCCCTGGGCCAGCTGGCAGGTGTGCACGTGCCACTCGTGGGGATGCATCACGCCTACGTGGTGACCGAGCGCATTGAAGGCATCCAGGTCAGTCCTGCACAGCTACAGGTTGGCTCCTCTGCTCTGGAGGACAGTGCCCGTGAGGCAGGAAACATCCTCCCTTCCTGAGACCCCCAGATCTGTGGGAACCTCCTCCACATTCCTGCCTTCACCACAACTTGTGCTCCCAGGTCGGGTTCTGCACCTGGGGAGGTTCACACCCAGCAGTTTCCGGTCCCAGCAGGGCTGTCAGACCACCTTGAACAGAGTTACATTTCATGTTTAACAATGCTGTGACTGGCAGGATACTTTTTGGTTTTTTTCTCAGTAGAATTATTATATGATGTGTTTGATGTCTGATAGCTGCATTCATGAAGACCTCAGACACTTTCTGAACAAACCCCAGGCCCAGCAGGCAGAGGAGTAGCTCTCTTAAGTATTTCTGAACTGTCCCAATAAATCTGTTGCTGCTGTCTGGCTACAGAGAATTGCTCAGGAGTTGAAGGAGGCTTCGTTCTCTCAAGCATCAGCCCTCTGAGGGTGACACATTAATTAGTTTCCATTCCACTGACACAGTCTGTGTCTGGCTTTTCAGTACAAAGTGCCTTGTTGTAAAAGGTGCTGTTGTCAGTGATTACATTTCTATCCCAGTAACTCCACTGTGCCATGCACAGTGCAAAAGATTTTCACAGAAGAGTCTGCAGCTGGCAGACCTCGGTGCCTCCTGTTCAACCCACCTAATTCCACTTGTCAACATGGATTGCAGTAGGCCCTACAGCGGTACTCCCATGTTATCTAAGTGTTGTTCCATCCATTATTCAGGAGAACAAATCCCTCATTTTTCGCGCACCGCTGCCCGCGTGTTGAGCTGCTGCCTCCTCCTGCACAGTCGGGTGGCAGAGGAATGAGGTTTTCTGAGCTAGGATCAACCACGGGGGCTGCTCTCACTCCCCCGAGCATCCCTGATGCTGCTCAGGTGTCTGCATAAGCCAGTTTGCCCACGGTTTGGCCGGGTTTGCTGGGGCTGAGCTGGGAGCCTTCCTCCTGGGGCAGCATGGGGCACCCAAATTTCAGTGCTGCGGGAACGCCCAAGGAGTCATTGCTGCTCCCAACCTCAGCAGGTCACTGCTGCAGGTACCCACCCTCTGTCCTGGACCTCCAGCTCATCCTGCTCAGCCTCGGTGGGTGATGTAGGAGTGTCCCTGTGGCTCTCAGCCTTCTCTCACCTCTCCACTCGCTCTCCCTGTTCTTCAGAACATGCCGAACGTTCGCGATCACGACGCCTCGGTCTATCTCCGTCTCCAAGGCGATGCCCTTTCCGTGGGTGGGTATGAGTCAAACCCCATCTTCTGGGAGGAGGTGAGTGGTGCCAGGAGGTTTTCTGGGGGAACAAAGCAGGTTTCTAGGGAACGCCTCAGCTCCCAGCTTCTGTGGGTACCAACCTCTGTGTGGCTGATGGGGAAGGCACGGGAGAGGGTCTTCCCTTCGCATCAGTCTGTGGCACAGATGGGCTACACAGAGGCAGCAGGAATGAAATTAAAAGGCTGGGTTGCAGAGATTCAGATGCCACTGTGCAGTCCCTGCCCTGTGTATTATCCTCTTATCCAGGTATCTTAATTGAGGCACTGCCCTGGGCCTTTGGCTTGTCTGGGCTGTTCATGAAAACCCAAAGAAACCAGAAACTCTCATTATCTTCTCTGAGGCTGCCAGAGTTGAGAAGTTCTTACAGCAACAGCTGTACTCTATTCTGTGTCCTGATTCCTGTTTCTCGACTTTAGGTATCCGAAAAATTTGCTTTTGGCCTCTTTGATCTGGACTGGGATGTTTTCATGCAACACATTGAAGGTGCCATCAACAGAGTACCAGTTCTGGAGAAAACAGGCATTAAATCCACTGTCTGTGGGCCAGGTAACGTGGCTGTGGTGGCACTACACTGGCAGGGTTACTTCAAGAATCTTGCTGGAAGCAAAGGAAAACTTCATAACCCGTGGAAAAGAAAAACTCTGAATGCAGAGAAACTGCTGATGGTCTGGCTGCAGTGGTGCCATCTTCCAAAGGGTGGCATTCCAGGCTTAGCCTGGGCAGAAATAGAATCAAAGATTCATAGAGTCACACAATGGTCTGAGTTGGAAGGATCTTTAAAGATCATCTAGTTCCAACCTCTCTGGTGTGGGCAGGGGCACATTACACTATCCCAGGTTGCTCCAAGCCCTGTCCAACCTGGCCTTGGCCACTTCCAGGGATGGGGCAGCCACAGCTTCTCTGGGCACCCTGTGCCAGGGCCTCCCCACCCTCACTGTAAATAACTTCTTTCTTGCAATATTTTACAATCTTACATGTTTCTTATCATCTAAATTAACCCTCCTTTAGTTCAAAACCATTCCCCTGGGGAATTTTTTGCCTTTGTCTAAAACTGAGGGTGAATAGCACAGATTTACAGCCGATGTTGTGGCTGCTGGACTGGAAAGTTAAGAGGCAGATTTTTTCAAGCTGTGGCTGGAGTTTTTTACCAAGTTTTATCTTATATAGGCATTTATACTACTCAATCCTGGGCCAGTTTACCCAGATTTACATGCCAGGCTGTCTGGTGTGCAGTCAAAGGCCATAGTATTNGCATTTCCCTGGGGAGTTTTTTGCCTCTGTCTAAAACCGAGGGTGAATAGTACAGATTTACAGCCAATGTTGTGGCTGCTGGACTGGAAAATTAAGAGGCAGATTTTTTTCAAGCTGTGGCTGGGGTTTTTAACCAAATTTTGTCTTATATAGGCATTTCTACTACTCACTCCTGGGCCAATGATATTAGATTTACCCAGATTTACATCCCAGGCTGCCTGGTGTGCAGTCAAAGGCCATAGTATTGCTGCAATAGCAGCTGGAGCTGATGTCAGCCATCGAGCCTGAGCCCTGCACACTTGGTTGGGCCTTAAAATCCACCATATGCTAAAAAAGAAACTGCAATAAAGCCCTTTTTGCTGAGGCACTTAAAGGGAAACCCTTGAGGCTCTTTTAGTTGCATGAGGGGAAAGTAGGACACGTCTCCTGCCCTGTGGCCAGTCAAACATGACGTGTACAAGGTGGAGACCTTGGCCCTGGGTCTGGTGGTTTGATTACAATGTGGAGTGAGCAGAGCTGGTGAGGGACTGACTTCTGGTAGATGAAAGTCTCCTCTTTGTAGTACAGTAATGTCATTTCCAAAGGGTCCGTGCTCCTTCTCCTTTTTCTCCTTCTTGATTTAAGCCAGCAGCTTGTGGCAGCTGAGTCACGCTGGGCTGAAAAAAAATGGCAAAGACNAGGCCCTACAGCGGTACTCCCATGTTATCTAAGTGTTGTTCCATCCATTATTCAGGAGAACAAATCCCTCATTCTTCGCGCACCGCTGCCCGCGTGTTGAGCTGCTGCCTCCTCCTGCACAGTCGGGTGGCAGAGGAATGAGGTTTTCTGAGCTAGGATCAACCACGGGGGCTGCTCTCCCCCGAGCATCCCTGATGCTGCTCAGGTGTCTGCATAAGCCAGTTTGCCCACGGTTTGGCCGGGTTTGCTGGGGCTGAGCTGGGAGCCTTCCTCCTGGGGCAGCATGGGGCACCCAAATTTCAGTGCTGCGGGAACGCCCAAGGAGTCATTGCTGCTCCCAACCTCAGCAGGTCACTGCTGCAGGTACCCACCCTCTGTCCTGGACCTCCAGCTCATCCTGCTCAGCCTCGGTGGGTGATGTAGGAGTGTCCCTGTGGCTCTCAGCCTTCTCTCACCTCTCCACTCGCTCTCCCTGTTCTTCAGAACATGCCGAACGTTCGCGATCACGACGCCTCGGTCTATCTCCGTCTCCAAGGCGATGCCCTTTCCGTGGGTGGGTATGAGTCAAACCCCATCTTCTGGGAGGAGGTGAGTGGTGCCAGGAGGTTTTCTGGGGGAACAAGGCAGGTTTCTAGGGAACGCCTCAGCTCCCAGCTTCTGTGGGTACCAACCTCTGTGTGGCTGATGGGGAAGGCACGGGAGAGGGTCTTCCCTTCGCGTCAGTCTGTGGCACAGATGGGCTACACAGAGGCAGCAGGAATGAAATTAAAAGGCTGGGTTGCAGAGATTCAGATGCCACTGTGCAGTCCCTGCCCTGTGTATTATCCTCTTATCCAGGTATCTTAATTGAGGCACTGCCCTGGGCCTTTGGCTTGTCTGGGCTGTTCATGAAAACCCAAAGAAACCAGAAACTCTCATTATCTTCTCTGAGGCTGCCAGAGTTGAGAAGTTCTTACAGCAACAGCTGTACTCTATTCTGTGTCCTGATTCCTGTTTCTCGACTTTAGGTATCCGAAAAATTTGCTTTTGGCCTCTTTGATCTGGACTGGGATGTTTTCATGCAACACATTGAAGGTGCCATCAACAGAGTACCAGTTCTGGAGAAAACAGGCATTAAATCCACTGTCTGTGGGCCAGGTAACGTGGCTGTGGTGGCACTACACTGGCAGGGTTACTTCAAGAATCTTGCTGGAAGCAAAGGAAAACTTCATAACCCGTGGAAAAGAAAAACTCTGAATGCAGAGAAACTGCTGATGGTCTGGCTGCAGTGGTGCCATCTTCCAAAGGGTGGCATTCCAGGCTTAGCCTGGGCAGAAATAGAATCAAAGATTCATAGAGTCACACAATGGTCTGAGTTGGAAGGATCTTTAAAGATCATCTAGTTCCAACCTCTCTGGTGTGGGCAGGGGCACATTACACTATCCCAGGTTGCTCCAAGCCCTGTCCAACCTGGCCTTGGCCACTTCCAGGGATGGGGCAGCCACAGCTTCTCTGGGCACCCTGTGCCAGGGCCTCCCCACCCTCACTGTAAATAACTTCTTTCTTGCAATATTTTACAATCTTACATGTTTCTTATCATCTAAATTAACCCTCCTTTAGTTCAAAACCATTCCCCTGGGGAATTTTTTGCCTTTGTCTAAAACTGAGGGTGAATAGCACAGATNGCTGAGTCACGCTGGGCTGAAAAAAAATGGCAAAGACTTGTCCTCCCTGCTGTGGGCAACTGTGCCAAGGGCCCTGGGAGCCCTCACCCTCTGTCCCAGGGCAAAGTCAGCCGGGCTGGCAGGGGAGGTGCTTTGGGTGTTGCTCCATTAACTCAGTGAGTTTGTAGCCTCGTGTATCAGCACAGGGATGTTGGCACACGAGGATCTGCTCTGGTGACAGTGGAAATATTTTTCTGGCTTTGCTCTTGCCTTCTCTGGAGCCGTGAGATCATGGGAAACAAGCTGAGCATTGCTGAGGCAGGAAGGACCAGACTGAACTCAGTCTTCCCTCTCTCCTTTCACACGGATGGAGGAGGTGCTTTGCTGTCCTCCCTAGTGAGGATTTGCACAGGGACTGTGGCTGATGGCCCTATGGAATAGCACTGGCAGCAGGAGACATCATTAGGACGGGACTCTTGGGAGACATCGGCAGCAGTCCCTCAGCTGAACAAAGGAGCTTGAAGTCATGAAATTTCCCAGCAGAAATGATGTCGTATTGCCACCATCATGAAGTATGGCTCAGATGTTGAAAAGGCAGCAAACAGATCAGTGCAGACCACTTGACTGGGGGATTGGGAGAAAGAAAGAGGCCCAAAAGCATCTTGTGCACCTTTCAGTTGAAAATTCATTTTGCTTCACAAATTTTGGTCCTAACTCCCAACTCTTTTACTGTGGTTGGTGTTGGTCCAGCTCTGGCCCCACTGACCTCTCTTGGAGTAGGATGAGGTCAGGACAGCAAACTGTAGGAAACATGCTCCTAAAGTGTGTGATGCGTCCCCAAAAGCCTGTCCTGCCACATCCCCTCTGTCTTGCAGAGTCATTCACAGCCGACCACAAGCCGCTCATGGGGGAAGCTCCAGAAGTCCGAGGGTTCTTCCTTGGGTGTGGCTTCAACAGTGCTGGTAAGAGACACCTGAAGGGATCACACCTTCAGCATCATACCCCACAGCCGCACTGGGACTTCTGGCGTCATCTGCATCACCTCTTCCACCAGGGATGATGCTGGGAGGTGGCTGTGGGAGGGAACTGGCTCGCTGGATCATCCATGGGCGGCCGGAGAAGGACATGTATGGCTATGACATCAGGTGAGCCACCCTGACTGCCCCAGGTCCCCTTTGCTGACACTCCTCATCCTTGGGTGGTCCTTAGGGAGGGTTTCAAGGCAGTATGGGAAGTTGGCATCAGGAGAGGGTGCCCAGGCAGCATCTGTGCCACCGCCTGTGTCCCTCCAAGGAGCTGGAATCAATTACACGCAATGGCTTTAATGAATTTACACATGGGGGTTTTATCTCATTTGCCTCATTCCACTTCTACGCAAACAGCTTCCATCAGGCACAAGGAGATCGTGGTGATGGGGAAGGACGGGGTAATTACATTTGGGTTTTGTTGTTGTTCAATTAGTGCCGTGCCTAATCCTCTAAGTTAATAATCGGGGGGATGATTTCGACAGCAGAAAGATTAGCTTTGCCCCCCTCTGCAGCACCACACGGGCTGGGAGTTTCGACTGTGCAGATGTTGGCTCGGTAATTGCTTTTGACTTGCTTGATTATCTTTGTTTGAGTTTGGGCTTTCTTACAGGGCTGTAAGTGACAGCAACCACCTTGTCAGGGAGGAAGCTTTGAAAATCGTGTTGCTTTAGTGGCAGAGCTGGTAAATGGCTCATTGGCTCGGGCTGGGGGAGCAGGTATTGGGGCCTGCAGAGATCAGTGGGAGATGGCTCCAGCTGCCTTCCTCCATCAGCTGGGCTAGGGACGGGGATGGAGTGATAGAGAAATCCCCAGGCTACAAGCTGGCACCACCACAGGCTTTGCAGGGTGGTCTGCACCATGGGACCCCAGCCCCACCCAGAGCAGCTGGGGGCTTTCCATCCCTTACACCTGGCTGGAGCATCCCCCATGTCCCATCTGCCCCATCATCAAGCTGTCAGTGCCATTTTTCCCTTTTGGTGATGATTGCTAAGCTCCTCTTTAAATAACTCCCTTTTCCACACATTTCAATGTTTATCCTCTCAAAACACTCGCTTGTAAATATTTCATCTGGCAGCTGTTGCCTGCTTGCTGCTGTCAAAAATTCAGCAAGTTGGTGGAGGGGCTGAGGCTGATGGGGCAACCAGGGGTGGTGGTGACATGCCAGGTGTCACCCTCTGCCTGTCCCTGGCCAGCAGAAGAGGCAGCTGCTCTTGCAGCAAGTGCATGTCTGCTTTTGGGGGGCATCACTTGCATTGCTTGCAGGGCTCAGCCCCAGTGTCCTGCCTCTCCTCTGCACCCAGGCAGCAGTGAAGGAAGTTGAAAGTATAATTTTAGAAGTCCATAGAAATGACATTTTATCTAGCATTTTGTCCCTTCCCTGCCTCCCTTTCTCCAGCCCCGGGAAAGGTGCCACAGTGCCCGGGGCTGCTCTCCATGAGTTATAGTCTCTGGTAGTAACAACCTGAGCATGTGCTGAGCTGGCACATTCCTTCAAGGAGCTTTTCTGTTTGAAAGATGAAAATATGTCAAATGAATTTAAAATGATTTGGGTTTTATTTGTATTTCAGCCTGGGGAGAATTGGATGAAAAATGTAAGGAAAGTCCAGGGCTCATTCCCTCATCCGGGCTGTGTTTAAACCCGGGATGTGCTCCAAGGCTGAAGCAGGGCAGAATTAACCTCAAGTTTCTTTTTTTCCCTATTTTTCCTCTCTAGAAGGGATGTATTCTGCTCCCAGTTGCTCCAGGGTAGGGCTGGGATCTCCAGTGGCCAGCACCAAGCCCTGCTTGATTCCTCTGCTCTCCCATTCATGAAACTGGTGCAGGAATAGCAATTCTACGGTTCAGCAGCTGCATCCACACCTCGGTCTGGTCTAGAGGAGGCAACCCATGAAGTGGTGGGCTCATCTAGGAACTGCGCTCTCCTTGCCTTCCAGGAGATTCCACCACTCCCTCACTGACAACAATCGCTGGATCCGGGAGCGGAGCCACGAGTCCTATGCCAAGAACTATTCTGTTGTCTTCCCCCATGACGAGCCACTGGCAGGGCGCAACATGAGGAAGGACCCCCTGCATGAGGTGAGGACACACACCCCGACCCAGGCTGCCGTGTGAGGAGCAGTGGGAGACCCTCACTGCATCCTTGAAGCAAAACAGAAGTTACAAGAAGTGACTGCAGCTGCATTGCTCCCAAAGCATCGTGCTGCATCTGTGCTTCCATCCATCCATCCATCCTGGGGAGATCCCTGCAAATCCCAAAGCTCTCTGGGTGCACACTGCGAAGGTGCTGGGGCCAGGGGCATTTTAATGGTAGAGCTGCTGAGCATTCCCAGGATATTTAACTTAGTAGATATGGCCTAAGAGCTCAGTGATGTTCACTGGGCAAGGGAAGAGTGGAGAGGAAAGCTCAGAGAGTCCATTCACAGCCAGCCCAGCTCAGGGGCAGCTGAGAGGGCTGAGGATTGCTGGATGCTCAAAGGAATCTCCTGCCCCTGCTCACCGTGTCTTGCTCACCAGCAGCTTCTCCCCAAAATGGTGTCTCACAATGTGGAGTGAGGCTGGGACAACCTCAGGAGGGTTATGGGAGGGTTATGGGAAGAATGGGGAGCAGCTGTGCCTCTGCAGAGGCAATTTTGCCAGCACCCACTAAGTGGTTTTGCTCCCTGGAGCTGCCAGTCAGGGCTCCCCAGTGCTCCTGCCTTTGACAGCCACTTCCTCACACAAATCCCTGTAGCTGAATGCTCACGAGATGCAGCACTTCAGAGAAAAACCCAGCAGTTTTCTGCACCAGAAGCATCGCAGCCACTGCAGCTGAGAGCCCCCAAAATCATCCAGCTCTCCCAAGGTGCTTGGGGTGACTGAGCACCAGTCCCACCTCGGCACTGCCAGTCCCAGCTCCAGTCCTGCAAAGGAGCAGCCACGTTTCCTGCGCCCATTTCTGCTTGTCTCTGCTTCATATCACACCATCCTTCCGATGGAGAGCAGAGGCTCAAGCAGTAAAACAGACACCCCTGCCCTCCAGCCCCCAGTGTTTGGTTGACAGCTCAGTTGTTTTCTGTCATTGAGGATGCAATTTATTTTTTAATAGCATGTCTAATAAGAGATGCCCACTTGACTGACAGCCTGGTATTTATCCATGCAGCTCCAGAACATGTGCTGTGTTTTATAAATAGGCACTGATTCATTTCTGAAATATTCAACAAAATCTATTCTTTTCCGAACAGAGGCACCAAACAAAAATATCTTAATGGATCCCTAATTAATTGCACGCAGAGAGATTTTCCTGAGAGTACAGAGGAGGAAAGAGAAGTTGCCATATAAATCTTAAATGTTATTATATAATTACTGTGTAAACATCAGGGGGAATCTTGCTCTCTGGAAGCAGCATCCCTCAGTCCGTAATTCAGGCACTGCAACACGGGTTTTGAGGGGGTGCCCAACTGGGCTGCCCAAACTCTGCCTCTCGACTACCCTTGAAGCAAAGTTTTCCTCTTGGAGGGTACAAAAATCAGGCAATTTGCAGGCAGCTGGGGTTTGCCACTGCTCTGAAAGACAAACTGCAGACCTGATTTTGGCTGCTGATAACCAAAGCCAAAGGGTCACGAGTCTGATCTGGAGCACGACCCTGCACCCAAGGAGAGGAGCCAGGGTGCTGCTCAAAAAGCAGTGAAAAAGCTTCTTTTTAACAATTTGTTCTCATTTCTCTTGTGCAGGAGCTGCTGCGACAGGGCTGTGTTTTCCAGGAGCGGCATGGCTGGGAGAGGCCAGGCTGGTTCAGCCCTGGGGGAGCAGCCCCGGTAAGCATGGCAAGTGGTTTGGGGGGTGTTGAGCTTGGAGGGCACCCGGAGGGTGCCCAGAGCATGTAGTAGGCATCCTGTGTGTACAGAGTGTGTGACATGCAGCAGCAGCATGTCCCCACAACAGGTCTATTAAAACTTCTGGGCTTTTATTCACTGCAATGGCGATAAGAGGGAGATCCATGTGTGCACATTGTCTGTCTGTCTGCCTGTCCCTCTGCAAGAGGCAGCATCTGCCTGCAATGCCCCCAGACAGCAGGCACTGATATATTGAAGAAAGCAGTGGGCAGGGATGCCATGGTAGGGATCCATCGCTGTGGGCAGGACTTCTGGCTCGGGGACCCATCAGCACAGCCAGGTCCTCCATGGAGCCACTCCTCTCCTGCAGTGGGGTGAATATAACCAGGAGTCACAGAATCACAGAATCAGTAAGGTTGGAAAAGACCATAGAGATCATCAAGTCCAACCTATCAGAGTCCCTTGGCTTTGGCCTCACATGAGCTTCCTCAGTGTCCCCATCCTCCCATTTTCCCCCCAGGTGCTGGATTACGATTACTACGGTGCGTATGGGCAGGAGCGGCACAGGGACTACACCTACAACCGGCTGCTGGGGGACGAGTACACCTTTGACTTCCCCCCTCACCACGAGATTGTGAGTCCAGGGCTGACAGACACCCCTCCTGCTCCTCCCCTGGCCGAAACTGCTGGGCACATCTGGACTGGTGGGGTTCGAGGCAGCAGAACCTCTTTCCAAATCGCTGCTTTGGGTGGAGTTGTGAGGGTCAGAGGGAGGGGAAGCAGTGAGCCTTGCCCAAAACTGGGGAAAAGGTTCTAAAAAAGGTTAGGAGAAATGTGTGGCCCGTGCTCAGAAACTTCCGTGGAGAGCCATGAGAATTATGCTGCTGCTTTCCTAAATGAAAATGTTGAGACCTGCTTGGGGGAAAAAATAAATTTGATGAAATTTAATTGTTATTAATGATAACTGTCACTGTGTTCGTGAGGTAAGGAAGGGGATCGAGCAGACAGAATGGCTTGTCAGGCTTGCTCCATTTAATATCTGATTTTTTTTCAGGAGTGTTTTGCTGTACAGCCTTTAAAGGCACAAAACAAGTGTCCCGGTATTTTTTCCCTATTACATAAATGGTTTAATTTGTGTTTCCCTTTGTGGGCTGAGCACAGCTTCAGTGCTGTGTTTGCTTTAATTGTAGATCAAGAATGAATGCTTAACATGCAGAAATGCCCTGGCTCTCTTCGACATGTCTTATTTTGGGAAATTCTACCTGGTTGGACCTGAAGCTACAAAAGCAGCAAACTGGCTGTTCACTGCTGACGTGAGCAAAGCACCAGGTACCAGCTCAGCCCCTCGTTTCATCTGTGTGACAGGGAAATTGTACCCCCAAAACCCCTGAGAAAGTCCAAACTGGCTTTTATTTTGAGTGCTGCTTTTGCAGAGGGTATGGGAAGTGTGTGGGAGAGATTGCTTTCCCTTTTCTCACAAGAGCCTGGAATCTGCTCTCATTTGCACAGGGGCTCAGTGCTCTGAGCTGGGGGGTGAAGGAGGGGGAGTCCAGCCCTCTGGCTCCAGCTGTGACTCACAGATGGATGTGATGGGTACTGGGGTAAATCAAGCAAAATCAAACACAACCCTCGCCAGCTGTGGTTTGCTGTCCCCTTCCCGGGGCTGGGAGGAAGGTTATGGCATTTCCCAGCTCCTCACACAGGAAGGAGGAAAAAGCTTCCCTCCTCTCCTGGTGATGAGAAAGCTAAGATCATTCAGGACATATTCAGGCAGTGGCAGCTGATATAAAAATGGGGACAAATTTTCCTGTTACACAATTCCCTCTGGCAGGGCCACTGCTCCATGCTAGGCTGCCTGTCTCCTTCCCACAGGCTCCACGGTGTACACCTGCATGCTGAACAAGCAGGGGGGTGTGGAGAGCGACCTGACTGTCAGTCGGATCAGCCCTGGGGATCCAGCCTCCCCCCTGGCCCCTGCCTTCGAAGGTAAAACCCCAGAGCACAGGGATGCTGGAGGTGGGACAGTTTCTTCGGGCAGTCACTGAGTTCACCCTCCTGCCACTCATCTCCCAGCCTCTCTCACTGTCTTTTCAGCTGTGTCAATGCACACAAAGACCTTTGCAGCATCTCCTCCATCCCAGCCACGCTGGAGGGGCTGCAGGCACAGGGGTTATTGCATTTTCCTAATGGCAGCCACCTGGATTTTTCTGCCTCTGTCTGTCCGGCCCCTGTAACCTGATTATCGTCCCTGTCCCCGGGGCACTGCACTGCTCATCGGTGTTATTGGGTTTGTCCAGCCCTGGCTAGTGGCTCTCACCTCTGTCCTGAGTCCTTATCAGCAGCAATAAAGAGGAATTGAAAGGGAGCAGAGCAGCCCGCAGGGCAGAAATGGCATTAGGCAGTGGAGGAGGAAGAGGCTGAGCACCGGGACTGCCACCAGACAGGGATGTGCACTTGGGTGGCCCGTGCCCACAGAGCTCTGTCCCCACACTGTGTCACCTTCAGATGTGCTGTGGGAGCAATCTCACCCCTTTTGCCCCAGCAGGGTGAGGTGCCAGTGAGCTCTTCCCTCCCCTGGGAGAATCCTTCTTCCCTCCTGTCTGGGTCACTTGAGGAGGAAGAAGGGTGACGGGAAGCAGACTGGCAGAGCTGCAGGGTTTGTCAGGCGATGGAGTTTAATCACGGCAAAGTCTATTCTTCCAATTACAGTAGGTGGCTGCACTTATTATCATTGTGACAGATTATCAGAGAGCAATTTTGTAGTGGCAGGAAAGACAGAAGGAAGATTGATTACATGTTAATCAGCTCTCAGACACCATCCCTGGGAATTTTTCCTCCCAGGATTAACGAGATGAAATTCTTCCTCATGTACAGTACAACCCTTGCAGTAGTTATGGCTTGGTCACTGCAGCATTCCCTGCTCTCACCTGTAGCTCACAGTTCCCTCTGCACTTAAGGATCTGTTCTGTACTGGTACAAAAGATGCTTTTGCTGTTGGTATCAAGGGACAAGGAGTTTCTTTGCTTCCTGTGATGCTCACACACACACAGGCTCCTCTGGGGCTTGAACAGCTTTTTATGCCTTTTCTTCTTTGGGGGTTTAATGGTCATTTGGTTTTCACTGTGCCGAGCCCCACAAAAGGCAGTGGGTATGTTAGCAAAGCCCCAAAGCCCTCCCTTGCCCCAGCAGCATTTAACCCCCCATTTTTTTGGCAGTCCCCCCAGGCTGTGCAAGCTGACAAGGCTCAGGGCCGCAGCTCAGGTTATGGAGAGTAAAACCAGCCTGGAGCTGAGCTGGGCATCTCACTCAGCCCAGCACTCTCAACCCTGAAATGCTACTGGGGGGTGTCTTCTAGGGGACGGCTACTACCTGGCTATTGGCGGGGCCGTGGCCCAGCACAACTGGTCCCACATCGCTGCTGTGCTGCAGGACATGAAGCTCCAGTGCAAACTCCTCGACTGCTCTGAGGAGCTGGGCATGATGAGCATCCAGGGCCCTCAGAGGTGAGTGTGAGGAGAGTGGTGTGGCCCCTTCCTTGCAACCTGACCGTGGAGGGATGCAGGGAGGGATTGAGCGAGGGATGTCTCAGACAAAGTTCCCCAAGTAGGGCAGGGGTAGCTGTGATCCCCGCGACAACAGGGGATGGATGGTCTGGCTCGAGTAATGCTCCATTTTCCCGGGAACTGAAATTTCTTTTGAGGCTCTCACAGCATTGCACATTACCCACATCAGCTCCCCTTAGGAAGGAGAATTCTGTCTTGCCAACAAGATGAGAGAGCAAGTTTTAGGGACACCCCTCAAGGCAGGCTAACAAGCTGTGTCCTTTCACTGCACTGGCTTTTGCTGTTTCCCCACAGCCGCGTCGTCCTCCAAGAAGTGCTCGACACTGACCTCAGCAACGAGGCCTTTCCCTTTTCCACACACAAAATCACCACGGCTGCAGGATGCAAGGTAGGACAGAGCCCTTGAGCTCCCCGGTTTGCTCTGTGCTCTGGGGTAACCACTCACCAGCCCGTGCAGCTGAGCACAGAATCCTAGAATGGGTTGGGTTGGAAGAGACCTGAAAGATCATTTCATTCTGACCTCCCTGTCATGGGAGGGACACCTTCCACTATCCCAGGTTGCCCCAGGCCTCGTCCAACCTGACTTTGGACACTCCCAGTGATGGGGAAATCCACAGCTTTACTGGGTAACCTGTGCCAGTCTCTGGACATCTTCTGCTCGGGAACCTGTCTGGTTCCACATTATTGCAGGGAGTTTTGGGTGGGTTTTTTGTTGGAAAAGGCTAGAAGCCAAATCAGTGGCCAGAAGTGTGGGTCAGGGTATTTCCCTCCCTGACTGCCTGCCAGGTGCCATCCTGCACTCCCAGCCCTCTCAGGGGTGTCACAGCCTGGCCTGAGCTTGGTGAAGGGGCATGGTGACTCATGGCTTTGCAGTGATGTCAGTGGAACAAGAAATGCCTCCCGTGGATTAGGGTGAGCACTGCTGATGAGATTTACCTGACACTCTAGACACTTTCCATTTCCCCCTACTCATAAAAGAAGGGATGATTTAATGTAAAGCATGTCAGGTACTGGCAATAAGGTCTGGGCAGCCTGGGAGCCGCTGTGTTTGATCACAGAAGTCTGACAGCCTTAAGCTTCCTGTACAAGAACAGATCATCCAACATTTGCCAGGACTTCAGGGTTTGCATCAGCCGTTACAAGAAAAGTGCAGAAATGGTGCTGCTCCATGATATTGCCTTGGGTGAAGTCCCAAGGGGGTGGTGGCCGCTCTTTGGGGAGTTCTGTCATGTGTGAGGCTGCTGATTTAGCCTGCTTGAAACACCCCAAATATAAAAGTTGGTGACTAGGAAGTGTCATTTTGTCAAAAGGTAAATGTCCTGTGATGGCCCACTGGTGAAAAGGGAAAAGTTTTGCAGGTTTTCCAGAGAAGCTCTGCCTTGGTTTCTCATTGATGTTTGTCCCATATGAAATATTCCTTTCATTGCAATAACACTCTTTGGAAGAGAAAGTTGAGATTGTACCCCACCCTTTCCATGGGAAATCTGTCCAGACTGTGGTCCCAGGGCATCCCTTTCCCCCTGGAGGAGCTGGATGTGCTGAGCTCTCGCTCTGGCCTTTTGTGCCTGTGCCTCATGGGGGATGAAGGGGGTGAAGATGCAGCAGTAAATCTTGTAAAAGGCAGCAGGAAAGCCGGGAGCTGGAGGCAGGCTGGATGTCAGGGAAATTGGGTTAAGCCACGTGCAGCCACTTTTCATTCAGAATTAGAGTGGCTTTAATTCGGCTGCAGCTGGCTGCTGAAGGGATTGCTGCTAAATCAAATTAGAGCTTCTTGACTTGTGAGCCAGAGCCTGGCCAGGGTTTAGGGTGGTTTAACTAAGTCACAGTTTTTTGCCTAAGTCAGATTAATCCTCCAAACCATCACCATCAGTGTGCACCGTGTTCCATGTGCTGAAAAAACAGAATGTGTCCAGTGTCCCTTGCGGGGGGGGAACTGTGGCCCGAGGGACCAAAAAGCCAATTCATTGATGCAAGTTGTCAAAAATTTTGAATTTTAATCCCTATCAGTGAGTTATAATCCTCCCTACATCCTCCCTTGTCATGCCTGTAGGAAGCTGATATCTCTTAATAATCTCCTTATCCCTTGGGAAAGGTGTATAAATGTTCCTGTCTCCGAGGGTATGATGAATTTATTTGCATTTCACTGCAAGTTTATAGAAAATAATCCAGACCTGCAAGGAATGTATAGCTGGTAGAAATGCTGTGGATTCTTTAGGGTATAAATTCCCTGATGGACAGAGAAAAGCTTTGCTGCCTGAGGGATGTGGGCTGGGGGGAACTCCCTGCCTGCTGCCAGGGCCACCCTTTGAGAGGTCTCCTTTGGTCCCCAGGGAATGATGAGCATCAGGGACTCCATCCCACTCCAAAATTAGAGTGGGAGGATTTCTCAGGACAGCAGCCTTTGCTGATATTATCGCCTTCCAGGGGGATTAAACTGAACCAAACATCTTTAAAAAGTTATCACTGAGATTTTCTTACATTAACTCAGTAGTTGAACAAAATCAGCTGGAGTGAAAGGAGAGTTCCAGCAGAGCTAATGACTCTGGAAATTACCTATTGGTTTGTGAGTTTATATATAGTGTCTCTCATTGTGTTGAACAGCAGAGAATGGTCCCCCTTTGAATTTCACTGCTGGATACAGGGTAAAGTTCGGGGTTTCATTTTTTAGAACGCTTTTGAATTGCTGCTCAGAAACCTGAGAGTTGATGCTATTTCATAGCTCCAGCTGATATCTAACTAACAAACCTGTTCCACGGGGAATTCAGCAGAATTCCCCAGGAGCAACTGAGCCCAGGCCTTGGCATCCCCTCACCCTCCGTGGTGGGATGTGGTGTGGGGACAGGCTCAACCCCTGGCTGTGCAAAGGTATTCACTGGCACCTCAATTTTCCAAGGATACCTGTGTTCTGTGGTGCTCTGCTCCTGATGGGATGCTTGCTCACCCGGAGCAGCAGTGGTTTGAGGGGAAGTTTCTCCCAGGAGTAACTTGCTCTTGGTAGTAAATCGCGCTTTAGTTGCAGTCACAGACAGGGTTAATGAGCCGGGAAGTTGCCTGTCAGTCCCCGGAGCATCTCCTGCCGCAGTGAAGATGGAAGCTGGTTTTAACAGCTTGATCTCTGGCTGTTCCCTAATTAGATGGCACCTTTGTGCGGAGGAAAAAGCTTCTCTGCACCCCTTGTGTCTGTGCACCTGAAGGAGTGAGTGCCAGCCTTTGTGCCTCGCTGCAGGGGACCAAGGGAGGGCTGACTACAAATAAATTCTGTTCTATGGGTTCCTTCCTCTTCTCCTATTGTAAAGGTTAAGATTTGTTAAAAGCTGCCTCAAACTCTGCTTGAGGATGTTATTTTTGCCCAGGGATAGTAGGGGAAGCGGGAATGGATTTGGATTCCCAGCCATGCCCTCTGCCCACCCTCATGTTGGAGAGTCCAGGCACCCCTTTGGCACCTCTGCCTGGCTTGGGCAGCAGCTGCTGTTGTCTGTTGTTGTTTGTACCCAGGATTAGAGAGCACAGCTGGGACCAGCTCTGCTTGTAGTAAGAGCTCAGCACATGACAAAATACAGCTTCTGCCCCAACGACACCTGGGCCAGCCAGCGCCAAGGCTGCTGAGGGTGCCCAGCCAACAGAACCAGCCTAGAAGTCTCTTCTGAGCTGAAAACTGCTTTAAGACACCGATCTGGAGTGAGACTCAGGAGTTAATCTCTTTTCCAAAGCCATCTATGCATTTGCAGTTGATATGTATACAAAGGGATGAACCAGAGGGGGGTTGTGGAGGTGGAAGTGAAGAAATACAAAGAGATGAATCAGAGGAAAATGCAGCTTAGACTCAAGGGCTCTCTCCAGGGGTAGCTCAAAAGGACCTGGAAAGCTTTGGGAATGCAGAATTTTCCATAGGGGCAGTGGTGGGGTTGAAGGCAAGCCTGCCTGGGTGAGAAGCTGGGGGAACATAGGCAGGGTGGTCCCAGCATGGTCTGTTCCCCTGGGAATGCTGACAGGCTCCATCTCTAAGGATGGAACTTTCCTGGAGAAGCACTGAGTCCCCTGTGCTCATTCTTTTGTGGAGCATTTGGTGTGGAGCTGATTTGGTAGCACAGCTGTGGGGTGCAATATCCATGGGGGCAAACCTGAGCATCCCCCTGGGGTGAGCGGGGCACAAGTTGGGATGTCCCTGCCCCAGAGCCTTTGGGTGCCTCTGCTGTGGGAGCACCGTTCCCAAACAGGGCACATCCTTGGGGGACAGCAGCCTTGAAGTGCCCCAAAGCAGGACAGTCCTGCAGGGGACCAGCTTTCCTGTCTTGATGGATCAGCAGAGGGAGACAAAAGCTCGGCTGGAGCTGGAGCATCACATCCAACCCCAGCCCAGGCTGCTGCTGCTGCTCTGGGATCAGTGGCCAGAAGTTGCTGACTGCAGCCATCTCTGCCCATTGGCCATCCCTGCTGGGCACTGACAGAGTTTGAGGTGCCAAGCCTGGGCTGCCCAGAGATGAGAAATAAAGTCTGACCCTGGCTTCTTGCACTAGAGAGGGCACAGAAATGCCGCCACCAAGGCAGAGCATTTGCACAAGGTTCCCAGGCAACTGGTTTCCCCACCACCACTGGGGGACTTGATTTCACAGTGTCTCACACCCTGCACAGCCCAGCTCCATCACAGGGATGTCTGGCCTCTTGCCTTTGCAGGTCCGTGCCATGAGGTTGTCGTTTGTGGGCGAGATGGGCTGGGAGCTGCACGTGCCCAAGGCAGACTGTGTGAAGGTTTACCAGGCGGTGATGCAGGCGGGAGCCCGGCATGGCATCGTCAACGCCGGCTACAGAGCCATCGACAGCCTCAGCATTGAGAAAGGTTCCTTGCTTTCCTTACAGCAGCACTTGCTTCTTTCCATCCAGCCAGGGGACCAGGGCAAAGAGCTTTTTCCCAGCTCCAAGGGCGGGTTAATGGTGCAGAGATGTTACTGGCCCCAACACTCTGGCTGAGGCTTCCCCGGTTTGCTCACCCTGTTCTTGCTGCTGTGGCAGGGCTCATCTGGGTGACCCACACTTGCTCTCTGCAGGGTACAGGCACTGGCACGCAGACCTGCGCCCTGATGATACCCCACTAGAAGCGGGCTTAGCCTTCACCTGCAAGCTCAAGTCCAGCATCCCTTTCCTGGGTCGGGAGGCTGTGGAGGCTCAGAAAGCCAAGGGCATCTTCCGCCGCCTCGTCTGCTTCACCACAGAGGAGTGAGTACCACTGCTGGGCTCTGCTCCGTGCTGGCAGCATCCAGCACCAGCACCCTCACCATCCCCATCCACCCCTGCATGTACACACACGGGGGGTACACGAGGAGTGTGGTGCTAAGCCAGCTCAGCTGTTTTCCATGCTCCAATTCCATCTCTAATTTAAATCCTGCCGCAATTTCCCTGTTGGATGCTTAGTGGGAGCTGGAAATGGTGTAACAGGGAGTGGGTTGATCTGGTTTCACCCAGGGCAGCAGAAGGTTTTGCAAGTTGGGCTGGAGGGACTTTGGGTTCAGCATAGGGAGATTAATGAACCTGTGGGCAGTGGGAGCCCTGGCACATGGGCTGGCCTGGGGCAGAGCTGGTCTGGTCTGGGCCTCCCAAAATGTGGGGGACTGATGTCAGGCAGCTCTGCCTTCCTTCCCCTTGCAGGAAGGTGCCGATGTTTGGGCTGGAGGCGGTCTGGAGGGATGGCAAAGTGGTTGGCCACATCCGACGGGCAGACTTTGGATTTGCCATTGACAAAACCATCGCCTACGGCTACATCCGTGACCCCACAGGGGGCCCTGTGAGTACAGACCCCCCTGGGGATGGCTCTGCCTTCTTCCCGGGGGGAGCACAGTGCTTGTTGGGTTTGAAGCCATAGGCACAAACCCTTTGCTGTTGTCTGAGGTGTGAGATGGGGCAGAAGCTCCCTGGTACCTCCTCCATGGAGACTGGAGGGTGAGGGATATCACAGCTCAGTGGCAAGGTTGGTCTCACCTGTTGTCACTCTGCCTGGTCCCAGCAATCCTCTCTGGCTCAAGCGCTGCCTCGGTTGTTAATCGCAACCGAGGATTTAATTGCAGTAGTGAATTAACTTGTGTTATAGGGAGCAATGGCAAATAGAAGCAGACCAGGCTCTTAATTAACCCTGGGAGACTCCTGGATAGTCAATCAGATGCCCTCATTAAGCAGCATGGTGTAGGCAGAGGCCAGGGAACCCATGTGGGGACGGAGGGCTGGGGATGACATCCCCAGGGACCCTCTCTGTGCCAAATGTGAGCAGTGCATGTGCTCGTGTTTTCATCCTCTTGCTTGCCTTGACTTTTAATCCTGCATCAGTGCGAGAGTCCCAAATCAAGTGGTTTTGTGGTCCGGTTTTGTGGTCCTGGCAAAACCCACCCCTCCCCATGGTGAATGTTCTCACTTTCCCCTTTCCTCTTTTTTTCCCCCTTTCCCTTTTCCTTTCTCCTTTCCATTTTAAAACTCTTTAGAGAAAAAAAAAACCAAAACCCACCAACCTAAAAATTTCCAATACTGACTTTTTTTTTAAAAAGCACAGTGCTTTGAACATCTATTTCCCTCCTGTCCATGCATCCTCTTGGAATGGCAGAGCTGGAGAGAGCAGATCTGTGGGGTGGGAGCTTGCCCAAGGATGGAGCGAGGATGCTGGCGGGGGGCTGGTGTCCACTTGGTGCCTTGCAGTACCTAATGGGGGTTTCTGCATGGCTCTGCCTTTCAGGTATCGCTGGATTTTGTGAAGAGTGGCAGCTACGAGCTGGAGCGCATGGGAGTCACCTTCCCTGCCCAGGCACACACCAAGTCCCCGTTCGACCCCGACAACAAGCGCGTGAAGGGCTTTTACTGAGCAGGTGCTGCAGGCGCTGGATGGGGAGAGGAAAGAGCCCATAGGAGCTCCCAGCTGAATTCCCAGCCCCTGGGTGCCCCAGCTGGCTCCGGGGTCAGCTGGAAGAGGGAAATCACCTGTGGTGAACTCATCAAGCAAATTTGAGTCGAATTTGAGGGGAGAGGAGGAAGAGATTCTGAAAAGTCCAAAGACTCTGTTGCTCTGTTTTCCAAGTGAAGCAGTGCCACTGCAGCAATAATTCTTTTCCATGGGTTAATTGGCCTGAAAACAGTGTTCAGTCTGACTGCATATCAAGTGGTTTCAGTTTTTGGTTTTGCTGGAAACTCTTACCCCAAAATGTAGTTTCACACTGCCTGGAAATGAACTTCTTTAAACTAACTCTGCTGTTAATACAGCTGTAGCCTCCAGACCTGCTGTCTCTCTGATCCCTTGCTGCGTCTGTCCCCACTCCCATGGGTGTCACCTCATCCTTGATGTACCCTGGGGACCCTGGGCTGGGGTGGGAGCACTTTGGGGGGCTATGGAGGGAAGGGATGAGGGCACAAGGCTCATGCTATCAATGCTCTAGGACTGCTGTAGGGTCCTTCTCTGCCAGTGCTGTTTGTGTTTGTGTGTCATAGAACCATAGAATCACAAAATGGTTTGGGTTGGAAGGGACCTTAAAGCTCATCTTGTTCCAAATGTCCCCACCATGGGCAGGGACACCTTCCACTATCCCAGGTTGCTCCATGCTGTGTCCAACTTGGCCTTGAACACTTCCCAGGATGGGGCAGCCTCAGCTGCTGGGGCTCCTCCTGGCACAGGCAGGACCAGCTGAGCACTGTGGTGTAAGATGGGCAGCCAGGGCACTGACACCACGGCTGCCCTTGGCCCCATCCTCTGGCAGCAGATCTGTTCTGCTCTGCTGGCATCTTCCCGAAGGTCACCTTGGAGGTGGCTCCTTTTAGCTCCTGCCGGAGAGGGGGATGCCCGCAGAGGCTGAGCTGTGTGCTGCCAGCCCCACAGCCCCTGGCAGCACAGAGCCAGGCTCCCAGGCATCGGGGCAGCTTTTCCATCACACGCACACAGCCCCCGAGCCCCCTGCAGCTACAGGGAAGGGTCTGTAACTTCCAGCCTGTCCCCATAATTATCCCTTGCTCTGGTCCCTTTGCTGGGCACAGGGAGGGCCTGATCTCTGCTGAAGCTTTCACCCGTCTGAAGAAATAATCTCACTCCATGCTTTTCCCTTTATTTCCCTTGACTAGGTTTGCTTGGTTCATCCCCTCTTTAGAGCTGATTTCAATTCCTTAACCTCGTGCCACAAGAGCCACGGGCAAGAGCGTGAGCTCTGAAGTGCTTTGGTTTTACTGAAAACATTAAAAACCAAGATTGAGATGATTTTTTCTCTTGAATAGGAGGTGATTGCCCTCCCTCTGGCAGGCAGAGGGCAGAGGAGGGGGTGGCCACAGTCCTGTCCTGAGGCAGTGAGCGTGCTGCCTCCTTGCCAAGCCACGGATCTACTCTGTGCATGGAGGATCATGTTTTGCTTTTAAAAGGCCTTTCTGATGTGCAGTGCTCTGACCTGAGATTTCACTTACACTCAAGGTGGCTGAGAGGGCGTTCGGGGGCCACCTGTCCCAGGGCAGCAAGGGCAGGCACCCACCTGGGATGGACACAAGCTCTCCTACAGCACCTCCAGGCTTTCCTTTTCTCCTCCTTTGGAGCTCAACAGCAAAAAGCGATTTATTTTAAATTTAGATATTTAATGGAGTAATTTTTCCTGACAAAAAATTTGTCATTACCCCATCCCATGTCTTCCCTCCCCATCCCTCCCCCTTTCTAAAGCCCATCAATTGTTCCAAGCTATTGGCATCTAGTGGCATCAGGAGGAGTAATTCCCAGCACGGGGGAGCGGGGAAGGAGCATGGTGGGGAACTGCAGTCCTTGTAGTGGAGACGTGAGTATCCAGTGTGTGTGGTGGCATCTCTGCCTCATTCCTTCCATCCCTGCCACAGCTGCCAGCATGGGAGGGCACCTGTGGAGCCATCCTGAGCTCGATGGGGCCATGGGGCACCAGCAGGGCTTGTGTGCTGCACCCACACATGCCCATACCCGTTTCCCTGTGGCAAAACAAGGTTCTTTCCCCCCACCCTCCCCCAACCCCGGGGCCACGCTGGGTTCGGCACAATAGCAAATCTCCACGTTCTTATTCTGGGGGTGGAAAGCAGCATTACTCAGAGCCCGGATTGCTAATAGCACACTAAATATAACCCTTTCCATCTCCAGAGTACTTTCTGAACTCTAGCTCATGAGCCCTAACCCCCTGTGGAGGCAGGGGCCGGGGCACCAGCTGGCATTGCTGTGTGGGCAGGATTCCGGGCGAGCGATGGGACGTGCCCCGTGGATGCTGCTGACTGGAGGTGCTTCCCATCGTGGTGGAAGGAGTGGGCACTGTGTCAGTTCCTCCTGAGCTGGCCCAGGTTGAGGGGGATGGGGGCAGCAGGCTGAGGCCCCGGGGCAGGTGGGCAGTGAGGGACAGGCTCCGGCAGCCTCTTGGTGATGATGGGAAGCGGCTGCTTCTCCCACATGCCCTGCAAGACAGTTCAGCACCATGAGAGCAACGTGGGGTTTCAGGTACTCGGAGACTTGGTGTTTCTCCCTACTTGGAAAAATTAAATGAGATTTGATATTTGAAGTGGGTTTAGTTCAAATCAGGATGTTTTCTTGTGAGATTTACTAATTATTCGTGTTACAGAAGCACAGGCACCTGCAGTGCACCAGGCTTCACAAGCCCACCACAGTCAGGATGTTTCCACCCCAAGAAGCCATGAAATCAGATGGAGGCAACTCAAACCAAGGAGTCCCACAGTCCCACTATGCTCTGAAAAACACATTCTCTACCAGGTATTGAGATTAATTTGCAGCATTCCTGTGTGGATATTTCTGTGCAGCTGCTGCGGAGCAGGAGGGTTGTGGGACAGACATGGGGAAGGGCTGTAACATCCATCAGGGCTCAGGGTGACCACAACCAGGACAAAACCCCCAGCTCTGTGCATGTGAGGAGACACCTTGTCTTGGGGATGCTCCCTGCAAAGAATAATCTGCCAGGCTCAGGCAGTGCCGAGGGCTGAGCCCGCCGAGTAGGATCTAACTCAGATGTGACATGTTGGTCTGGCTTAGTGGCCAGTGGAGATGTGGGCAGGGGCTGTGAGGGCAAAGGGGGGCTCAGGCTGGGCTCAGTTTGGTGATGCTGCAGTTTGGCTGCCGGCTGCGTGCTCATGTGGAAATGTCAGCGAGAGGCTGAGCCGCAGCGTGAGCAGGAGGAGGGAGGTCTGGGGAGGGGAGGTAGAGCCATGAGTCATCAGCGAGATGAAAGTTGAATTTATGTTTTCAGATGAAATTTCTTGTGGTATGTCAAGTGAAACGGGACAGAGCCTGCACCAGCACCAGGAAAACCCTGGGGAAAGAGGGAGTGGGATAGAGGGGCCCTTCCAGAACTCATAGGGAGTGATCGGAGGGGGGACAGCATTGCAAGGAGCACCAGCTGGAGAAACAACTCTTTTCCTTTACCCTTCTGGCTTAGGGGAGCAGTTAAGGATGTTTAGGGTGCTCCATCTGCTGCCCTGCTGCTACATCCTGAACCCTGTGCCCACTTTTCACATAGATCAAAGGCACCCACAATGTTGATTGTTTTCAGTGCTTTCAAGTGGAGATGTGAACACGGAGGGTTCACTTGGAGCCCTTGCCGGTGCAGGGTACCTGGAGACAGCACCGCCCCTGCTGCCGCTCACAAGTGTTACCTTGAGATTTTGCTTGATAATTAACAGCACTCAGTTCCTTCCAGAAATCATCAGATTTGGGATCACTGAACTGCAAAAGCATGAGCTTAATTAGAAGCTGGTGCTTTTCTCTTGGCAGAAACATTACGGAATAAATGAGATGTCTCAAAGTTGGGCTCGCTCTGAAACACCGGCAGAGCAGAGAGAGGCAGCTCAGCTCCTGTGCCCTCGCTGCGATGCTCATGACCCACTTTGTGCCAGCATTGGCTCTGCTCCACTCAAGTCCCTTCCCAGCAACCCCCCAGACCTCTCTGAAATCAAGAGAGTTGTCTGGGCTGTAATTAAGAGGTTTAATTCACACTTCTACTGCTCCACAAAACTTCTACTGCAAAACTACTTCTACTACAAAACTACTGCTGCACCACTTCTGTCCCTGCATGGCCAAGAGGTTCCGAGTCTTCAGTTCCAGGAAACTGGAAAGGCTTCTGTCCACTCCCGAGTGAGCTTTGCTAAAGGGAGTTTACTGGGGCAGAAAGCTGATGGTCATCCCTGCAGTCAGCTCAGCATCCTCCTGTGCTGCAGTGTTTAGCACTGGATCCAGGAATAGGCTATCCTCTAAATTTATTTCACTGATAAATGGCATTGGGAGCTCATGGCACCAGTCATTTTAAATCTTCATCACCATCATCGTCATCAATGGGCCTGTTTTTCCTTCAAGGATCTCACAGTCCTTTACCCTTCACGTTTTTCTGGATGGCCGCGTTCGGAGGCTGCACCGATGCTGTGTGTAATCAGCTCACTCTGCTGGGACCTGATGTGGTTTGCCAAAATCCTAAAAACCACCTCACGTTTCTCCTTGGATCTGGAGCTGGCCTTACATTAATGCTCAGCAAAAGCAGCCTCCAAATCACTTTATGCAAATGCATCTCCTAATTGAATCTGCCTGGGAACATCCACGGTGGGCTCCGGATGTATTGTTCAAACACCAGGGCTGGGCTGAGTGTCCTGCTGATGCCAGGGCTCTGCTGGCAGCTCCAGCCCCCTGCCCTGAGCACCTGACCCGTGTACTTGGCACAGACCTTGCCACAGCTCTGCCAAGATGCTTTTTACCTGCAGCTGGGAGTTTTGTTGGGAAGCTTTGGGAGTGAAGCTGTACGTACCGGGAACCGGATGGCAGAGGATTTGTTGCAGTGCACGGAGATCGGAGCAAAATCGTAGAGGGATTTTAGCACGTCTTTGTTGAAAGTGTTCCATGGGACAGAGGAAAACTGCTGTGGGACAGACACCTGAGGGCACATGCAGACCTCCTCGTCGTTAAACCTGGGGCAGGAGAAACATTAACACTGAAACGCAGCAGTGCTGGCCCTTTTCATCACTGGATGTGACTGATTCCTGCCTGCCTAAAGCTTGACCTGCAATGGCACCAAGGTCGGCGCTGGGCACAGGGAGAGCCTGGAGCAGCTAGCACCTGCAGGGGAGGACTTGCCCGTGGGTAGGACACCCCGTGGAAGGTCAGCATCCTGGGTGGATGGGCTGCAGCTTCTCTGCCATGGCTGCTTGGTGCCTTGGGTTATAAGGAATATTTTGCTCTTAAGCACTTGGTGACTGACTTGCTGACAAGTCCCTCCCCAGGACTGCTGTCCCTTCCTGGCAGTTCTTACCACACAATCATCCTTAAACTCCTGGCTTTGGCTTTTTTTCCAGTGTTATGAGCCAAGGGTTCTGCAGTTGTCTCTCTCCCTTCAGCCCCACGGTGCAGGTGCTCTGTACCTGTTCACGAGGTTGAAGTACCGGTGCAGATATCCCGGATCCACAGCACTTTTGCACAGCTCCAGCTGTGTCTGGGGGTAGTAGTGCACATAGTTCACACACATTTCCTCCATGATGCCCAGTCCTCCCTGCAGTGGAGACACAAAGCTGATGGTAACAGGGTCTGGCTGTGCCCAGCTGAGGCTGCACAGTCAGTGGGGAGAGCAGGAGGGGGCACAAAGCTCACACCTCTATGTGCACACCCACATATCTCTGTATTTATAATCCATATAGAGATTCATAGATACACACACACCCCTTCAGGTGCATGGGATGGGCAGCACTCTGCTCGTCTGCCCTTTGTGCAAGGACAGACTTTCAGGCTAGACCGTGTGGTTTACATTAAAATGCAGATTTCCTATAATCCCTCTGCTATATTTAGCTTTGTCCCTGTTGATGGTACCTCTGACAGCTCTTCTATTTTTTTTTCGCTGCCTATGTAAGAAAATAACATGCACTGTCAAAAAATGCCACTTCTCTTTAATTACAATTAATCCCTGGTGGAACAGTTTGTGAAGGGAATTAGAGTGACACATGCTACTTCACAATTAGCACCTTGCCATCCCCACTGCAAGCAGCAGAGCCTTGTGAGTTCCCTTCTTCCCACCCTCCCTCTGGCTTCTGGCTGTGATTCAGCCCTGCTTCATGCAGGTGCCCGCTCTGTGCGTGCCCCCGACCCTGGGGTGCCAACACAGCCCCACACAGGCAGGTAAGGTGCCCCTGCACTCACCACGGTGACACTGCTCCGGTCCTCCGTGTTGTACGTGCAGGTGGTGATCAGTTCATCGCCCTGGAGGGTTCAAACACAGGCAGATTTGGGGAGTGTGCCAAAGAGCAGATCTCTGCTCTCCATATCAGTAGCCTGTTTCCCCACCAGCACTAGCTGCAGTGCCGCAGGGGCGCTCGCTGAACTTGCATCCCCTGTGGAGATTCCCTAGGGCTGTATCCCAGGGATGGTGTTTCCTGCTTTCCCTGCTTTTCAAGAATTTCTGCAGGGCTGGAACACCTTAAAAAAACTCAGGCAATGGTTTGAAGTGCCAAATCTGTACCCAACTTGATGGCACAACAGCATCCCCACAGGGTCCCAGCACAGGTTTCAGTGGGCACTGGAAGCCTCGTGGGGCAGAGCAGTTCCCGTGGGTGTCCTCCACTTTGCAGCCAGGTACTTCCTCACCCCAAAGGCCTCAGGGCATGTTCCACCTCCGTTTTACCACCCACTCCCACCACTGATGCCAAATCTCTTCCGCTCCTTCTACCAAACAAGGAGAGGGGGCACAGCCATGGTTCATCCTCACCCCTGAGGAGCCTCCCCCTGCTAGACGAAGCCCAGCTAAATGAAGTGCTTAATTTAGCTCCCAGCTGCCCACACATCAGTTTTGTGCCATATGAGAAGGGCCCTGGCATCCCTAAGGCATCTGCGTGGGGATGGCAGATATGACCCAGGGACCACCCTGTCCTCCTGCAGAGGGGTGACGGAAGGAGACAGCGGGATCAGGGCTGCAGGGTCAGAGTGTGCTGTTTGGAAACTAGTACCACGTTTTTTGGAGCAACTCACTGGGAAAACTGCAATTATCTCCTTCAGCATGCGGATCTCCTGGGAGGCAAGGAAAAGGGATCACATTAGAGCAACGTCATGGCACTCTGCCCAGGGCAGCCCCACCGGAGATGCCCAGCCAGGACCCCCCTGCCCCTGCAGTACCTGGAAGTGAGGGCTGTAGTGCATGTCAGAGTTCACAACCTGCTGCTCTCTCCCATCCCGGGCCAGCACTGTCACCACTTTTCTTCCTGCCAGGTGAGTGTGGAGCTGGGAGGCGAAGATGCGGATGCCGGCAGCGGGCAGAGCCTGGGGGAAGGACAACTCAAGCCCCCATGCCCAACCCTGTCCCCCTCCCCTCCCACATATCTCCCTGCTGTGTGCTGGGAACTGGCTGTCCCCGTGCTGGCTCTCACAGGGGGGGTTATGTGGATCACTGTACCCTTGGAGCAGGGTGTCAGTGAGCTCCTGGCAGAGGGACAGACTCTCAATCTGCTGCCAAACCAACACTCTAAGTCAGCAGGAGCGGCTGAGCCGGATGCCGGTTGCTTCCCTGTCAATGTGTCTCCTGACACAAGTGATTCCTTCTGGGTAGGCCCTTCAAAAATGTCCACTAAAACTTCCCTAAAAGCAAGGTGGGCATTTTGGAACCATCTCTGAGAGAGCTCTTGGCAAGATTCTTGGAAGCAGGAGCCAATTTTCCTGTCCCCGCTGGGGAAAGCACCGCTGGGACACAGCCAGCTCAGCAGTAAGTTTTATGGGAATGGTATCCCAGGGAGCTGGAGCAGATGGCTCCCCAGGAGAGCTGCTTCGAGGGGGATTCAGCACATCCCAACCAGCTGCTCTCTGTTGTACGCAGCAGATTTTTTCTTTCAGCGCAACCTCACGGTAACTTTAAAACTGGGAATTGGGAGCCTGGGATTCAGTGCTTCCTGGGAAAAGCCTTTGTTCTCCAAGGTGAAGGTGGGGCAGAGGAGACGGGCACTCACCAGCTGGGTGCATTTGTCGGTGCAATAGCCTGTGAAGACGAAGGCGTCCTCGCCAGGGGGAATGGCCATCACTGGAGTGTAGACCAAGCCCAGCTCCATGATCCCGGCGTCGTGCCGTCGCAGGGTGTCCGTGTAGTAGAGTCGGATCCCTGAGGAGTCACGGCGACCTGGTGGGTGAGAGGGCAAGGACAAGCCACTGCAGGGACAAGGTCTGGTGGGAAAAACTGCCCCCAGGACTGTAAGATAAGGGGTGTCTTTGGAGAGGCCAAAGCAGAAGGTCAGAGCATGGGGTGCTTTGGAGGACTCCCCTCAGAGACATGGCTCATTGCATCTTCTTTAATTGACACATCCAGAAGCCTAAGCCCATGCAAGCACAGGGAAAGAGCAGGGTCAGTAGGTCAGGAGGGGTTCAGGCCAGCTGTGAACTCCCTGTCTCCAGGCGGGAGCCCACCCAGCGATAAGAATAACGGGGGAGACACTATTGGTTAACATGTAAAAGCAGATAAATTATGAAAGACATGAGCCCTGTATTTATAGACGTGTTTCTTCTCGAGTTGCTGAATGTGCTATGACTGATCTGCAGTACATATGCTCTGGTCTCCTAAAAATATACTTGGGTAGTCAAGAAACTACTTGTTTTTATGTTAATGAAGAAGCTGGGCTGTTTGGAATCCTTTTTTTTTTTTTCAATGTGTCTCCTGCCAATGTTATCGAAGCAGGAGTACAGTAAAACAACATCCACATCCCCCCATCCCCAGCCAGGCTGCTGCTGTTTCTCTGCTGGCTTGGCACCACTGTTGCTCCTGCTCTGAGCTCAGATCCACCACCACCACCACTTTGCATGGAAATTGGAAGGACACCCTGAGACAGCCCAAATAAATGCTGGTGTTGCCTTGGATCACATCCCTGCAGGAACTCCTTAGTGGCAGTTTTCTGTCTGCAGGCTCATTTCTTGAGCATCCTTCTCCACCACTGGGTTTGCATCAGGCTGGGGACCAGCCTTCAGTGGGGATGACTTTGCTGAGAACAGAAAAGTAGCAGCATGGTGGGAATTTAATGTATTCTTCCTGTTGGGACAGATCTGGACCATCCAGAAAGATGCAAACAGGGCCATGATTTTGGCCAGAGCCCTGCCCTGCAGACTGTCAGTCCCTCCCTGGATTTCTCCCAGCTCTCCTGCCATGGCCTCACTGGAAGGCACCAGGCACAACTGCACCCCCTCACCTTTGAACACCAGGGGATTGTGGTAATGAATCTCGAGGCGCAAATATCTGGAGAAGCCTGGGCCCCCAAAGGGAAGACCTGCTTCTTCGGGGTAGTAGAAAGCCTGGAAGCAGAAGGGAGGGTGTTAGGGGAGCAGTGGAGCAGCTTTCCCAGCAACAAGGCTGAAAAGCCTAAGGGAAATGCATGGCCATAATCCTGCCCCTCACCGTGGGCTAAAGGACATGCTTTGAGCTCTTGGTTGTGCTTGGTGGGCTGGTCGTGCTTCCACGGGCTTCTCCCATGCCACATGCACATGTAATGCCATAATCCCCCCCCAGGTAGAATCACAGAACATCCTGAGTTGGAAGGGACCCCCAAGGATCATTGAGACCAAATCCTGGCTCTGCACGGGATAAACTCAGGAATTCCACCATGTCCCCAAAAGCATTGTCCAAACAATCCTTGAACTCTGGCAGGTTTGGGGCTGTGACCACTGCCCTGGGAATCCTGTTCCAGTGCCCGACTGGAATCGGGGGAAAACGGGACCTGAATCACGCCTGGGATCCAGAATGAAGGAAAACCCAGACTGGATTACACCCCAGAATAGGAAATGGGTGAAAACCTGGACTGAATTACACGCAGGTTCCAGATTCATGGCACCAAGGAGGTTGGCTGGAGTGAGGTGGGAACTCAGACACATCCAGGGGCAGGTTAGGCAGAACCCAAACCCCAGCAGAGAACAGTGTGCAAGCCATCCCAAGTGGGGCTCGGGAAGGGTCGGGAGGCAGCAGGACAGTTTTCACCCCATCTCGCACCCACCTGTGCTCCCATGGCCCACGCTGCAAGCACGTGCCTGCAGTAGTTGAGCTGGTCTGGCTTCATCGTGGCGTTACAGGGCCCGTTGTAGTGGGGGAAGCTGTTGAACGTGCCAGCACACTGGAAAACCTCCATGTGGTGGACGAGAGCCTCGTTGCCTGGCGTGATCACTGGCTCGTACTGCAAAGCAGAGCCACAAATGAGGACACACTGACGCCGTCTGCTGAGAGTCCATCCCCGGGGCTGCTCCATCCTGCAGGCTCCACGAGGAGCCATGGAAGGTATGTCTATGATCTGTTACTGAATGGGAGAGAGTTGCTGCTCTGTGGTGCTCTTCTGGGCATAAAGGCACCGAGGGACAAGAGCTTTCACCTTGTATCTTGGCTCCCAAGAGAAGGTTAAGACAGAACTAATGCCCAAGGAGAGCATTCAAGGCAGTCGTGGAAATGTTTAGTTTCTTGGATGGCTTTGCAAAGCCCACCAGAACACACAGAGAAACATCTCATCCTTTCTCCAGCAACAGATGCACCTGACCAGCTGAAGATCTTGCTCTGCTTTGCAATGATTTAGTCCTTTATCAGTGTTTCAGGGCTCTGGTGATGCTGGGAACATTGTTTTTTCCTAAAGCAGGTCCTGGTTATGTTGCAGGAGCTCTGCCTGCAGCTATGGGGTTTTGTTTCTATCCAACAGCTGCTTGGGGCATGGCAGGGGGAACTTGGGGTAGAAAGAGTGACTGAAACAAGTCTGAGGAATGGCCCTGGCTAAAAGTGCCAGCTGTAGAAGTGATCTGCACCAGCGGGAAGGTATCAGGAGTTACATACATTTTACTTACACACAGATGATTCACTTCACACCATCTGTTAGCTCCTTCTGAGCTTTCCTTTGCAGCACCATCTCTCCCCTATAAATCACTGAGCACTCACTTCAGCTCATCTATCAGGTTTTCCCTATCCATGTTGTGTGGTTTTGACTCCGAATCTGCCAGGTACCTGAGGCACCTCCACACCTGATGGAGTGATGCTCTCCCAGTGGTTCCTCCTATCCCTGGCACTAAGCTGCCAGCAACTTTCTGCCTCTCCTTAGTGGGAGGTGAGCCAAACACCTGCAACACTCCTGGGCAATGCACACAAGTTGCGTTTGTGTCTGTAACCCTTTTTTTGCAGTATGCCTAATCTTTTAGAAGACAGTTCACATCCTGGCTTGTTCTACTCTTCTCTCAGCAGCCCTGCTCCTTTGCTTCCCATGTTCAGATATTCCTGATCGCTCCCTGTGTGCCCCAATCCTGCTGTGGTTCTGTCCTTGGTGGCCACAGCTCTGCCTTCTGCAGGGAGACATCCCTGAGCCTGCCCTGGTACCTACTGGATGTGCCAGGTGGAAAGACACCAACTGGCCACATCCTGCTGAGAAACTTCTGATTTTGGTCTCTCGAGTTGAGGTAAGGATGCTACTGGCTGGTGGGATGGCTCTTGGAGGTGTTTTGGGACCATGTTTGGGAAGAGGTATGGATGTGATCGGGGCAGGGAAGAGATGGGCTTTGCAGGATGGCTGAGTATGAGCCCAGTTGCTGATCTGCCCTGGGGAAAGCAGCCCTGTCTCCTCTCTCTTACCATGATAATGTGATGTTTGGGGAAGTTTTCTGGGAGTTCTGTCATGGAACACCAGTAGGTCGTCTCCTGGCTGGGAATGACAACGTTCAGGACTGTTATGTCCTTGGTCTTCGTGTTGCTGGGCATTTCAGGAACGGTGATGTTGGGCTTCAGCAGCTGCACCCTCTGCAGTCCCGTGGGGATGGCAGAGATGTTGATGGCTTGGAGAGAAAGCACTGGTTTCTCCAGGATCCCATAGATAAGGTGAACAGTGTCATCCTGAAGGGAGAGCAAAGTAGATCAGGTAGTTTTTTCATGCAGGAAAATGAGCTGCATGGACTGTTAGTACAAGTATTGGTGGCATGAACCCAGAAATGGGTCTTCTGATCCATCCCCAAATGGGAAGCCATCCTGACTACACCAATAGCCCATTTTGCTGTGCTGTCCCAGGAATCCTATAAATCTGGGGGCACTTCTTTGGTTCTGGTGACTACAGAGAGCACTCTACCAGGTAGGAGAGTCTGAAAAGTTTTCCCCAGATGGCGTCAACTCCATAGAGATAACATATACTCTCTGCTCCTTCAGAGGCCCTCATCTCTCACAAGCTTCTGGCTGGGACAGCCAGAGGGCTCATCCCATCCTGCAGCCCAGTCCCAGCAATAGCCTCAGGAGGAACAGCAGAAACAAAAGTTCTGCTTGAAATCCTCCCTTTCCTTCCAGCATCTCTTGTGGCAGAAGCTCTGCTGAAAGTCTACTGCAGGCAAGAAAGGTGCTGCTGAACACAGAGAGCTCTGGACAGGAGATAAGGAAGAAAGGAAAAGAAGAATCTTTTCTTAAATGATCAGAGAATAAAGACCTGCAAGTCTTTTCCTTGCTCACACACAGATTTTTTCCTCCAGGGCTCTCAGTGTTTTGGCAGACAGTAGATGTTTCTCACCACAAGACAAGCTTTTGAAAACCATCGACAAAACCTTGAGGACACTCTGTGCCCACGTTGGCTCTAAAATATCCTCCCCACAAAGTCTTTCATCTGAGACGAGCCTTGCACCCGTTCGTGCCTGCACCTGTGGTCCATGGCTGAGACTCTGAAGCTGTTTGACACCCTCACTGGGAAGGTTTTCCCCACATCCCATCTCACAGGGCAGTGTTGAATGCAGACCCACAGAGAGACCACCAAGCCACACACGAGCATAGCACAGAGTCTCTTCCTGCTGTCCCTTTGTTCCAGCTCCTGCCACAACCCTCTTCTTTGCCTCCTGTTGATACACCAACCCCACTTCGTAACACTCCCAACAGTTGGCTCCAGACTGTCGACCAGAGTGATGCAGGAGGTATTTATATAGACCTAACACATGCTTAACAGGAGCTGATGATGCAACTGAGCTAAAATCTACACTTCACAGAGTTTTATAAGGGGTTGTAAATAGATGGTGCCAAACATTACTCATGTCCCAGGACTGACAGCTGTAGCTCGCTTCCTTTCTGCCTTAGACAGCACAAACACCTGATGCTCTCTCCAAAACCAGATGCAACCATGCAGGTTTGGGTTTGGAGCTGTGCCCCAGGGCTGGGATGGGGCTGAGGGTGATGCTGTACCTCTATAAGGTAGTCCTTGGGGTCACAGGTGCTGAAGGCTCTTCTGAAGAGGAGGTAGAACCCCTCAGGATCCCTCCGAGCCCCGAGGAGCTGGTAGTCCTGCTGTGAATCCATGTGGAGCTGCCCCTTGGCATCGCTCCAGGCATCCTGGGAGAAAAAGAGCACCGTGCTTAGCTGTGAGGTAGGTCCAGAGGTACCACAGGTCCTGAGGTCATCCTTCTGCTTCCCAGAGGTGGAGGGCCCTGAGTATCAGTTTCCCCGTGCTCCCCTCCAGCATCTCCCAGGCAGAGCAGTGCCAGAACAGCCCCTGCCATGAGGCTTTTAGTGCTTTACACAGGCAGAGCTGTGAAACACCTGACCCAGCACTAAGAGTCTGCAGAAAGACCTTTACAAGTTGAGATGTGACTGCAGAAAGGACGGGGAGGAAGTAAAGCCTGCAGGGACACATGAAGGTGCTGCGTCAATCAGTGCTGCATTTTGGGTGTTAATTGTCTGGGGGAGAACCTTCTGGAAGCGAGTGATGTTCTCCTCAGAACCCTTGCCACAAGCCAGCTGTTCTCAAATTAAGCTCAGACTCTCGCTAGTGTCAGACCTTCTTAAAAAAAAATCCTTAATTTGTTGTGGCCAGATTGTTCTAGAAGCCCAGCATGGCCTCTCAAATCCTGCTCGTTGTTGAGGATGGGGACAAAGCCACACTGAGAAGCAAAGTAGTGCTTCAGGATTTGAAGGCTTGGAATATAAAATCCTGCAATAATTTGGATTTGAGCTGGGTGGTTGCCTTGATCTTTTTTTTTTTTTCTCTCATTGATGCCTTTTGTTTAGTGAGAAAAGTCATCCAAGAAGTACCTCACTGTACATACATAAGTGGCATCAGTTCTCTTATCGTGGGGGAAAAAACAGAAGAAAAAGAATAAAGCAACTTGGAATAATTTCAGCCAGAAGTATAGAGTCATATTTCGAGAACATGCTGTCCTTAGAGGGGGAGAGTAAAATCAGCTACATGGAGCTTGCATGACATTTGTTTTCATAGGAATATGGTGTGCAAATTAATCTCATAGTACATGGGGGGTTAAGCAAATTTGGATCATTTTAATGGCTGACATACTTATCCAGAAGAAAGGCTGCTGGGAGAGAGAAAACCAGGACTGGAGAGATTTATTGAAATCTCCATGCAAGATGCTGTTCAGCACCAAGTGAAAGAGAAAACCTTGATGCTGCCGGGTGTTTCATTCAGTGCTGTTTGTCTTTCCGTGAGCACACGGAGGCAGATTAGAAACGATCCTTTATGTTTTCTTAACATGACGCTGTGAAATACTGTAGCATTCGGGCCACCACAGATCCTGAATGGCTGGTAATTAGCAGGAAAACAGCGCAGATAATAAGCCCTTCTTTTCATGCTTTCATTACACTGCGGCTCACATTGCGGCTGATTGCGAAAGAATGTATTTTATGGTTAATTTGAAGTAAGCAGAGAGGTAAAATTTAACTTACTGGAAAGCCTCACACAGGGAAAAATGTGAATTGCTTTCTGCAGCCGAGTGCAATCGCAATAAACTTAACACGGTGGTCTGGGGACAGGACTGGAGAGCCCGGGGTGGAAAGAACCCAAACGAGAACCTGGACAAACGGACTGGGTGAGGAAGGATGGAGATTTGCAGCGACAATGTGAGAAAGCACAATTAGAAATTAGTGTCCCCTCCCCATTTTCTACCATGAGGTGTTTATGTATCTCCCAAATACTTTTTGCGTGTTTAATTTCTGGCAGCACCTCAGTTTGCCCTGATATCCCGTTGATCCCTGTGGTCGCGTCGGACGCAACTCACTGCCAGGCTCTTGGTGCTGGCAGGAGAAGCTTCCCTGCCTGGTGACTTTTGCCCTGTCTAGACACCATTAATGAGAGCTGTGGTTAATTTTTAATGTGTCTGACAGCAGCACATGAGTGAATCAAGGTGTTGATGCATTCTCTGTGTGTGTATTGAGTTGATCAGTGCAGTCACCCACTGGAGCTCTGTGTGGCCAAACAACGGAAACATCCACGTTCTGGTTCCACTCAGCCTTGCTGGTGTGCTCCTGTATTTATTCTTTTCTCTTTGTGTTCAATTCCTATGCCAAACCCATCGTTGGGACCTGATCTGTGGGTCCCTCCGGGATAAAAACCCCCAAAGCCCTTTTGGACCCCTTCCCCCTGAGCAGCGGGACCATGCCCTGGACCAGCCCCACTCTTTCAAACCACAAGCCAGATTCTCCCACAGGGAGGGAACCCCAAAAGCAGCCACACAAACATGCAAACGACTCACCCCAAAATAGGAATTGTGCCCATCGCTCCAGAGCACGGCCAGGTCCGCATCCTCAAACTCGCCCCTGTCCGACATCCCAAAGAGGAGCCCAAACTTCAGGTCCCTGATGAGGAGCTGGAAATTCACGACTTGCTCAGGGTAGCTGACATTCCAGGAGAGCTCGAGCAGCCCTTCGGGATCGAGGCTCACCTTGTAGGGGAAATCACTCCCGCGGGGCGCCAAGCCCTGCAGGGCCACCACCAAGATGACGAGGAACACCGCGGTCATGGTGAAGTACATGGACGCCACTTCCCGCAGCTTGAGCCTGGGGCAGGAGCAGGGACTGTTCCCAGAGGTCTGCATGCTGCCAGGGCAGCACCCGGTGCCTGGCCTTGCCCATTTATGTGCTGGCCCTCCTGGGAAGGCTGGGTAAGCGATACCCTTTAATTGATTTTAGATGTTGGGAAATTGGACAGTTGTATTGAACCCCCCCCCACCCGCCCCACCTCCTGGCCACACACTTGTCATTCGCTGTCTCCCCTTAATTGGGTCTAATTGCACATGGACATTATCAATAGGAATTGAATTCGACTGGGCTGATGTGATTCACTTAAATCTTCCTTAGTGGCTGGAAAGGGATGTTTGCTCCCAGGCTGCTCTTGCTGAGCCCTGCATGGATATGCTGTGCCCTGCTTGTGGTGCCTCTGGCCTGGGTCCCTGTGTACCTCAGCCTGGGATCACCCCAAATGTGGCCAGACAATTAACACAAAGGAGCCCTGACTGCAAGCAGAGCTGAGCTACCCAGCATTGAGCAATATTGACATAGAAATATTTTCCCTGCAAAGCTAAATTCCAGAGAAAATGCTGATTTCCTCCAACGAGGACAGAAATGAAATGTCTACTCTCATCTCTCCTCTTTCTTCTCTCCTCTCCTTTTTTGCCTTTGTAACATTTATTTCTGGCCCTTCCAAACCCAGAACAGCATCCAAAAATAAGGACTCCTATGCAAAGCCCAGCTCCTCTCTCACCCTGGTTTGGCTCCCATCGAAACTTCCTACCTTCCTGAACCATTGGACGTGTCAAATATTTGTGATTTCTTTGCTTTTGTAGCAGCTGGGACTTTGGCTCCAGTTTAAAGACACCTTTTGTCTTTCCCCCTCCCCCTTCTTATTTGTTCAACATCTGATATATTCTCCTTCGGTTATTAACTTTTCTACGTTAATTGGAATTATAATGAACTGCCTCAAGCTCTTTGATACACGCACACTGCCTCGCTTTAGTCTCCGAGTTTGTGGTGTTGTTTTATTAATGCCAGCTCACGTGACAGGAGATGCTCTCGGATGCCTTCCATGCGGAGTCCCCTCCAGTCCCCTTTGGGTCTTGGGTTTCACTCCTGGTCCTTGCAGCAATGTCACAGGGGTGGATCCACGTTTCTCAGTCCTGTGTAATGAGAGGAAATAGATTCAGCTCAGTGCCCGGGTGTTTTAATGAATCATCAGTGTGTGCATCTCTACGTTAAATTCGATGAGGTTTTACTGTCCTAAGACATAACCATTACTCAGGAATGCGTCAATTGATCCGGGGCGTCTCTCCTTGTCGGGTGACCTGCTGGTTCGAGGGTTTGGTCTCTCATTCAGCTTTATCAGGCAAAAGGCCAAGAGCTGAGCTCTGCCAGATGAGCATCCCTCGGCACCAGCCCTCACTCCACGAGTCCAGGGACTCCAGTGCACAGCCCAGCCCCACACCAGCCCTGCCACTCCTGGTGATGTCAGCCCTAAAAGCACATATCTGGAGTGTATGACATGAAGGAGGTCATTTGAGATGCCTGGGAAGGCTCCCACCACGGCACCTCTCGAGGTGGGGTTGTATTCACTGGAGCTATGAACAAAGCCCCTGCAGTGCCCTGGGCTCCGGCCTGAGGAGCTGGATCTGCACCTCAACCCATCCACAGCTCTGCTCACCTTCCTGAAAGAGGATGCAGCTTCCCCCACTTTTCCTGAGGCTCCTGGATCCATTCCTGGATGCACTGAAGGCATCACATGGATGTCTCATCCTCCAGCCCTGTTGCTTGGGCGGACACCTTGCTGCATTGCAAAAGCCCCTGAGAGCAGGTTTGTGTCTTTCCCCATCCCTGACCTCCTCCAAGCAGATTCACCCACTCCTCCTCCTCTGTTGGCTTTGTGTTCTCGTTGTAAAGAGAAGAAGATGAACTGCCAGCATGGCAGGAAGGCAAGTGATCCCCACTGGGGTACAGGAGTTGATCCTCAGGTAACGAGTTCTGCCTCCCTCTATCAGCAATGAAACCCCAGGTTGCTGGCAAGTGCAAGTGGAGCTCCTGAGCTTTCCTGTACAGAAGGAATTTGCAGTGGCACAGCATAACACAGGCAGGTCAGCTTGAAAACAGCTGAACTTTGCAGATAAGCAGCGAGAATTTATTTTAGGAGAAATAGAAAATTATGTATATCTGCCTCTGCCCCTTTCAGTTCTCCCTCATTGGGGCTCATAAATCCAGGCGAGGAGCAAGGATCCAGCTTTCCACTCATCGCTCCTGGTGTTTAAGACTTCAAGGAGATGTAGAAATGCCAGTTTCCCTTTTTTTGAAACTCTGACCACTCAGGGCTGACGTGGAGGAGCTTCCTTCCAGCCCATTGCTGCAGAGAGCACTATGAGGGTTGCTGAACACGAACTGTGGGTTCAGCCCCTTTCCTCAAAGGCAGAGCAGGAGCTTCTCCTCACCTGTGAGCTCCTGATGGAGGAAATGCTGGTACAATTTTGGTGCAAGCACAGGAGCATCCTGCACTGGAGGCATCTCCACACACCCCATGTCCCTCTCCAGGTACATTCTGCCAAACCTCCCAGTGGAAAATATCCAAGGATATACCTGGGAATACCTAGAGTGTGCCATGAGTCCCGGAGAAGGGCTGTTTTTGATGGACAGTGCTCAGCTGAGTCCCCAGGCCCCAGTTTGGCTGTGCAGGATGCTGTATGAACCCCACCAGCAGCATTAATCCCCCACTGGGTGCTGCTGACCCTGTCCCTCTGAGGAGCCACACATCCAAACCCTCCCGGCGACAAAGGACTGTGGCCTTTCATTGCCACTAATGACCCTGGATGCAAAGCCGGAGATAAGCTGTGGGTTGCAGAGCCCTGACAGCAGGGAGATGGAGAAGCAGCTGCCTCCATCGGCAGGAGCGAGAGCTGCCTGCCTGGAACAAAGGCTGCCTTACAGGTAAGTAGGTTTAAACACAATTGATGTGCCAAATTAGGGACTGAAGCAGGCAGCACCCCTCCGAGCTATAATCCATTGCCTCGCTAACACAAATGGAAATTCAATTTGGGCAAGGGCAGGGAGGGAAGGGAAGCTTGCTGTCTGCTCCCACACGGCCGGTGCAGCTCTCTGTGCCCCGGGGGCCCTGCCATCCACAGCCCCCACCCACAGCCAGCCAGACCAGGATCGAATTTGCCTCGGTGCTGACGAGGTTTGGCAGTGTCTGACTCAGGCTGGACCTGACACGGTGTGAGGAGGAAGAGCTGTCTGGCACGTAGTGGGGATGCTCTTATGGATGGGCAATCATGCAGGGTCACAGGGACCCCTGCCCTGAGCAGTGATGTGTGCAGTTTCCCTGGCCAGATCAACCTCTCATTCTTTATTCCAGAGCCGTGGAGTCAGGACCAGTCCCATTGCCCACTGGAGCAGAGAGACCTGTTCCTCATCCTTTTCAAGGGATCACGTTGCTCAGTCCCCTTCCCGTATCAAATCAGAAGGATTGGGGATCTGATCGTAGGCTTTGTCATGCACTGAGAAGATGCTGGGGCTGCAAATCTGAGTTTCAATTGGCCAAGAGAGACATAAGTGAGTTTCTGTGCTCTTTAAAGCATCTTTAATGACTTTGTGTCACCTGAGTCTTGCTGGGCCACAGGAAGCTGCATGCTCCTGCATGGGAACATCCACGTGTGACAGCAGCAGTTCCTGTTTAACCCACAGAAGTTCTGGGTGGCAATTAGGACCCAACACTCAGAGGACACCATGATCCAGCAGCCGTGGGAGGGAAGAGCCATTCCCTTCTCCTTGCATGTGAGTTTTGTGCCTTACAGCATGAGAGCAACAAATGCTGTAACATCCCCCTTGCCAAGACTCTGCTTGTTCCAACTTCTTGATTTCTCCTAACCTGTTTTGCCTTCCTCAGGACAAAATTTTCTTCTTGTAACACCAAGTATGAAAACCTCTGCCTCATCCCCTACAAGGACTGCATCCAAAGGAGACCCAGCCCCAGACATGCAGCCAGACCTCCCCATTGCCACTGGAGGGGTCTCCCAGAGCAAGAGACAGAATTGGACCTCAGCTACTCTTTATTGCTCAGTCCCAGTGCTCCTGCTCCAGCAGGACTGTCACGACTGAGCATCTCCATCACTTCTGCCTCTCTTCCTGCTCCAGCCATGGACCCACGGGTCTTCTGCAGAGTGAAAGGTGGGTATCTGTGCTGTGCCACAGTGAGCTGGTGATGGGAGAGCAGGAGAAAGGCCGAAATGAACAAAAGGACAGCAGCATTTGCTCTGGCCAGGCAGCAACTCCCAAAGGTGCTCGAGGCCAGGTGGACAGCCAGGCCACTTCCCAGCAGAGCAGCCCAGTGAAACTCCTTCCCCAGCACTGCAGCAGCTGAGCCACCTAATGAGATCTCCTCGCCTGTGCATGCTATATTAGGGTTTCCATGGATATAGTGTCACAAACACTGGGCTGTGGCTTTGTTATATAAACAGGAGAGATTGCCACAAATACCCAAAATATCTGAAAAGGACAGGAAGAGGCAAAAGCATTCTCTGGGTGTGTTTATAAACGGTTGTGTGATCCAGGGGATAGTGCCAGTGGCAGGTGGGAGAGATTTGTGTGAGCGCTGAGAAGTGGAGCATAACCGAGTGGTGGTCACTGACTCAGGAGCTCTTGAGACTCACTCTGATCTGCAGCAGGGTCTTTCTAAAATGATCAAAAAAAGTTGCTGCTGCCTGGACTGTTACTGCCCCTGCTCATGCCTGGGAGCTGGGCTCCTGCAGCTCATGGTGTGACATGTGTCTCTTTCTTCATGTTCAAGTTCATCCTGGCTGAGCTTCAGACAAATCCTGGTCCTACACTGCACATTCCTGCCATATGCAAAGAGATCCTGCTTCCTGCAGCTGGTGGGGACCAGGATTGGTGATGGTGGTGGAGACATACAGCCATCAGCTCTCCCAGAACTGCCCACACCTCACCCTGCTTTGCAAGACCATCCTAATTTTGTACCATTTCAGGTGCAGAAAGTCCTCTGTACACTTTGAGGAATCATGTAATGTGGAGAAAAATCTGCTCTAGGAGGGAGGTGGGATGCAAGGGACACAGAGACATCAGAGTGGCTAAAATTGTATTGCACTCCCACTCCCCTGCCAATAAAAACACCATAAATAAAGTGGCTTTGCAATAACCATCTCCACGCATTGTAACACAGATTCACGTATCCCCGCAAAAGATGCTCCGAGCAGGATCAACTCTGCTCTTCTGCAGGAGAGGCTTGAGAAGCTTGATCCAGTCCTACCATGGAGAGGGTTCACTACCTACAAGGTCTCCATATCCCTCAGTGCCTTTCTTTTCCTACCCTCCATGTTCACCTGTGTGTAATGTTCCCAGCCCAAGGTTATTTCAGCTCATTCCTGGCCTTCCAGGTGCCTTTCACCATGGGACTGCCATCCATCCATCCATCCATCCATCCATCCATCCATCCATCCATCCATCCATCCATCCATCCACTTGTTTTCTCTCCTATTCTTTGCCCCTTGCATCCAAGCTGAAATGTTTCCATGCTTCATCATCTGCCATGTGGTGGAGAATGCCAAATTGAGTGAGGAAATACCTATTTCATAATTTAAAAACACACTAAATCCAGTTTTTGCTCCTCAGATGTAGGACACCCTGCACCACTCTCCTGCATTCCTGCCATCCCTGATTTTGCAGGACGCACCTTAACTTTCCTGAAGTGGTCTTTCACATCTCTGGAACGGTGGGGAAGAGTTCTTCTCCAATTTGGTAGAAAATAACAGCAAAAGGAGCTGGAATCTGCTCTGGGCACTGGTCCAGGGCTGTGTGACACATGGATTTCGAGGGGGGTGAGTTGGTGCTGAGCCTTTCTGTGTGGGGCTCTGCTCTTTGATGCCAGCCTTTCTTCTTGCTCTTCCTCTAGCCATCATTTTCTGGCATTAAGCTGCTTCCTGAAGATTACACAGCAAGGCAGATCAGCATGGAAAGGAGCTGATCCAGGAGAGGACATGGGGCCAAAAGAACCTGAGGAGTTTGAAGATGCAGCTTTAGCAGCTTAGAAAAAAGACTGATGCACTGAATGGCAAAGACTGGAGGCCCTGGGTGCTTGAGGTTTGTAATAGACAAGTTAGCAGAAGGTCTAATAAAGAGTAGAAACCGTGGATCATCATGCTGAGTGCAGAGGCAGTAACTAATGTATGTGATGTGACATGATGTGCCAGGCAAGTCCTGCCTTGGAGTGTGCATCCCCTCAGAGCGCCTCTGAGCCACACTGAAGCTGATGTCACCCTTGGGCACAAATCTGGGATCAGGCTACTGTTCTCACCAATATAAAAAATTTGCATTCAAATCGTATAAACGTGATTGAGATGTTGTGAGCATGTGCTCACATCCCAGAGGGATGAGAGGGATGCAGTGGAGACCTCTCAGGCTGCTGCCTTGAATATTTGGGCTCGGCTCGGAGACAGTCCAAGAGGAGGAATCTCCATAATCGTGGGGAAGACACAGAGAAAAGCACCTGGTGCTTCCTTCAGGACCAGAGGGTGATCACTGTAAGGAGCTGAGCCTCAGGGCATCCTGCTACAGCCTCCTCCTGCACAGCTGCACACACGGCGTCCTGTTTACTGCTGAGGAGCTTAAGGCAAAAACAAATACTACCAGAGAGCAGCAAAAGGGAAAGACTCTTCTCTTAGGAATGGAAAAAGAATGTATTTGTCAGGTCATGACAACATTATGTTGTCACTATACTTGGCTGCTGCATCTGAAGCTGCTCCCAGGGCCTGGGTTGGGCAGGAGTTGGTTTGTAGAACTCTAACACTGTGATTCCCTGTTGGAGCAAAGCCCTGCACAAGCAGTGGGATGCTTTAGCAATATTAAGTGCCCTTTGCTGCCCTGTCCCAGGTGCGTGTGTATTTTATTGCAGCCCTGGGAGGCCGTGCACTTGGTGTGTGTCACATCCACCAAACTGCAGCTGCTGAAAGAGTTTCAGACATCACCAGCCAAGTGTCCCTTGGGCTGGTGGAGCACTGGGAATACACACAGGGAGTTGGGCAGTGTTTCAGCTGCTCCCAGCAATGCCCAGGGTTGGTTGTGGTTTGTGGTAACGTATCAGTCTCAGATGGAAGATGCCTCCAGGGTCACGACAACCAGGTGGGAACCTGCCCTCCCATGATCAAGAAGCACTGTGAGTTTGTCCTTGGGAATGGAGCAAGCTGGAGGTGGGGGGAAAAACAAGCTAGAGAGTGACCTTGGATGCTGAATGAAGGGATGATCATACAATATTCCTGGGCAATTTGATCCCAGGTTCTGAGTCAGAGGAGGAAACCCAAGAATTTTTGGTTGCAGGAGTGTGAATACACGAACTCGCCAAAGGTTTAATGCTGAGAATAACCCACTAGTGGTGGTGGAGGGAAGTAGGTGATCATAACCTGAACACTGCCCTTAAAACCTACAAATGATTTGGCTTCTGGCTGCTGCTGGTCTGTTTATCCCACAGACTTGGCAGGCACAGGACACTTCCCAAATGTTGGGGTTGATGAAAGTTGTGGCTGGCCAGCTGCCAGCTCTCGAGGCTATCAACTGGCTCCCAAACTGTGGATGCTAATTAGCACTTTCCTTCTGTAAAAATTTATGTTGCACACCCTAGGGAATCAGGGTTCTTTGTGCTCTGTGTTTGTGCCGCCCCTGACACGACCAGACCGTGCTCATGATGGAGGTCTTGTACATCCCTGCAATATGGAAATACACTATCAAAGCCTTTTTCTCCTTCCCAGGTAAGTGATCTCCACAGAATTGCTCTTCAAGTCAGCAAACCCCGTGTCAGAGTCCAGAAAACAAGCTCTGTGCTTGCACAAGCCAGCCCAAGCATTTGCTAAGTCCTTGTTATAACATTGTTTTTCCTTGCTTCTATCCTGGGCTCAGATCAGTGAGAATTGCTTTGACATCTCCCTGGGAAGCAAGGAGGATGTTTATTGCAGTACAGAAACCAAAATGAATGGCCCAAGCAAAGAACCTCCATTGTTCATATTTCTGAGCAAGGATGCAATGATGAATTGCCAGACAATGGTGTTTGACCCCTAGAAGTAATAAAAAACTAAAATTGGTTGGTTTTTTTTTTTTCCTGGCACAGCTTTTAAATATCTTTTGCACGTGGTTCGAGCAACCTTGAAGAAAAACTGAAGAGCAACCACGACATAAACAGTTCAGAACTAAGTGATACAATATAGAATAATTAAACAATAATAGTCTTAAGTAGACTCTGTAAACTACATTTTGCCCCCTCACTTTAATTTCTTGTCATCAGAGTGGTTTGCTTTTCAGATCTTTGCAGGGGCGTTTGAACTGCATGCGAAGTGTGCTGAAATTGCTGCCGGTAATTAGTTTATTTGGGGATCAATTAATTAAATGCAACTGTTTCCCTCTCTATATGGATTAAAGGAGTGCTATAAGCGATACTATCTTAAAAAGAGCAGATGTGCTGTAAAAGGACTGATTACTCTCATCAGTCAAGAAGGACAGAACAAGTATGGGTAGGCTGAAACTGCGGAAGAGAAAAATTAAGTTAGTTCTTAGGAATAAGTTTAGGAGTGCCAACAGAAGTCAGGCCAGGGACAGGAACACTGCAGAACACGAGTCACATGTCCTGATAGACGGAGGCAATCCGGGCTGGATGTGCTCATCTTCCTGGTGTGGTTGCTGGGAGAGGCAGTGGCCTGCAGGAAAGTCCTGGTGTCCGAGGGGTCTGACAACTTGCTGACAACATGGGAGATGGCAGCTGAGGCTGGTGGCAGGGGGGCAATGAGTCAAGGCTGGCAGGGCCTCCTGACTCACTCTGAGCATCCTTTGTGCCCTGGAGAGCTCTGCTAGGAGTCTGGGGAGCGGTGGCTGCAGAACTTAAGGGATGCATTGGGAGAGTTGAGGTAGTTCATGCAGCCTTGTTACCCCAGTTTGGGGCTGGGGGACAATCTCCACATGTGGCTGTGGTGGTACCTCTGCAGGTTGCCCACTTGCTAGAGGGGTAACGCCGACTCCGGATTCAGATTTTGTCCCAAGTTCTTCTTCTTTAAGTTCCAGGAGGTCATCACAACCCCAACACTAAGGGAATCTCGTGAATCACCATTCCAACACTAAAGATGCCTCATGAATCACCACTGCTGAACGCGCCCTGCACCGCATTGGCATCTTTGGAGAAAGCTGTGGATGAAGAGTCTTAAGCTGAGGCTGTGCAGGAATGGGTATGGATTTGGGAGGAGGAGAGATGCTCCCTCTCCAGGGATGTCTGTTAATGAAACCAAACAGCCAAACCTCCAGCACAGCTCCTGCTAAACCGAGCAGGGAATGAAGTCACGGCATCTGCACAATGCCCTGGGACTCTTGTGGGGCTAAGCAAAGAGTGCAGTGGGGTTTGCCTTGGCTTTCTCCCCTTTATCCAGGCACTGGGGATGGTGAGGGTTGATTCTTTTCCTGCACTGGGGATGGGGAGGAGGATTCTCTTCC
>WEKX01025994.1:15106-49158 GCA_013390025.1 Pitta sordida
GGATAAAGGGGATAGTTTGTTTATAATAAACTGAGCATTCACCATACTTCTATGAAGACGTGTGACTGACTTTAGCCTGGCTCTTCGCAACTAATAGTAGATTGTATCTCACAGCTAATATTGCTAAAAATACTGTTCCACCATCTGCAGGGATGGGACACAAACACGCACAGTTGAGGAAAGCTTGTATATTCCATTTTTTGTAGCAAGTATGTTAGGGGTATATTTCACTCCAGTTCTTATATATATAGATTCAGCAGATAATGGCCAATAACAGAAATGAATGACTGGAAAGGAAATTCAGCCATTTGTTTGATGTCATCCTCCTTCTCTGAGCAAGAATCTCTTGGGAGATTGTTGTCATACTGTTTCGTAAAAACTTGCCAGCTGCAAGTGTTTGAGAGTGTTTATAGAGAAGCTGTTCCAGTGCTTAACTGCCCAGGGCTTGACCATTGAGAAAGATTTCTTATTATATTAAATCCCCACTGCTGTCAGTGAGTATTTATAATTCCTCAAGAAAGAATGAAGAAAATCAGTCTTTATACTTCTTATAACCATATTTTACCTAATTGAAGAATTTACAGTCTACACTTCAGATTTTTGCTTTCTTAATGAAAGAGTTCGACTTTTTTTCCACCTTTCTGCAAGGCTTAAAAATTTCCAAACCTCTCAGCATTTTTGTTGTTCTACTTTGGCTTCTCTCTCATTCCTCTAGCTCCTTCCTAATGAAACACTACAGCCATGACATCGTCAGAGGAAAACGGAATTATTGCTTGTGCTAATAGGTGACCTCCCAGAAAATGTTCCTTTTCTTGCAGCACCTGCATATTATTAATTTGACTTATTTTAGTGCTGTGTTGTTACTTCCAAACCTTTCCTCACTACTGCTGCCAGCACAGTTATTCCCCAGTTTATGTTTGTATATTTGCTGTTTTTCCTTTCTAAATGAAGTACAAACTTCGTACTTGTTCACTGCTGTTAATACAGAAACAACTAGACTCATTAGAATTATGTCTTGCTTGCGCAAGGTTCTCATAAAACATCACCTGATTCTTAGGTTTAAAGATCATTAATGTTTATTTACCAATACCTTGTTATTTTATTTATTGTATTTGTCACTATGCTCTGTTTTGTATATGCTTATGCTTGCTCATACAAACTTTATGAATATAGAAATTAGTATCTCATTAGCTTGGTAATTAGGCCAATGATAAACAGCTGTTTGTTTACTGTGCTGGGCAAGATTTCCACAGAAGTTCCTTCCCTTTTGTGCACAATTGTTGTTTGGAATCTTTACCACAATAAAAAAATCTATATCTACTCTTAATTGTTATTGCCACCTCAATGAAATCTCAGTTTTAAGACAGATAAGAATAAAAGAGAATTGGAGCATACATTAGAAATCCAAGAAGCCATTTTATGGTGTGTGTTAATAAAAAACTTAGATGTTCTTACCTTACACTAGGATCCCAGAGTGCTATAGGCTGTACAAATGAGCAGAAAGAACTTCCAAAAGAAAGCAAGGGGATACAGACAGGAGGTTACAAAGCAGTAGTACATATAATTTCTGCAACTTGTATTTAGAAATCTCTAACAATTGAGGTTTGCAGAGCTCCTACTTGCCCTTAGATATCAATTAACTTTTGGCTTGGCGCCCATGCTTCTGCAATACACAGCATTCCTGGGTCATGGAATTCCTTATGGATTAGTGACGAGAGAATAATTCAGAAGAATTGATTTTAATCCTTTGGAGGGGACATGATAAGATAAACTCTTATGTTTGAACTCCCATCTTGCAACACCTGTAGAAATGAAGGCAACAGATACTTGTAGTGCTCTGAAGAGTCTTCCAGCTAATGGAACTGTTCCTACAACCTGAGTTTATGGATCAGAGTAGGGCACTGGGACATGCGATAAAACCATCTTATTCTCATTTTTTTTGAAACAGCATGTATTGGTTAATTAATGTCATCTTCATTCTGTAGTATTTGCTGATTATCAAATTAGGAGGGAAGCCTTGGGTGTGTAGCTGACTTCCTGTGGGCAAAAAACCCAGTATTGGTTACAGAGAGATCCTTCCTTTTCCTGCCTTCCATGAGTTATAGATAGTAGAGCAGGGAAACATGGGATATCCTTGCAGAGAAAGATACATAAATCCCCTTCTCATATAAGGCAATGCAGAGAAAAGATCACCCTGTTCCCAGACAAACCCCTTCTTTCAGTTTCCTTATCCAGCAATAATCTGCTTAGCTGGTTGAGTCCTCAGATGGTTAACAGCAGTGGCAAAAGCTCACTCAGGTAGGGAGGCCTTTTACTGTATGTTGTTTGTTATCCTTTTTCATTCTGAAAAGTGACAGTGTTAGAAAGGAAGTAAGCATTACCCATAAGATTATTTGCTTAAAACGTTTATCAGAATTAGGTAATTATCTATCTCATTAGTCAAATTGTAAAAAATGCAATTGGTATTCTATGTTTTGTGCTGTCTTAGCAGTGACTTTTTTTTTCATTGATTTCTCTGGCCTTTCAGTTTATTTTTAGAAATAGAAAATGTGTCATTCTGGCAGCTTTTTTCATTTCTGAGAAAACAGAATGTCCCACAGTGGGAGAGTTTTCAGGTATTCATCAGCTATTCTTGAAAAAACATATGATCGCACTATGGCTGCTCTGAATCTCAATACATGAAAGTGGGGAAATAAATTGCAGAATGCTTTAAGGATGTGAGGAATTGAGAAGTATATGTATACCTGAGTCTATTTTTTATAAATGATAGTTGTCTTTTCTGAAAAACTTTATCAACAGTGCAAGAGACATCCTTTTCTGAGTGATGTAAGATGTTTTTATTTAAAATTAAGTTTGTCTGAAAACTATAGTTTTTCCAAATCTCAAAATTCTGCTGAGTATTCTCAAATAGAATAGAAAACATTTTCAGTATTGATAATTTTATTTAAATCTCGGAACAAGTCAAATACTCAGTAAGCTGGACTGTGATTGTAAGACTTTACATTTCTAAAGTATTTGTCATAGCAGGCTGCTGTGTATTTGACTTTTTCTTTTGAAATCAATGGAAGTCTTACACGTTGTAGTCTCTTTCCCTCCCTTTTTTTCCCATCTGCATGTCTAATGGATACTTCTCTGGGAAGTGCATTTGTCTGCCCGTGCCTCAAACTCTGAACCCCAAATATGGGATTGGGACAGGAAATCAAAGAAGGCAGAGTGGACAAAGATGTGCACATCCTCTGCTGAACGAGGTCTGCTGGGAAATGTAATGCAACATAAGGCTTTAACACTTTTCCAAGCCCTGCCTGAAAGTACTTCTATGGTTTGAACATGATTTAACACAATGTTCACTTCAGTTACAAAATCTGTTGTGTGAACTGCTTGAGGATGTCTTGTCAAATAGGAAATGATAGTGACCGAGAGCTGGCCTAGAGATAAGGGGCTTCTCTGCACTTGCTTACAGCTTCCTGGTGATCTCTCGGATTCCCTGGCAGGACTTCAGAGACTGTGGAAGACCTTGTAAACAGTAAACAATTGAGAAATACTATTTTGGAGGTATTTTCTTTCCTTGACAATTTCATTTCTGTTCATTAGAGTGTGGTTGGAGTTCATAATATTAAATGCAATCAGAATTTCCCTAGAATTTCCCCACAACATTGTAGTGTATTGTTTTCAGTCATCTCATTCTGTTCTCTGTGCTTTCCCCCCAATTACTCAAAATATGTGTGTGCAGATGTTCGCAAAATGTTCCTTTTCATCTTGAAAGCTCCTGTTCTCCCAATAAACTTATTTCAAACTTGCATTCTCTGAGGCTTGTTTATAACATACGAAGCTAAATTAAAAGAAGCAATTTCTTAGATGATCTTTGTGACAAACCACAATTAATTAAGTAACAATTGCAACATTAGTTAGCTGGCAAGAAAGTATGTATTCTGTGAAATAATGAAAAAGTATAAATTTAAGAGAGCAGTGACATTTGCAGAGTGTGTGGAACTCATCAAATGAATTCTTTGTTTTGAGCAGTTTTCTCAATCTAATTAATATTGATATTGACTGGCTAAATTGTAAATAGAGAGTTGCTATGTATCTGACATTTGATTATATGCAGTAGGAGACGGTGGCTTTGTTTCCTGAAAGCAGGACTGTGCAGTAACTACCATTGATTTTTCTGTATTATAATCTCATATATTATTTTCAGGCTGCACTCCTATTTCCAAAGTAATATTGAATTCCAAACTCACAGACTTCAATTCATAAGTAGCTTGTCAGGAAATCTAGCTAGTGTTCATGATTGCATGTAAATTAGGTAAGATCCTTAGCTTTCACTATCTATGATATATGTCTCATCACTGCAAATGATCCAGTGCAGGCTACTGAGGTTGGACAGGATCCCTCCTTTTGTGGCACTGATTAGTATATAGTCGGTATGTTGGCCCAGCAGTAGATAATTCACTGAGGAAGTCCCATCTCAGTGGAGTTTTGGGAGGTAATATGGAAGCAGATGTACATCTTCATTGGAGCAGGAAATTCAGGGAAACTCTAAACTGGAGCTGTCACAGCTTGCTTAGCATTGTAACAGACTGGGAGAAGGACTTCCAAATTGAATCTAGGAGAGAACAAGTGGAGTTGCATGAGAGGGAACAACTTGGCTGCTTCACCTAATAAACCAATGATGGAGACAACTCGGTGGAAGTCAGTTGTGTCACCAATTCCTGACTCAAAAAGAAATCAGCAATCCAAAGGAGTAGCATATTGACAGGATTGTTGTATTTTAAAAGCAAGGTCAGATGAAGTAAAATTTTACCATGAAAGTTTAATTGCTGCAATTGATCATATCAAGACTTCAATCCTTATGGTCTTTGCACCATGAGGTGCTGCATGTAGCCACAATCTCAAAAGAATTTAGTTAAATTTCTGCGTTTTTGTATCTTGTAAGAGGCAGGTGTGTGATGTCAGAATTCTTGCTATTACTCGACTGCTGATGATAGATCCTGGGTGCTACAATTTGACCACTTGCTATTAATTCAGACTAATTAATGAAAAGGCATTTGTTTGACTGGATCAAACAAAAATCCAAGAAAGTGTAGTCATCATGTTAGGCGGTGAATGTTAGTCCAAAGAAGAGCACTGCAGGTGAAAAAGAAGATGCATAAGCTGTTACTGTGGTCTTTCACACAGCTTTACTTTGAAGGGAGTACATAATTTACGTGCAATTATGAGGAAATCTGTAAAAAGCCACTGCTGGAGGGAAGGGGAATTTGGGCCATTTTCATTGCTATACTCCCTTGTACTTTAAGAAGTGGCAGGTACCATTCCAGTGGGAGAATCGTGGTTTCAGCTACAAGATCTATAAACACCCAAAAAAGTTTATGACAAATGAAAGAGCTGTGAAATTTCCCTCTGTTCTCTTCTTTCAAATTTATAAGCTGAAAAATGATCCTGTACAGTGCTGTGGGAGATATGCGTATTAAAAGTATTTTGCAAAGCAGAAAGATTTCTCTGGATTGAGATTCCTTCATGCAACGAATCGCCATTAAAGTATGACCCTAAAAAATTATGGAAGATTTATCCTTTGATCTTTACTAGTTTAGCTCATGGTTCTGTATATCTATTTTATATCTGCACTACTCTCTGCTGATGAAATTTGATAAAAGTCCCAAGTTTTGTGTCAGGGATGACAGAGTATGAGGTGAGGGTTCATGTATGTTACTCTTTCTTCATATCATTCTTCTTTCCATTGGTCTGCATTTGACTGGTAATGCAATGCTTCTTGTATGTTGAATTCATGGGCTGTGCATGGCTAAAGTACCAGAAAAGGAGAAGTGTCCTTGGATGTAAGTTTGAAAAAGAGCAAATGAAGAATTTCTAGTTGTGAAGCCAATTGAATTTCAGAAAGAGTTGGATGGCTTTAGAGAAAATCCAGGTTGGTGTCTTTGGCAGACTGCTTCTACAAAGGCACCCTGAAAAACAGGGAGAAAGTCCCTAAAAAAATCAATTATCTGATATATATTCCTAGCAGGGATTGTGTCTTTATTTGCTTAGAGAGCATAATGGGAACCTGATTCTTGGCTAAGGTTTGAAGGCAGTATGAGAATATAAATAAAATATTAGTAGTGGTGCACAAAAGAAATGTCTGTATTATTGTAGACGTTGTACAAAACAATTTATTCCATAAATTAACCCTTCTTCTTTTTGACAAAGGACTGAATAACAAGATTGTCTTTTCTATAAAGAAAAATCTTGATTTACTTTAATATTAATTATACATAAACTTTAACTAGGTGTTAATTTTTTATTAATCCGATCTTTTTGCACTTGTTATGTTTTCACCACATCTGATGACATGGTGAAAGGAGATGGTTCAAATGCTCAGATGGGAAATCAGTCCAGCTCTGAAAAGTAGGCAAGTTAGACCTTACTAGTAAAAACATCTGTGGACCCCAGTGCATACGTGGCCCTCCGAAGAGGACACCACACTCCAAACCACTGGGGGAATCTACTGTTGCAGGTGGCCTCTGTGCAGAACTAGGGGAGGTTCCAGGCCAAAGGTGATGTGGCTGCAGGGGGAATGTTATTTCAGCACTGTGATATTAATGTGTGCACGAGAAAGGAAATGAGACTTTTCTGTTAACTGTCTTGAATGGTCAAATACTTGCAAAGAATATGGATTTAAAGAATAGGATAGCAGCCTTGAAATAAGCTTTGTAAAAGGAGTTAGTATGGGGTATGTGTCGTGGAGGGTAAAATGAAGGTTACAGTGGAAGAAAACACCAATCCCTTTCTTCTCTTGCAGCTAGCTGTGTTCCTTTCCAGGTGCCTCTCCTGTTCAGCAGCTGGCAAAGCTACTGCTGTATACATAATTTTCATAGAGCTTTAGAAAGTTTCAAGGTGAAAGGTGTTAAAAATGAAAGATGATTATTACTATTATTATTGCTTCCCTGTGTTCTTTGTTCAGAATTATTTTCTGGAGTTTTTTCTTCCTTTTCACAGCAATTTTCAGTCCCAAACAAACTCCTACTTCTTCTGCTTAGCCTGAAACAGGACTGAGAGCTGTTGTGGCTTGGAAAATGCTACAAGCTCGCTATAAGAATTAGTGTAGCCCTGCAATGTGCTATAATCAGTGGGGAAAGTAAAAAAAAAAATAACTACTTGATTTCCCTTGTGAATTCTACTATCATTTATGTGAGATGTAATTAATTCATAGCTGAAAATCTATGCAGTGGAACAAGTAAAACTTGTCCTACACTGTGCCTTCCAAAGGATAAGGGAATCTTAGCTTCATGCAGGCTTTTTTTTTTTTTTCCTGACAATCAAATTGTACTCGAGTTTATTAAGTATTTATCAGGGAAACTAACCTTCATGGCAGCAACAGTAATCAATAGTTTATTTTGTTGATGAATCTACTTATCACTATTCATCCTAGAATATCCAAAGGGACTTAATAAGCAGGTGGGTACATTTGTATCCCATGTTCCAAGGTAGATCTGCTCTTCACCTGAGACTTGTCGCTGTGTTTTGATCTATAGATGGACAAATGCAGGAACTACCTGACAGAGGGTTGAGAAGGGATACTTAGTGGTGACTGGCAGTGCTTGTGCCCCTATTTATCATTTCATTGCCCTGTGGTTTTCTTACTGCTCGAGATACAGGCAGCCTTGCTGGGCTGTGTCAGTGGGTAGGAAGGGTCCCCTGTCTGATCTTGCCTGCAGAGACATAACAGAGTTTTCCACCTTCCCTGTTCTGGGAGCTTTCTCTTGCTTGCTGGGAGGCTAAGCAGATAGCAGTACTCAGAGGGAAAGGGAGTTTTTTGTGTGTGACAATGAGAGACCAAAGAATATTTCTAATACTGCTGGAAGAATGAGTAAGGAGAGTATCTCTGTCCATAGGCACACAAGTGTGTCTGTCTAGCAATTAATTAATGAATCCTGTTATTCAAAAATTGTTCTACATATGGTGATATTATAGAATTGTGTTTGTAGTTGTTACAATTTGCCTTTCCTTCAAGCTGTGTCTCTAACCACATGAAATAGTAGTAATGAGAATAATAAAGTTCCTAAGGTGTTTTAGGGTTTTTTTGAGAAGTGAGCAAGTAGTACTCAAGCATGATGAACTTGTCTAGATCCTAGTTAGCTGACCAGTTAGTACTTGCATATTAAAACTAGTTTCAGTCCTGCTGCCTCTGCCCCAGTCATGTTGTCAGATTTCAAGAAGCAACAGGAATTATTGTAGGTCTTTGTGGGTAGGATTAGACAAGATATGAAACTGTAGGAATTAAGTTTTGTTTATAGTAAGTGGAAACTGAGATCATCCTGTGGTCACTCAATTTCAGGTGCTCAGGCTTTAATTAAAGTAAATCATCATATTCATAATATAATAAAGACGAAGCACAGAAAAAAGAGGCAAAATAAAAACAAAGATAAAATAGTATAGCCAAAGGAAGGAAAGAAATTAGTAAAGAAAAGGAGACGGAATGTAATACCATAAAGAAAAATCCATTATATAAAATCCAATTTTTAGAAATATAGCAAACTAGTCATATATATTCAAGTGAAAACTTTTTTCAGTAATATCATAATTACACAGTGTAGGTGGAGCAAAAAAGGGATTTTTTTTCATTTGTTTCAATTTATCCTCTTCTCTGGATACTTTAGAGAAATCCCTTCATAGGATCCCTTTAGCTCATAGACAGCACATACGAATTTTGTTGCTGTATGCTCCAAGATTGTATCAATAACTGTGTACTTCAATAAAAATATGTCCTCAGAGAATTGCTCAGTTCCCTCCCTCTCCTTCCTCAGAATGCCTTATTTCCTTCTTAACTCTTCTCCTATTTTACTTGGTAGTTTATGGACTGTTAGAAAGATGATCCCTAAGCTGTTTCCTTCTTGTAGTTCAGCCATTCTGATTGAAAGTGCATGGAAAAATGTAGGTGTGCAGAACAGTCTGCTCGTATAGCAGTGAACGTGCCAAAACAGGCTTAATACTGCACCAGTCAAGAGAGATGGAAGTTTTGATGTTGAAATTCACAGGGGGAAAATCTAATTCTTTGCTAGACCTTAGACATCCTGTCAGAGAGATGATGTTTCCAATAGCACACTGCACAAAACTCAAGTCTGGCATATAATTTTCTTCAAGTAATTCCTAAAGTAAGGTCAGCTAAACTTCTGTATTCCTGTAACAGTTAGGATATTTCTGTAGAAGTCTATGTATTAGTTTTCATGGGCCAAATGAGCCTCAAAAGTCAAAGCCCAAAAGGTAATACATGGGTCATTAAAACAAGATGATAGGATGTTAGCTTAGAAATCTTTATCGGCTTAGTTCCATGGTACCTAAATGTCATTAAACATCTTTCTAGCTTTTCTAAAAGTACAGAGGAAAAATAAAAAAAGGACAGTATTAAAAAGCCTTAAAAGCCTGTTTTGGGCACAGGTGCTAGACAGCCTAGAATCATGCACTTAATTAGGACAGGTAAGTTTAATTCAGAGCAGCTGTTCCTAATATTGGTAGTAGCTTGAAGCTTCAAGTCTGAAGAATTTCTTCTGTTTTATTCTCAGCTACATCAGTGGGATGATGCTGTTCTTTCTACAAAATTTTGTGTGGTTTATGTTCTTAGTCTGCTATGGAAAACCACATTGCTGCTACCTAAAGGGTAAGTAGTAAATAAAACTGAAAGGATCTGGGTTTTTTTCACTTTTGCCTTCAACAGCGGTTAGTTTTCTAATTGATGCTAAGAATAATATTTTGGGGGGGTTGAGGAAAAAAGATAAATTTTAATTGAGAAGAGAAGGAGCATTTTTTGGCTATCTTTGTTAATGTCTAATTCTCTTTCCTTGAGGATAAGAAGGTACAAACTGATAAAAGTGTAAACAAAGGAGTTGCATGGGCAGAAAATAGGAAAAGCATGTTCCAGCTTTATATGTGCTCTTTAAAAAAGCGCATGGTGCACATAGTCTTTTTTTCTGATGGAAATGTGACAAGCCACGCTAGCATGCAGTTTAGCTGTCTCCCTGCTCACAGTAATGTTTGCATCAGCAATAATGCAGAGCAATCAGTGTGATACAAAAAATCTTTGTCAGCTAAGTGAGACTGTCTTGCTAATAAAAGACAATGAAAGGCAGTGGTGAAGAAAGGAAGTGGTTAAGAATGGAAGAGAAAGGCTGGATACAGGTAGTTCGGCTGAGGCTGGCAAAGTTGCTGTGCCTGCTCAGTTCTCTCTGCCTCAATTTGGGACATCTGGGTCAGGACAGTATCAGACAATATTAGTTCGTAGACCTTGACTTGTTAGGAAGAGGTAAATGGATAGACTGCAGAAAATCATGATAGAAGTGAAGCTAAATGAAAAAAGTACCTTTGAAATGTATTTGGTGGAAAATTATATGAAAATATCTGTGTGTAAGATGTGGCTGTGAGAAATGTGCAGAAACACACTGTGTGTGTAAATAAGATACACTGGCAAAGCAGAAAGCTATGACAGAGGTCAGAAGGAAGTCTAAGAGTTATAGAATCATTTAGGTTGGACAAAGTCATCAAGAACATCAAGTCCAGCTGTAAACCTAGCCCTGCTAAGTCCACCACTAAACCATGTCTTGGAATTGTATGTCAATGCATTTACTTCTAATCCAGTCTTCTGAAATGTGGAAGTTGGGATTGATGTCAATCAGTGAGGATTTTCTGAGCATGTTAAATACTCAGGAAATAAAGGGAATGGATCTATGGGGCTGTAGCTGTGTCATGAGGCAGTGATGCCTCAGTTTGTTCTGGTCTTTGTTCCAGAAGTCTGAGTCACTGTGAACTTGAGGTTGGGAGAGAAAAAAGATAAGTCAGCAAGCAAGCTTTTCTGTGAATAAAACAGCTAAGCCGTATCCCTTTTATTTTCCCTCTTTCCATTCTGTTTTTACATCAATGTCTGTTCTTGTAAATCACTTAATTGTTGTGGTGCTAGGCATTTGGTTCCTAAGGTTAATCCATATGGACACTTGCTCCTGCAAGCTCCAATGTTTTTCTTCCCATGAGAAAAGTAGATGAATGGAAATCCTTTTAACTATGCAGTCTGTTGATACATAGCAGTAGTGCATTTGTATGAGTGTTGCAGCAAAAGATCTTTAATCTTTTGGAAACAATTTTCCAACATTTCAGGAATATATTGGAATATATCTCCGTGGGAAACTTTCTTTTTAGGAATATATATGTGTCCATATTTTTGGGATGTTCTCAGTTGCTAGTGCTGTTTCCAGTTCTGGTGTTTGCATCACCTTTGGAGCTATGGATTTTGGAACACATTGATGCCTGACCTTTGAAGAGAATGATTTCTTAGAGTTAACTGTATTAGAAGAGTGACTGCATAAAGGAATTCTTATGTCTTTTTCTAAAAAATCAGCTTTGAGCACATTTAGGCTGACTTTTCCATCAACAAGAGCTGTTCTTTAGAAAAAAGTGGACATTCTGCTAGAGATATGATAAAGCTGGTGAAGTTTTCCTCTACATACAGAAATATAGATAAAAATACAGTTATACCCTGTCCTTTGCAAGGAACGGGACAGCCCACAGGCCTCGCAAAACGTCAAACTTGCAAATACGTGCAGGTCATTGATATGCACGCAGGCCACGCCCATTGCTCCACCCCCAGCCAGTCAGGAGCGCTGGGGAGCCTCTTCAACTCCTCCCCACAGGCTCTTGCAGCGAACGGGAGGAAAGAGAAGCATTTCTGTGCCCTGTTTGCCTCGGGGGACCCCCTCTGAGAATCTCTAGACTTCTCTTCAGCCACACTGTAGATTCTGCATCTGCCGCCGGCAGCAAAAACCCCGTGCTGCTGCTTCCCTGCCCCCTCCTGGCCCCCATGCTCACCCCGGCCATGCCCCGGCACCATGCCCCAGCCCCATGGGCGGGCTGCTGCAGCAGAGTGAGCATGTCCCGCTGACATGCCGTGGCCAGCCCCACTTTCCTGGGGCACCTCCCTTCCCCACCTGTAGCCAGGGAAACAGTAACACAGATGCCCGCACACAGGCACTGCCCGCTCACAGCTCGCAGGTGCTCCACACACACGGACGGGCGAGCGACATTCAGGGACCTGCATTAATTAAGCGTAGGCAGGTGGAGGACTCATCCCCACCTGGCACCTCACGCCGCACAGTGCCCTGCTCTGACTTCTACAGTGACCGTTCCCATCCCACAGCCCCCGGTGAGCCACAGAAACCGCGTGTCCTCCCTGCGGGGCCTGCCCAGTCCCGCTCCAGAGGGAGAGCCGGCACCACCCCTCAGCAAAGCAGAGTCACTTGTGCATGTGACAGCCAGGGCACCTCGCAAATACTTGAAACCGGACTGCGGGAAATTTATATCGCAAATCGCTGGGGTTGCAATGGCGAGGTCGCGATGCACCGGGGACGTACTGTATATTCTTTTACTTTATGATTTTGCTAAAAATTGTTACATTATTAAAACTGTTTCATGCAAGTACCACAAATATTCAAATAGATCTGATTATGCAGAGGGCACAGAATTTCTGGTCTCTGTGTAAGAGATCACTCTGTAACAGATAAAATGAAGAGTGCAGCTTTTCTTCGTGGTGGCACTGGTATGAGACATAGGAATTTCCTGTTAATGTGACCGGAAAGCTAAGTGGTATAATAAAATTGAATGGGGAAGAATAATGTCAGGGTTGATTTAAGGAATTCAGTGCAGGAAAAAACCTAACTTGCTGTTTACACACCTTCCCCTTTGCTCCCTGAGGTCTTGTTGCAGCTCTGGAGTTGTCTTTTGTGTCTCTTTAGCCAAAGAAAACATAAGTCTAAAATTCAAACTGAGTTTCATAAAATACCTTTAAACCTTTGCAGACTTTAAAACAAAATACAATATAAAAAGGGGATGAACGTGCATTATTAAAAAAAAAGTAAAATTAGAGGAATAATTTTCAGAAAGCTGTGTAGGCTTACAGAGCTCTCCAGGCAGTGTTGTGTTCCTGGTGCTGTACTCAGTGAGTAGTGTGTGCTTAGCTCCTTGAAAAGCAGGCATAAATGTTGGGTACTTTGGGTGTCTTCTGACAGGAGGTGATTCTTTTTAGCTGGTAGGACTGTGTATGTACAGGCATGGTACCACCCTTCTTTCTGTGAGATACCGGCCTCTCCCCCATTCTCCCCAGACTCTTTCTCCTTCATGTACTGCACTGTGTGAAGGCTGGGATGATATTAGACATCAGTGGGGGCTTTTGCAATGTTGCACAATTACAGGAACAATTATCGTTTATGGAAAAGTGCAGACTTCCCTTAGAAAATAACTGGCTTTAAAAAATGGAGAACTTTTGCTTTCCATTCAGTAACACACCTGCAAAAAAACCCCAAATACTGAAAAAATCAGTGAAATGCAGTGGAAAAGACAGACCTTGACAAATGACAAAGCTTTTTTTCTATTACAAACAGTAAAAGGCAACTAGCCTTCTGAAACAAAGCCCCAGAATGGGCTTTTATGCCATGCCAAATGCAGGTCACAATTTCCAAATGAATGTAACAGTAGTGGGTTGTACATAAATGCCCCTGGAAGTGGAGGTGAGAGTAGCATGAGCAAGATTTAGGAAAGAAAACAAACTGGTGACATCAACTGAGGTTTTTTTGCTACATGGGCAGTAATTTTCTTTGGAGGGGAGAGCAGACTGGCTGGACACAACAGCCATTTCTTCATGTGCTTGTTAAGCACCTCTGTGTGCTGTGGTGCAGGGTAGGCAACTGTTAGGCCTACAGTTCCAACAGCCTTTTGGGGTCTGGGCCTGGAACATGTCTTAAAAGAAAGATAATCAACTAGAGCTACAGATACACTTTGTCTTGCTAGATTTAACAGTTGCAATTAATAGATTTCCAGTTTAGCCCAAAGTAAGCCAACCAAGGACTGGCTATCTTCCATCAGTCTGTTGTTTTGTACAAGATGAACAGACATTGCATGTCTGCCAGCCAGGCTTTGGTGCCAGGGGATCTCGTGAGCCTTCTCCAGCACATTGGCACAGCATTGTGCCAAGGGCGTGCAGGGCAGTGCAAGAGGCTGTTGCTTCAGTCCTGCTAATACCATGCGATGCAACACATTTTTTCCTGATCTCTGAGCCTGTTCCTTTCTGAGGGAGATCGATTTTGTCCCCAGTCCAGACTTCCCAGATCCTTGTAGCAGCTGCTCTGGGATTGTTTGGTCTCTTCCAAATAATCTGTCTCTTGATGATGTGTGACCCCTTGACAGAAGCAGCAGTTTCATTCCTCACACTGTCCCCTATGACCTGTGTCTGCTCTGCTGATTCATCACAATATATTATATGAGACAATTGTTTCCATGTTTAAGCTAGTAATTAGCCCTTTTTTACCATAAATCTGAGTTTGATTTAATTTTCAACTTCACTATGCAGCCAAGACATTTCTCATGTGCTCTCCTCTTCCTGAAGAGAACTTGTATTTATTTTTTTTAGAGAGGATGGTGAGAGAAATGAATTGGACAAGGTGTTTATGAGATGTGCCAGTCTAAAAAATGCAGTGTTTTACATTGTTTGAATATTGTTTGATTTACTACTTTATTTACAATATAGCAGTTGAAAAACAACCTGACCCATCAACCCTGGAACTGTTTTTCATATAGCTGTGAAAAGATGGGTGCCTTTTGCTATCTCTGGAAAGTCTATCTGGCTGTTCTTAGAGTTGTTTGGTGTGAAATTTTTAAGTAGAAGATCTGTGCAGGGAAAGCTGTCTGCTGTCATGGGGACTTGGAAGAAAGCAGAGATTTGCAAAAAAGTGTAAAGAAGTGAGGGAACAAAGAAGGTATTTTCATAGTCTGTATTTAAACGTTCCTCAGAAGTCTGAGCTAGGTGGTTATCTCATTAGAGCAGCTGCCAGTTTTATCCACTTACCACTTTACCAGCACTAAAACTCTTACTAATGTTTTATATATGTATATATATTATCAGCTGAATACAAGGGTTCAAGGTTTGTCGTTGTTTTATGTAGCTAATCATCTCATTAAAGAGGTCTCATACTAACCAGTTAATCCAACTCTGATAAGCCTCCAAAGTCTTAGATGACATTTCAGATAATATTGTATAATTTGGCATTGAACTGTGGGAATATAATTGGGGGAGAAACCTTCAAAATAGCAATTTAGCTAGGGTAAGGAGTAATTGCAATTACAGATTTTCAGTCTCAGCTGTGTGAGTCATCTCAGAAAGGTACAGGGCCGAGCTGAGAATCTGCTTCTAGCTTCTAACAACTCAAATGCATGAGCAAGGAGAAATTAGGAGCTGTCTCCTGCTCTGTTTTCCTTCAGGCAGTGATAAAAGGTGGATTGATGGTTTGTGACTGTGTCAACCTGCAGACAGTGATAAGAACTGGAAACTGGCTTGTGACCACTTGCCAGCAGGCAATGCTATGGACACCAACGTTTTTGGCTATATCTCTGTATGTAACAGGAGAGGAGAACAGACAGAGACATCCTTTCGTTGGTGGGCACAGTGTTGGATGGATCTGAAACCTGAAAAAAATTATCAGTACCATGGAAAATGAGCAAACTGTCTTTGGGAATTACTGGATTGGGCTGCATGCTCTAAGGAGATTAGCCTGAGGTAGAATTACTTCTCATTTCTTTTCAGCAACATCTAGAATCAGTGACATCCAGAGATCTGGTGGCAGGTACAGCCAAACTCCATTATGTTTTCTTTTAGACAAAAGACATATAAATGTGAGACTTAGGGACATGGTTCGGTGATGGACTTGGCAGGGTTGGATTTACAGTTGGACTCAATGATCCTAAAGGTCTTCTCCAACCTAAATGATTCTATTATTACAGAATCACAGAATATTCTGAGTTGGAAGGGACCCACAAGTATCATCAAATCCAACTCCGAAGCTAATGCCCACACAGCGATCGAACCCACAACCCCGGAGCCATGGGCACCGTGCTCTGTCCATCTGACCCAATCTCGGAGTCATGTCCTCAACTTTTTTTTTTTTTTTTTACCATATAGCCTAATTCCCTGTTCCATTGTCCCATTATCTACACCATGTCACTGAGTTCCTCATCCAGTCTTTTCTTAAACACTATCATCAACCAGGTGAGTCACTAGTTCATAAAAGGAGATCGGATTGGTCAGGCAGGACCTACCTCTCCTAAATCCATACTGACTAGATCTAGTGTTGTAGTTATTTTACAGGTGCTGTGTAATAATGTTCAGGATTATCTGTTCCATGACTTTACCCAGGACCGAGGTCAGGCTGACTGATCTATAATTACCCAAATCATCTTTCCGTACCTTCTTGTGGATGGGTGTTGCATTAGCCAATTTCCAGTCTTCCAGTACATCTCCAGTAAGCCGGACCATTGGTAAATTATGGAGAGCAGCTTAGTAAATTCATATGCCAGCTCTTTCATCACTCTGATGGATCCCATCTGGTCCCATGGACTTGAGAGGNCGAAGCTAATGCCCACACAGCGATCGAACCCACAACCCTGGAGCCATGGGCACCATGCTCTGTCCATCTGACCCAATCTCGGAGTCATGTCCTCAACTTTTTTTTTTTTTTTTACCATATAGCCTAATTCCCTGTTCCATTGTCCCATTATCTACACCATGTCACTGAGTTCCTCATCCAGTCTTTTCTTAAACACTATCATCAACCAGGTGAGTCACTAGTTCATAAAAGGAGATCGGATTGGTCAGGCAGGACCTACCTCTCCTAAATCCATACTGACTAGATCTAGTGTTGTAGTTATTTTACAGGTGCTGTGTAATAATGTTCAGGATTATCTGTTCCATGACTTTACCCAGGACCGAGGTCAGGCTGACTGATCTATAATTACCCAAATCATCTTTCCGTACCTTCTTGTGGATGGGTGTTGCATTAGCCAATTTCCAGTCTTCCAGTACATCTCCAGTAAGCCGGACCATTGGTAAATTATGGAGAGCAGCTTAGTAAATTCATATGCCAGCTCTTTCATCACTCTGATGGATCCCATCTGGTCCCATGGACTTGCGAGGATCCAAGAAGCTCAACAATTCTCTAACTACCTCCTCCTGTATTACAGGGAGGGTTATACTGCACCCCTACCCATTCCTCAAGTCCAGAAGTCCTGTTGTACTGTAGACAATCTGTCTTGCTGTTAAAAACAGAGTCAAAGAAGGTACTAAGTGTTTCTGCCTTTTCCTGATCGCTAGTTACTATATTCCCATCTGCATCCAATAAAGAGTGAAGGTTGTTGTAGCCTTTCTTTTTGCTGTTGATGTATTTATAAAAACATTTTTTGTTGTCCTTTACAGAAATGGCTAGTTTGAGTTCCATTTGGGCTTTTGGCTCTCTAATTTTTTTCCTACACGACTTGACATATTCCTTGAACACACCCTGACTTACCTCTCCTTTTTTCCAAACGCCGTACATCCTCTTTTTTCCCCCTAGTTCTTTCAGGAGCTCCTTGCTCATCCAGGCTTTCTTCTACCCCTCTGGCTTGTGTTTTGGCACATTGGAACTACCTGCTCCTGTGCCTTCATGAACTCTTTCTTAAAGTATGTGCAGCCTTCCTGGACTCCCTTGCCATTAAGGGCTGTTTCTCATGGTACCCTCCTAATTAAATCCTTAAATAGTCCAAAATCTGCCCTCTGGAAATCCAGCACGGAGGTTTGATTCGTGCCCTTTTTTGTCACATGAAGTCAAACAGGTGACTTGAGTTCAACACAAAAATCCACTTTAGTACAGTGGTGAGTGTCCCCGTCTCTCATGCAGGAGACCAGGGGTTTGATTCCCACTAGGGAAGCAGTGGCGCTGTTTAAGAGTTGGACTCGATCCTTGTGGATCCCTTCCAACTCAGAATATTCTGTGATTTTGTGATTCTGTGATCATCACTTAACATCTGCCAGAAAAATCCTTTATCCTGACAACTGATAATGATAGAAATTCTATAGGATCTTTATTCCTCCATTATAGAGGGACGAAGTGAGACAGGAAAAACACCATGTTGGAACGTCTGCTAGTAAATATAGAACATGAAGCAGAAAATGTTTGGCTGAGAAAACTATTGCAAAGCACACCATGGCACTCCATATCATAGGTGCAAATTTGCTGTTGATGTTATAAGGAGAAGGTGATGACACTTGCTTTTTAATGGAAACCCGATATTTTTAAGGCTGGTGGAAGAATAACAAAAACCTGAGAAAAGGCATAAGTACCAGTAGCTGTGAATTCTGTGTTTCAGATTACATTTAAATCTCTTTCCATTTAGTGTGTTTACAGTGCTCAAGCATGGGTTAAACCATCACAGATTGTGCTGCCACTTTTTAATTGTCTTTTTTTAGTGCAAGTAACATTGGTGAGCTACAATGTAAGATATATAAACCTTCATACTGAGCTTCTGATTCCAGCTTACCTCTTTACTCCTCAGTTGCATGTCACATGTAACTGCATGTAATTTCTGGCAGCCTATATACTCTCTATTATTCTTTTTTTTCAAGGCAGGATGAAATAATAGCTCACAGGATTCTTGGAAATGATGTTTTAAATCAGCTATTTTTGACTCTTGCTGTTGTCTCAAATTCTGGTCTTAAAAGCCAGTATCTCTTCATGGTTCTTTGCTGGTTGAGTTTGTTATGATTGCTATCTTTTCTTTGAAAATCTTATCAGTTGTCTGCAAAACTGTGGATTTTTTAGTGGATAATTCTACAGTGTCAATATTATCCCACCTTTCAGCAACTTTTTTTTCCTCCTAAATGTGGAAGTTATTAATGGTGAAAGTCATAGTACCAAATTAATCATTAAGTAAAGACTTTTGTTCATACCTTGCAGTCTTCCTGCTGCTAATGCCGATATACTTCCGGCACATGAACTCATGTGTGTTGGATCTGCTGTTACAGCCAGGCTATTTCTGTTTGAAAATGGCATGTCTTGTCATCTGGCTCAGTCCTCTGAAACATGTAAGCAGTCATCCGAGGCTGGGAGCTCACAACCTATAGCCAGAAATCCAAGTTAATTTTGGCCCCTCAAGGGCAGGCGGAAGAATAGAATGAGACATTTCTAATCGTAAAATGCTCCTACATGACCACAATCTGACTTTTGCATTTGCCAAATGTTTCCTTTGCAACATTTCATTTCTGAGTAACATTCCAGTTTAGTTAACTGTGCTGATCAGCATCTCGGGTCTCTTATTTCATGTAATAAAACTTAGCAAACTAACAGCTACTTAAAAGGGAGAGAGGAAGGAGAATAACTTCTGCTCGCATGAATCGGTCAATTATGTCTTTAACAAAAAGAGGAATTTAGTGTTCAGTTTTACAAATATGGTAACAATTATTTATAATCATGAAACTAATTTGAAATGCTTACTGAGTGGTAGATGGCTTCATATTCATTGCCTTTATTGTGTTGTCTTGCCCATGAATCAAAGCAAACTTTCAGTGCTGTCTTTTCTGCCTGGTTCATTATCTACAGACTGTGGCATATCAAGAGAATGTGCTTACTTTCATGTAAAGTATAAAGAAATCAAACTTCAAGCTGTTTCCATTTTGAGGATTTAAAAAACAGGACCCAATTCCTAATTTTTCTCTTTTTATTTTTTCTTGCAAAGTACTTTACAACATGAATAAGGATTTCTGATAAGCGGCACGGCTGCTGCTATTGCAGACACGGCTGATGAAAAGTAACACTAAATTGTTCCTTAGATTTGGTCCAGATAATTGCTGTGTAGAAAATGTATTTATGGAAGGACCAGCTTTCTTCAAAAGATGCTACTTGTCAGGGAATATTTGGTGTGTCTGGATATGATCAGGTTTTTGGCATAGAGGCTGTGGTGGTGTGCCATCAAGGGAGGAATTATTCTCATCTAAATAGAACATATGCTTTCTCTAATAGGAGGAGAGTTTAAATTGGTGGTGCCTACTTCATTCCTTGACTATTGTGGCAGAAATCTCCTTGAAGAATCCCAGCAAATTAGTGAACCAGGAACCCCCGATCTATCCCCTCTCCTCTCTCTGCTCTTATACTGTCAATCCTTAATCAAGCTGTGCTTCTTCAAGTGTTTTCCCATTTGATATTCTAGGAGTTTCTCCCCACTTTATATGAAGCTAACTGGTCTATGGTTTCCTGTTATGTCTCCAGGCACTTTTAAAATAACTTTGTTCTGTTAGCTGCTTTCCAGTCCCCAGGGGTCTCTTCTAAACTAAATGAACTTGTGAATGTGCTTGCTAATTCCTTAGTTTCTCTCTCTACTTCCTTAGCACATTTGGATATATTTTCTGGACATGGTTTTTAAGTCTATCTTACCATGTTAATAATACTACTAGCATTACGGACTAAAAGGAAAAAAAAAAAATCTTTCTCCTTCAAAAGCAGACTCCTGACCTCTTCATAGCAAAGACAAGCATAGTAGAAGCTTCACTTTTATTCTATTTATACCTCATACTATTAAAAAGGATTTGCACTCCCTTACCATTAGTCCTTGCTCCCTGCACATTAAATCTCTTGTGTGCGAGGAAGGTACAGGCAATAATAGGGCAGCTTTCACTGTACCTTGTGGTGTTTACATTTTGTTTTCTTCATTGTGAATGAGAAATGTTTTGAGGCAGGAGTGATTACTGACATCCTCAGTCACCCCAGCCACATCCCTGCTGCAGAGCCCCTGTGCCACCTGCTCAACAGTGCCTGTCACACCATGGCTCGCCCCTGCCCTGCTGAGGAAACCTGCCCGGGAAGGGCAGTGCTGCCTGGGCTCCTTTGTGATGAGCTGGGACAAGGCCAAGCCCTTTATTGAAGACTGGGCTGCTATTCACACCATGGTGTGACCTGTCTAATCCAGTCATCCAGACTAATCTTTAGAGTTTTGTCTATTTTTTTTTTTAATTTTCACTCATGAATATTTTTTGTTGGGTTTTCTGTTGTCATTTGGATTCTAATTAGTCGTTTCATCTTTTTATGGGCAACTTTTTCCTCATTGTGTTCTATGAAAAACTTGACCAATATATTATATTATACTGTAAAAATCAGTTATAGTTGCTTTTGAGAATTGTAGTGACATAAGTCACTTTCACATCTTCAAGTGATAAACAGCTGGGCATTTTTTTGAGGAAAATGTGGGGGAAGCAACATGTTGGTGAGAAACAACATAACTGATGAGAAGAAGTAAATACAATCTGTCTGTAATTCACAGAAATCTGCTTTTACTGAATACTATTTAAATTTAAGAGAAAATACATGTTCTTATGAGGCTATGGTCAAGGTATTCTGAAGTATGGTTTGTTTTCTATAAACTGTTAGTCATTTCCATTAAAAGGTGTTAATTCTTAGGTGTTTTTTTTACTAATACTTGTCTGATTATACTTATGTATAATGACATTCATACAAAAACATATTCAATAACTTTAGTCATCAAAGAGATGATGGAATAAATCCACATGTTATTATTGGATTGATGCTAAAATGGAAAGAAGGAACAAATACCGGAAAGACAAGGAAATAATGAAATAACATCTACATATAATCAAACCATGCCCCATAAATATAAAAATTAGTTTCATCTTGGAAATATGCAAGCAATATGTTTGCAGGAAGTATCTTGAAAACCAGAAACTTCCCTGCAATACTGAAGAGAGTAAAGAAAAAAGATACGCGGTTATAAACAGAAGATCTTGTGTAACTGTTCACTGAGCACCAGGACCAGAGATAGTCCTTTGAGTTTTGGTTAGTAAATCAAAAAGCACTCTATCACGGAAGGAGCAAGTTTGTCATTCCCGCCTGTGATGCAGCTACATCTGGAAAAGTGATCTAGGCTCTGAAAAATGCAAGGTATGAAAAACCCCAAAAGATCAGAAATTGCGTGTGCCCCTCATCTTATACATTCCTGTGTAAGAGGAGATTTCTGGGAGCATCTAAGAACTGAACCTGAATCTGCTTATCATCATTGTCTGGGCCCCTGAAAACTTATGAATATGTTTTAATTGACTTAGATTGTAAGAGAGCATGAAGATCTTTGACCTGAGCATCATCAAGCATATTCTATATTTCCATTTTTTGTTATTTCTGTATTTCCCTAGAGGGGTAAATGGGAATCTCACTCCCTGCTCCCCTATTGCCAGTGCAGGGACAAGGTACTAGTATGGTAACAGGACAATAAGCCCCAAAATCACAAACCGGAGACCTCTCTGAAGGCCAGTTCCTCTCCACATGCTGCTGCAGGCAGGATCTGGGGTACCTTTTTGGGGTACCTAATTTCAGGACACTGCCTTCCTCTCCTCTCCCCCCACCCCCCATCACCTTCACGTTGTCACAAGATGTCCCACGCTGCCATCTCACAAGTGTCATTGCAATTGAAGCCAGTAGCTCTGAGCACATGCACGGTGCCTCTATGGCCCTGGCAGCGAGCCCAGCCTGGCCTCCAGCTGGGTTAATTTTGTAATTTCTCTGATTGTCCATGCATTATTCGACTGTCCTTTGCAGCAGGGATATGGCCTCTGAGCTGCCAAGTGAAAAGCCTTGACAGCCCCATTTAAGCACACTTTACAGGATTTCAGGCAAAGGAAGAATGAGTCCTGGTTGCTCTAAATTAAAAGATTTCCAGTAACGGCAAATGTATCACTACAACACAAGAGAACAAAGTTTATCACTTCACTTTACAACAACAAGTAGGGAATTGGCTTTGAACTTTGAAAGGAATATGACACTAAAAAATTAAACTAGATTGTTTCATATCAGGGCAAATTACCTTTTTTTTTTTTTACTATTTACAAATTTACTTTTTTACACCTGGATTCTTTGATTGCCCAGTTTTGCATTCAAAATAAATAAATTTGGAGTAAAGTCCTGATGATGTTGCAGCGCTCTCCCTGTAATAGTCAGGTGTCCAAGTGAACTTGGAATGAAACTCAGTTACTGACCTTTGATGGGTTTATAAGGTGAAGATCATTGCCAGAGTTGAAGAATCAGCACATCAGTCAGAGAAAATAATTTTTTTGTTTTGGAGTTGTTTTTTTTTTTTTGTAGTTTCTGGTTGTCTTTTATCCTTAATGTGTTTCTTAGTTTTTGCCCGCTCACCTCATAAGCAGCCAAAGACCAACCAGAAAATAATTGTCTCATGTTGAAAGTTTAGAAGAGAAAAACACTGAGTTTATCTAAGCAGGGAATGACAGACAGAAGTTATCTAATCAATCTGAAGATAGATTTAAAATATTAACATTCAAAATGCTACCGAAGGCAATAGGATGTAGAGTGAAAAAGTGACGGAAGCTGATAATTAGGGAAGATATGCTCATTGGTACCACCAGTCATTTTCGTTAAAAATAGAGAGTGCTTTATTTGTGTCTAAATGTAACTCTAGTTACAGAATTTTTGCACAAGTTTGATTTATCCAGGGCGGAAATGGGAGAAAGAACAAGAATGTGAGTGAAGGGCAGAAGACTGCGTGAAGAATAAGCTAAAGAGTATGGATGTATGAAAGTCTGGGGAAATAAGGAAGAAAGAGAATATAATTTGAACATCATGGAATTGTTGACCTGAGGTTTAGAAGTATCTGCAAAGTGTAGACAGAGTTGTGAATCTTAATGAGAAGTGATGGAAGAAATTACTGGTCCTTCCCTGCAAATTAGCAGTCCTCAATTTGGGGACTGTTTTGCATGAACGCTCCTAATTTTCTTAGCATGGGATTAGTTAATTAATTTTATATCGTGGCCTTCAACTAAGATGCTAATGTCTTATTTATAATATTATGAAGATTTGTGCTCTCAGCAACCTCCTGAGAACATGAACTGTGCAGGAGATTATACATTTAAGTCTCTCAAGTACTGAGACCTTGGAGCAACAGAATCTTCCATTCATTTCTTTTAGCATTGGAAGATTGGCCGCACAATTTTTATGTTGCTGAAGGGTACATAGGGTTTCATAAGGTTCATAGGATGTTCAGTACAATGTGTTATTTCTCATTTAAGCAAAATACTGTTGGGGATGAGTACAAATACAAGTTACATACTCTCTTGTAACTGAAGTGCACAAACTTTCACTGATCTTGAAATAAAATTTGACATAAGAATTGTATGAAATTATTTAATCTCCACATATTTTGCCCCTATTTTTATCTGTTAAAATTTTACCACTTATGTGCTCTTTGGTTCAAGGGGTTTTTAGCCGTGTATATTTGAAACTTTGTTCTCAAAATTAAACTATAGATATTTGCCCCTTTTATTTGGTTTAAATCCTTAAACCAACTCCAGAATGTCTTTTCAAACCTGTTGACTCTGTCCCAACTCCAGGAAAGTGAATGCTTTCTTTGTAATCCCACTGTTGTGCCGATTGGAGAAGTAATTGAAACCTCTCCTGGGCAATGGACCAGCCATTTTACATACCTCTCTTATCTATGTCAACATTTCCTGATCTGCTTTCTTCTCTATCCCTTGGGGTCAATAACAGTTTCTTATGATCTCTGTATTTTAAAATTGCCTCCTCCCTTCCAAAACTGTGAGTAGAATTAATGAATATTTTCTTTACTGTTCATTTTTCACTCCCTTCCTTTTCATTATATTTTACCCAGCTCTCCCACTCACAGGAACACTTGTAGGCTTGTTTTTTTTTCTCTTTTGGATTTGAATGGCCCCTACCTTTAATTTGTGTAGCTTGAAAATATTTCTTCCACTTTCATAATGAAATTTTCATTGCTGTTTTTGTCAACTTCCTCCATTCCTTGAATATTTCAGAGGATTACTGTAAAAAAAAATAAATTTGAAGACATTGACATGAGCCTTCAAGTTGCTCTGTTCTCAGTAGGCATTTGCAATGGATTGAGACGAATGTTCTTTCTGCATGCTAAGGATGGGCGGGGCCATATGACTTCTGAATATTGAATCTGGACATAAAGTTATTTGTGAGCAAGGTGTTGGTGACACTAGTCTGACAGTGTCAATGAATAAAATGGTTATCATACTGAGCTGTGTGCAAAAATTTCTGAATGACAGAGATAAATATTTTAACAAAGATAAATTTATGGATTATTGCCTCTGCCTGTGTTTTGTTTAGGATTTGTTATTCTTGAATGCATCAGCAGCACCATCAGATCATTTGTGTGGATCTGAGCAGAGGGCTTCTCAGGGTTGCTCGGCTCTGCATCTCCAGCTCCTGATGGTGAAACTCATGGTTTTCAGTGAGCTTTGCTGGTTTATCACTCCTTCCTTTCCTCACTGCTTGCTTTTATATAGGGATGTAATTTGGAATGCTGATGAGACTTAAAAGAGCATGAAATCTCTTGGCCCTTCTCCATCTCATCCTGATGGCATGGGGAGCGCACTAGTAGCTCCACCCCCTGTGGAGGAAGCTGCAAAAAGAGCATAGGGGAGCAATAGTTCCTGGGAACCTGACTCTGCTGTTGCCAGTGTCTTGCTTTTGAGTATTGTTCAGACTATTAATGCACTAGATTAAAATAGATCAGAGTTTGTCCATTTTATTGTGGCTTGTAAATCATGTTAATGGTTATAACGATAAAATAGCTCTCCACCTCCAGAATTTTCTGTTGGAAACTACACTGAGACCATTATGTTAATAGTACTTTCCTGGACCTCAGATGCTTTCATCAAGAATAAAATGAACAAGTCATTTACATATATTGATCAGGTCACATTTTATATAAAACATCATAACATTTATGATCCTGATTTAGTTAATTATAGATTTTATTAAAACAGTTAAAAAGACATTAAAGTATATTTTGAACTTCTTACAGACATTGAGTTTTGAGTCAATAGTGTTGATGCTTTTACAACTTTCCAGTCTTAAAACAGCATGTTGAATTGAAAGATGAGCTGGATGAGACAGTGCCTTGAGATGATTTCTGTTGACACTCAGAGCTGTGTTGTGTGGGTGTAAACACTGCCACATGTGAACACTGGCTTCACACCTGCCACATGCAGGTGTGAATAACTGCAAAAGCTGTGAAGGGGCTGTGATTGAGGTTTTGAGGGCTGCAGCCTGCAGACCTTTGTAAGAAGTCTAATGTGGATTGCATTAACCACCTCAGGAGGTTTTTCTTTGCCTTCTCTGACTCTAACCAACTATGTAATTACTTTTACTAGCCCAGAAGTCTATATATAGATAATTTTTTCTTGGATACAACTTTTAATTGCCAGTTCAGTTAACAGCAGGAATACTGAATCATAAACATCAGGCATTTTATTTTCAACATTTTTATTCAGGTAGGAAGTAATAGTGCATTGTGATAAGCACTAGAAGAGATTCTCTTGCCAGCCATGAGCTTTAAATTGGTCTTTATAACTCTGTGTGGTGCTGGTGTGGTGTTTTTGTAGGGTGCTTTTTATACTTTTTAAAACCTAAGATAAACCTAATGGCTCAACTGTACAGTGCTGAGACTACCTGCTTCAGGGCAGGAGGGAAACAGAAAGAGGTGAAATTCAGGCACCAAATAATGATGCTTAATAGCTTCCATGCCAAAAGCTGAAGATTGATCCTATAATTCTTTATTTTTATTTCCTAAATTCTACTCATATTTCACCGTGATAAAGCTAAGAGTTGTTTCATCATCAACTGCTTAAGTTACAGTACATCTAAATTTCTTCCATTACTCTCTCTAACTTTTTCAAAGGATTCTAATATATTAAACAAAATTTACACTTACAGAAAGTTACACTGATTTGTGCCTCGGGTACTTTATAATGACATCTGTAATGACTTTCTCAACAATTTTCTTGAGTACTTAAATGAGGATCATGAGTTTATAATTCCCTGGATCATCCTTATCATCTTTCCCATTTCTATAAGAAGACTGACTTATCGTCAGATTCATCTTCTTATAGCTGTAATGATAAATTAAATCACACTTTTTGGAGGCTTGTTTTTTCCTGGGAAGTAATTCAGCTAATAAGAACAGGATATTTCAGTTGAAAGGAATGTAGCATGATCATCTAGTCCAACTACCTGACCAATTCAAAATTTTAGACTACGTTTTATTGTAAAGTGAGTTATTTCTTCAGCTGCTGTTCAGTTTTGTATCAAAAGTGGATAACTAGGAGAAATACTGTGAATATAAAGCTGAAATTCTGATTTATTCAGTCATTAACCAAAAAAAGCTCCATGCCATTTCAATGATAATAGGAAACACCAGTTGGATTTTCAATCTTTCTCAAACTTGTTTTCCATGGAGATTGCTGGTTTTAGGCAAACACCTATTTAAACCTCTGAAATGTATAATCTTAACTTCATACAGTTCTAGTAGCCTAAATTTGTTAATGTTTCATCCCTTCTTGCAACAGTATTACAATTTAAGTTTCAGTAATATAAAAAGCATTTGTGGAGCAAACACCAGGAAAATATCTTTCCGGGAATGATGTTACAGGTATGAAATAAGGTTTAGGGTTTTTTTATTATTATCATCATAGCTTTTCTTTGCTGCTGCTTTTTAGCCTGTTAATAAAAGAACTGGATATAAAACTTATGAGATATACCAGTAGGTGGTCAAAAATTGTCCCAGTGCGTTTCCTCTACATGCATTTAAGAAAAAAGGAAATCAAACATTCAAGCTGCAGTCATAAACTAGTTAACATTGAGAAGGAGCTTTGATGGTTGAAACCAAAACCAATCAGCATTGTCAACTTAGTGTGATAATGTATGCTGATGTACTTGTGCAACATAAAGGATCCAAGAATGCTATATAGTGTGACTGCTTGAGGATAGTCTAGGTAGGATTGACCTGGATACAGTGTGGCATACAAAGGCTCGTTTTCACTTTCTCCTACTTCACATAGGACAAACTTGTAATATGTGTCTAGTAGTTTGTGCTTCGCCTTAGGTTTCTTTCAGACCTCATGGTTTTACTGGATCTTTTGTGCATTTAATGAGGCTAGTATGTTCCAACAGTGGCTCATAAGTGTCAGAAGAAATGGAGAAAACCTCCCCTGTGGATTGTTGAGCAAACGTGCAAGAACTGTTCTAGAGCACTACTAGTATGAGCTGATGTCACTTGCAAGGCAGAGGCTGGACTGTCCTCTGCACAAATGCTGCTTCCTCTCCTGTCATGTGCTGCTTGCTACATTCAACTCTTGCCAGCTGCTGAGTTGTTTCCCCCAGGATAGTCGGGTTGTATTGGGAAATTCTATTTCGTATATCACAGAATATTCTGAGTTGGAAGAGACCCACAATGGTCTTCAAGTCCAACTCTTAAGTGAACGCCCATACAGGGATTAAACCCATAACCTTGGTGTTATGAACAGCATGCTTTAACCATCTGAGCTAATCTTGGGGTCATCTTTTGTTTTTTTTTTAACCTAACTCGCCATCCCATTATCTAGACCGTGTCAACTAGTTCCTCATCTTTCAGATCTTGTGTTTTATGCAGGTCTTTGTTTTTTATTTGGTGTTACCATGGGCCCTGATTATACACCCCACCCCTTAGCAAGAAGCCCTGTGGACAACAGACAGTTGACCAGCCTGTCAAATGGCTGCATCTGACATGAGGTGTTGCTGAATGGGAGAGAGCCACCATATTATGTAGGAGCTGCAAGGACCCCCACAGACACACAGCTCATGAGCCCATCAGAAGGGTATCTCAATTCTTCAAAAAAAAAAAGTGGCAGAGGACCATTTCTCTATGAACATTGAGGCAAGTAACAAGGCAGTGAGCATTATGAACCACAATTAATATTTTAGGTGACTATGTGTCCTCTTTAGGTTGGAATGAATATAACATACTCCTAAATAATCAACCCCCAAATTCCTGTAATTCTTGTATAGACATACTTATCTATGCATGGGGTTTTTATATATTTGGATTTTTTTATGACTACATTTATACTGGGATTTTTTTTACACTACAGAATCACAGAATATTCTGAATTGGAAGGGACCCACAAGGATCAACACTAGCAACATTCCCATATTCTGAATAAAACTTGGCCTAAAATAACACTGGAATTTTGATTTCTTTCTGTGTGATTCTTTTTCAAGTGCTGTATATCATATTTTGGTGTTCATTTACCTTTGAATTCTTTTTTTTGACCCGCTGGCACTGAAACTGATGGATGGGAATCAAATGAAGTGTGCTAAATGTTGTTGCTGTGGGCTTTCATCTCCCTACATTTTGTGGTGTGATTTATCCTGGTAATGCATCATGTGCCTCATTTTCTTGTATTTATTTTATTTAGTGTTGTCACAAATAATATCATTTTACCATCTACCATGAGCACTAAGCAGTTGCAAGTTAATGAAATAAGCTGAATCTGTGTGACTCAACTGTCCCAAATTTGATTAGAAACGCAAGTGTTGTACCAAGCCATTTACTACAGATGAGCCTCATTTATTAAGGACAGACCTTTGCAGATTCTTAGCTAACTATGGTAAATTGTTGTGCATAATATTTGCAATTATTTTAATGAAACAGTTAAAAGTGACTTTTTATATCTCAATCGTGATTGGTGTTTTATGTTTTAGAAACAGTAATTTTAGTTATTCTGTTTTGTTCTGAGTCACTGGAGCACATCCACATAAGTGCCTCTCCCCACTCTCTCTCCCCAAAATAAGATGTTTTGTGAGTAGGAGCATTGAAAGATAATCTTAAATTGTCTTAGTTACTAGGATGCAGTGATCCTTCTCATGATGGTTTTGGAGATTCATTTAGGGTTTTTTTTACCAGGTGTTGTGTATAAGGGTTTTAGCTATTTCCCACCCTTTTCTGTGGCACCTACATTGTGCTGTCATGTGATGACACAATATTGAAGTGCATGCTTGAGCCAAACCCCAAGATACAGTTATTCTGCGGTATGGCGGGAAATTCTTACTTCTAGAGTTAGTGAGAAGACAGCAAAAACTACTGAATGTGGAATGTAGTTTGAAAAACTGGTATGCTAGGGTAAAGAAAGTTAATACTATAGTATGATATTTTAATGGCACATAAAATCTGATACATATTGAGACTTATGTCCTGGCAGTAAAAGCTGAACAAAGGTTAAAAATGACTTGGAGAAATTCTGAAATGTGTGTGCCGGGAAGTGGCTGAGGTAGATATAAACCACTCAAATATTCTGGACTAGCAATCATGTTTAAAAAGAGTAGCTGAAAGAATATATTGTCGGAACACACAGGATTAAGCAGGGAAAGGTTGGGGAAACAATCATAGCTGAGAGGTGGAAAATAATAACGATGATGAGAGATGATTAAGTATGTAGAAATAATGTTCCTTAGAAATATGAATTATATGAACACAAGAAGAATTAATATCTGGACCAAACTCTTTTTGTGGCATGGATTGACCAAGCACGGGGATGACTATCTGGTACTCCTGATCAATGATGCATAAAAATCCACTTTAGTTACAGTGGTGAGGATCGTCACCTCACACGCAGGAGACCAGGATTTGATCCCCACTGGGAAGGCAGTGGCACCCTTTAAGAGTTGAACTCGGTGATCCTTTTAGGTCCCTTCCAACTCAGAATATTCTGTGATTTTGTGATAAGCCTGTTTCATTATGTCAGTATGCTGGAGTAGTGCATGACAGGAGTCATAGTATCAAAGGCAAAATGGAAATACAGTACTTAGACTGAACAAATATACCATCAATTTCTAAGACAAATTTTTTTTTCTCTATGCCTGAGACCTTTTCCTTCTCTTAAATTCTCAGCTTAAACCATTTTGGGGTACACTTGGCACACATTCTACATTTGCTCTGGGTAGTCTGAATACTCTTTCAAAATATACCATATTGTTGTAGTTGTAATGTTGTTTCTCCTGTCTGTAAACCAGAGAGAACATTGGTACATGTGGGTTGTAAATAGCACATGCAAACAAAACTGCATTCAGCACAGTTTCCTAATGGAATATTAAAAGGAATTATACATACAGCTTATTTTAATAATGTTTTTTTTAAAAAATGAAAATTTCTAAATGGCAAAAACCTCTAATTTTGTCTTTCAAAAGAAATAAGAATATTGTTTATTGTTCAATCCCTGGGTGGGCATTCATTTGGGAGTTGACTAGATGATCCTTGTGGGCCCCTTCGAACTCGGAATATCCTGTGAACCTGTGAAGTTTTGGGCTGTTCAGGTAAGGACTAAAAGACACAGACATGAAACTATATACAGAAAAAGTATCTTCGCAGATTTGAACTCCTCCTGATAATGTTTCAGAATCAATCATGATTTTGGATTATTGTTCAGTGGGATTCTTGCTTGTGGGTGTAGTTGGTATAATGGGCATGTATGTGTGCATATATAGGCGTTTATGTGTACAAATATCTATATGCACCCAGAAAGACCAGATGACAGGAGAGTGTGTGTATACACATTGACAGCTCCAGAAAGCGTCTGTGTTACATAATATAATGAAGGTAAAAACCTAGAAGGGCTGCCTTCGTTCCTCTGTGTATGACTGAAATAAATTAGGATGAGGTAATATTGAACATAGTGAATTCTGTTTCCAAAGACAAGTTTCAGCTCTCAAAAAGGGTTTCTCTGTTATAAAGAGTAACTCCACGTCCACAATGCATTGTGTTAAAGTGGGGGTTTTGATTGCTGTATAACGATCTGGAGCAGTATTGTAAGACTGAGATCGAGTAAAACAGAAATTACTTTAGCAGATTTTACTAGGTTTGTGCAGTATGTTTATAACCAGGAATATTTTCCCTGTGATATATTTTCCCCAACACATCTATATTGAATCATATTGTTTAGACAGTTTCTTAAAAAAAAAAGAGTGAGAGAAGAATTTAGTTTCAGGGTCTAAGATTTAGATTTTCTGTCAGCCAATTCTATATGAATTACAAGAAAAATCTAAAATTTAACATGTATACCTAGCTAATGAACTCTACATGAAAAAATTAATGCCACCTTGTACCAAATATATGGCATCTGAAAACACTGATTACCATAAAACTCTTGGCTGAAAATAGTTAGAGAATTATAATGCATACTCAGCAGGGCAGCACTAAAGCACAATTTTCTTTACTATATAAGCACTGAAGTCGTTTGGATAACACCCCTGAGACAACTCTAATACAGTCTCTGCCACCTAAGGTTCACATCAAGATGGAGGTCAAGGTGTAGAACCATTTAACTTAAATCTCTGCTCCAAGTTATTAGCTAGGAAAAGGAGGAAACGTGCGATGGAAATGTGTTCTACATGACCAGCATAAAATACTTCTTACTTTTAAGTGGTGATAGGTAAAACAGAAAAGGACAGCATCTTACAAGCCATTAGAGTGTTTCAGCAGAGCTTCAGCACTGTTCCTCATAGCCTAGATGAAATCATATAATTTAAGAAGAAAAAAAAAAGGAGAGACATTGTAAAGGGAAATGTGTATGTAAAGACAGTCTGCTAGTAAGTACAGATAAAGATCTCCTAGGATTTCTGCCTTAAAATTTTGCTTCCATTGGTTTCTTTGTGTGAGTACTAAATTCAGATTATACTCATCACACATTTTTAGTAAGCATAATGGTGTAGTACCTGTCCCCCAAATTGCTTACATTTTATGACTACCGTACTTTCTATTTTTGTTATTGTATTATAATTGTATTATATAACTTTCCTTCTCCTTTTCTCTGTAAGTAGAAATTAAAAGACTATTGTGTATAATGAAGGATGGTGTAATCAAGACTCGGGAAGTGATGCTGATGATACTCCCCTTGCTCTCCATCTGTGAGAGCCTTCTGTGTACTTACCCCTGCATCACTTGTCTAGAGAAAAAGAAAGGACAGGCGATTTGGGATGGGAAGCTCATTAAGAATAAAGGGGGAAGTCTGAAGAGCTGGATTTGCAATTGGACCTGATGGATACAGGAAGCAGTTAATGTCATCATTACTTCAGGTTCCTGAATGTTACCACTTCTCCTGGTGTCACGGCAGCAACCGAGTTCTGGCGCAGATAAAATAGAACTATTACCAGTTTGCTTCCCTGATAATATCTTATCTTAAAAATCTGCTGTTTTTCATGAAAGATGGGCTGCTTTACCCTGTTAATGGATCACTATCCTTCATCAAATTGGGTTAGGAATGATGAGTCCTATGCGACTTAAGAAAATGTGTCCCTTTATGCAGCCTATTTCTCTGCTCCTTCTGTCATTCAGTGCAGGACCAACAGATTGGTTATTCTGTGTCCATCACTTCATACTCTTCCATGGCAGCTCCAGTGAGGTCTTGGTAACCATATCAAATCTCAATGCCCAATAAATATAGTGCACTGGGCCTTTCTCTGGTCATCTGTGCCAATGTAAACATTAGTCTATTGATCTGTCTTTTGGGTGGTATGAAAACTGCTATTCTGGGCTAGAACAGTCAGGGGTTCATAGCATTAGTCTGAGCCAGGAGCAACAAAAAAAATTTCCTATTTACTGTACTGATAAAATTTTATCAAAATTGGCACGTGCGCACAGTTAAATGACCGAGTTTTAATTCCAGCCTGCACCTCAGTCCAGCAAGGACTTATGCATATATTTGCTTACACAGGGAGCAGTATTTTCATGGAGATGAATGGGTTTTCTTAAAGTGTGGAAAGTTAAGCACAGGTCTAAGTCTTTGCAGAACCTGAGCTTCAATGCCTTTTCACTCCTGAGACGTAATTACAACCTTGCACTGCAGTCACTGTTAAAAGCTCACTTACTGAAATCAAACTAAATGAAGACATGCTGCTAGTGCCTAAAGGAACCTGGCTGTCTGGTTAGAGATGTTTTTTTCTGTCCTTAGGCAGCAACAACCATAGATATGAGCTGTGCACACCACTGACTTCCCTGCTTTATAATTCTGTAAGCAGATGTGCAGAGATGGGTTGTTTGCAGTCTTATGTTGGAGACAACAAAGATCGGTGCAATTTGTGTTCAAGCTACATGTGTGTTTATGAATATTTGAGGCAAAAATTGACTAAAATCGTATTTGATAGCTTAAAATGTTATTTTGCCAAGAATTATATTTTAATAGTGGTGATTTGCTGAATGTGGTAGATTTCCTTAAAAATATTCTGAGTGACATCAGGTCAGTTGGCTTGATCATATCATGACTCATTGTCAAGGTTTGAGGCAAATTTGGGGCTGACCCAAAGAAAAACAAAATAAACCACCCCTCCCCCTCACCAGGTTCGGAAAAAAAACCC
>WEKX01025995.1:17889-36068 GCA_013390025.1 Pitta sordida
GTCTAAAGATGCACCAGGGGAGGTTTAGACTAGATATTAGGAAGAGCTTTCTCACAAAGGGAATGATTCCCCAGTGGAATGGACTACCCAAGAAGGTGATGGAATCGCAGTCCCTGGAGATGATTATGAAAAGATTGCATGAGGTACTTAGTGACACGGTTTAGATAATTGGATGGTGTGTTAGGTAATAGACTGTCATTATGACCTTTATGGTCTTTTCCAACCTAAACCATTCTGTGATTCTGTGTGATTCTGTAATCCTTCCATAAATAAGCAAAATCTAAGATGCTCAGTTGTTTGCTTATGTGTTACTGTCTACATATCACCTTATTCTTGTCTCCAACAAGAAAACTATATGTGCTTTAAGTTTTTTAGAATTCTCTGTCTCCTCCAGAGAAAAAAAACAAAGACATCAACACAAATCCACTGAATGTACGAATGTCTCTCCAATGTACCTGCAGCATATTCCTTATTTTTCACATGGCAACAGATAAAAGCTGTCTCAATTGTCTTTTCAGTTTTACTTTTTTTGGTTTTGTGCCAATATGAAAAAAAAAAAGTGAAATCAACTGTAGAGATGAGCCAAGAGAAAAGTAACACACACACACACACACAAACAAAAAAATCCCCTCTCTCCTTGATTCTGGGATGTTTATTCCTTTTATTTTGATTGTGTGAGATTGCCAAGTTTTGGGGTTTTTTCTCAGTTTTGTTTGATTTGGGGGTTTTGTGTGTGTGGTGTGTGTCATATACAAGATATTTCTTAAAGTTTATCATATATAAAAATTTTTTTGTGTAGTTGTTTGATTTTCTACATTTGAGGTGTTACAAGTAAGCAAATGCTCAGAATATGGCATTTTTCATGATGAATATGTGGTGTTGCAGATTGGGGTTTTTTTTAACCCCTTCCTACCTCCCTGGTCTCCTCTTTGGTCTTTCTTAGATGATACTTCAACATTTCTGAAGGTTTTATATGCTCTGTTTACTACTGCTTTTGAAGGCAAAATTAATTTTTTCATTAGCATTTATATAATTTTACTTTTAGAAGACAGCGAAGATAACATTATCCTAGTCATCAGGAAGGATAATAAAATCTTAAAAATACAAGGATCCAAATTAAGATGACAAGAAGAAGCACATTACATGTGAATGCATTGCATTAAATAGAATCCTATGAAACGTAAGGTCAGAGCACTCAATATATTTTATAAAATATTTTGCACAAAGGATGGATTATGTGTCTATTCTTCAAGATCTTTACAGACTCTAGATACAACAGTGAGAACTTTACGAATTACAGTGCTTGTGAGAAAACTCTGCTTAAGAATATGATCAGAATTAATTCATGAACAGAAGAGAAGAAATGTTTTAGGTCACCAAATTTAATTCTCCCATCTTGTCAGCAAACAGAGCCAATAGCCAAAATGAATCAGAATTCTTTAGGGTGTACAACACCTATACCTTCAGGTTTAGACTAAAAAGTCGCACTAAACAGCAAAGACCCAAGAATTCATACTTTTAACTAAGAGATAGAAATGAAAGAACTGGAAATGTGCTTGATATATGTTTCTAGTCATAGTAAAAAACTTTCTTTGTCTCAATAGATCATTACTGATCCTTATAAAATGGCATCTCCTTATTTCGAAAAGCAAGGTTTACATAAGACATCTAGGTAGCCAAATTTTCAAAGCAGCTTCTCCCCTTTTCCCATTTCCATTACAACTACAGTGAGTGGGAACTAGTCTTAAGAATAGGTTAACAAATTGAAAAAAACCTCTTCCAGTTCATTGAAGAGACAGCAAACAGGCCAATTTTGTTATCCATTTTTATATGAGATACAACAATGTCACCTGCTAGGCAAACTAGAAATAGTTCACATTAACCGAATGAGGAATACCTAACAGTAGGCTTTTGATCTGCCTCATGCATTTTCCAGTGTTTGCTTAAAACCCTAAATCTGCTACTTCTCTTAGTCATAAAAGATGAAACATAGAAATGCAGCCATTTATATTTATAAAATAAAATAAAAGATTTTTTTTGTTGCTTTCTCACCATAACAAGGGAAAATAGCATAGCATCAGTTTTATCATTATTATTTTCACTGTGGTTTCTAAGCAGGATGGCTGCCACATTTCTGTTGGCAGTGCATAAGCACTGGGACAGCATATTCCCTCAACATCAAAAGTCACTATTCACTAAGTGGGAATCAGATCCAGCAGTTTTTCATTTCACAGGAATTTCAAATCTTAGGTAAGAGATTCTTTGACAAAGCTTGTTTTAGCTTAGACCTATAAAGCTTTCCTTTGCCACCTGTTTTGAGGAAGGAAAACCCTCACTCACTGCAATGTATTTGAGATCTAACTCATTTCCTGCATGGCTCACAGAGGGAAGCAATTTCCTTATCCCAGCCTACCTCATTTGAATGAGTTGTTGGAATGACAATATACCATCATCATTAAATATTAACTGAGGTGAAGTGAGTCAGGATCTTTTCTGTATTATTTTTCAGCTCTGCTCTTGTCTTGCAGTGGCAGCTTTTGAGCCATCAAAGGCAGGAAGATGTTATGAGACCTGTAACGCTCCATAACTTTGACATGCAGCTCTCCCAGACACCTCATTCAGGCAATAAATATTTTAGAAGGGAATCAGACAGATAAGTGAATAAGTGAATTAATTCATATGTTCTTATTTATGAAAGTCTTGCTCTGAGATTCTGTTAAAAATTTACTTATTAAAGAAATGGAAATTTACTTTCATGAAATGATCATCAGCCTCCCCCTGCTCCAGAGCTGGGGCTGTAAACATCACACAGATTAGGGCACAACCTCCTTTTAAAGAGCAAAAGCCCTGACAATATTGTCCCAGTCACCATTTGTGTGACCAGATATGCCTGTCGTTTAAGAACAAAAACAAAAAAAGCAATTTATTTTATTTATGACTCATTTTCCTTGATCTTTAATTAACTTATAGAGGGTGAGAAATACTGTTTATGCTTCAGACAGAGCCGCTTTACCCCTTTGAGACACTTGGTCTCTTTCAACTTATTCTCTGATAAAAATATGGTTGTGTTGAGGCCACCCTTATATGAAATACTCTTTGTTCTTTCTCTGTCTATCTGAGACTTCCATCTCTTGGAATATGTTTTTCTTTCTGCAAAAGGCTTATTTATCACTTCATTGTTAGTTTTGATCTGTGATAGAAACTGAACATATTTCCATTTCTTAACATATTTGTCTGTGAAACCTAATAGAATGTCCTTATTAGAAGCCAAAATAAACATATTTTAGACCATTCTGTTACATAAACTTCATAACAGTTATTAGTTTTTGATTCTCATTACTTCTGTTTTAGTAAGCCAGTAACAATGAGAAATGCTGGTTCATTGTAGCCATCACTCCCTGATAAATAAAGAATATTATACACTTATTCCATAATCTTTTATCTTTTAGATTCCTTTCAATTGTCAGCATGGGCAACAAGCACACATCTTTTAATTTGAATTCTCTGGTTCAGACTTTCTTTTTCTGAAATATTGAGAGACTGTTATAATACAATGAAGGTTTCTGATATTTTCTTCATCATGCTCAAGGTCTTTCTTTCATATTCCATGGAGTATAGACCAACATTAGAATTTAAAAAGAAAACGGCACATTAAAATCTGGAAGAAGTAGAAAGCATTGCATATTTATAAAGTTTGGGTGGGACAGGGATCTTTGTTTCAGTGATATGTAAAGCCCTCAGCTGGACCTATATTTTGAGAGAGAATAAATGAAAGAGTTCTTAGCCAGCTGAAATGATTTCATTTTATTTGAAAAGCAGAACCTTGAGCTACTAAGACCAAAAGGGGAGAATACCCTCATTGTCTGGAATAAATTCTTATTCCTTTTATCAGTGTATTGATATTTAAATTCATGACAGTCAAATTAGATAGACAGTATCCTGAGTTAGCTGAATCTGGGGACAAAGAATATTCTATATCAAGAGCTAAGCTATAGTCCATACCTCCCCCCTTTCTCCATCTTTACAGTAAAGATATCATCACACATTTTGCATAAAATAAATAAATAAGTTCTGCAGATTCCAAATTTATAATGTGTAGGTACTCCAAAACCCTGCACATCAGCTTAATTTTTAGTGCAAACTCTCTAAACCTTTAAAATAATTCTTTGGGAAAATATCTCCTTTCTTTTTCCTGTAATAATAAAAATAAAGCAAGATACAGTAAAATCCCCAAAAGAGAGATGTCACCTAAGAGCATATTAAAGGCAACAAATATACTGTTGTGAATTCACAGCAATATTTCATTTCAAACAACTTTCCATTCTCGAGTTATAGAAATGACCCATTGTTGAAAAGTGATGTGATTTGTGACAGTGGTGGTATGAGAGTTCAATACAGGAATCAGTAAACACACATCAGTTCTATTTCAGTAATTGCTGAAACAGGCATAGAAGACCATTTTTTAAGATATAGGGGTGTTTGTTTGGCATTTTTTCCCTCTTCCTTAAGTCCATTTTTAGGCAGGCCACAAAATCCTTACTTTTCATCCTCATATGACACTCCCCACAAATGACACCACACTTCAGAAGAGGATGAAACTGACAAGTTGCAACTAAAGCTCCTCTAAAATAAGCATGTTGCAATTTATTCAGGGATACAAACATGTCTCACTTTGTTGGCTTTCAGACTATTGAGCTGAGAAAAATAGGTGCAACTTTCCATTAAGGGTCTGCTTTAACCCTGGTGGTTAAGAACATGAAAATGGTACCTTAAAGGTCATTCCTAAATCCTATGAACCACTTAGGGCATTGATTTTCTAAAGTGCTGAGCACTCAGGAAAAGATAAATGCCTAGTGATGTGTGTGTGTCCAGCCATAGGTGTTCATATAGATGGGTGATTTTGGTGTTTAGTCTATGCATATAAGTGTTTACTCCCTTTTCACAAAAGTTGTTCTACAGGGATTTGTAAGTTAAAGACTTTCTGTTTCCCGTTTTTCAAGATGTCAGACAGTGTAGGCTGTTAAAATTTTCCGATTTGAATTATGGGAATGTAATCACAATTGAAACGTGCAATAGAAGCATAATGGAGAATGACTTCAGTTTGTTTCTCTTGCTCACCTGGTGAACCTTGAGCCTGCTGATATTCACAGAGGACCAAGCTGTTTATGTGCACTTATTCTGAGTTACAATAGCTGTATCCTGTGGTTGGTGTTTACACAACAGTGTAAAAATATATTGCAAGGTATTTTATTAAAGAACTTGCAGTGATTGTCAACTCCAGGCAATGGGCAATACTGGATGGTTTAGTTATTTGTGCCAAGAAGGAATGACTGTCTGAAGGAAGCTTGGGAACGGTCTCCAAATGCTGGAAAAGAACCGCTGAAAGGGGAGGACTGATTTAGTCGAGGGACGAGAATATGATAGGAAGTGAAGAGGATAATGAATAGAAGAAGAAGCAAAGGAGTAGAAGCACTAGGGAAGTGCTATCCTTGTTATCTTCAGAGGAAATGTAAACACACCTTCACAATTGAAGAGAAAGGGCTAATTGAAGCTCTTCTAAGTAAAACTATATAGCCAAACTAAAATCCCAGAAAATATGAGAAAAAACACCTGAAGGCATCAGAACCAGGAGCTACCAGAGATGTTAGATGGGAAACAATTGCATATTCTAAGTGTCAGAATATATTTGCTTTAAAAACACAGTAAAAACACACCACAAATGGTTCTGTATGCTGGAAGAAACATTTACAGTGTAAAATTAAATTTATTCCAAGGACATATTTTTGTTTGTGATCTTGAACTCTAGTCCTCATTACCTTAATGGATTTGACTTAGACCCTTAATCACACATAATACTGTCTCTTGTAATGATATTTCTCAGTCATAGAAGGAAGACGAGTAGTTGGCAGGCTGCTGACAGTACCATGGGCCAAAACTGAGTGTTTTGGTTGGTGCTGAATTTCTTTGCCAGGAGGTCAAGGGAACACGGCCACCCCCCTCATGAGTCTTGCTATTCAACAAGGAAGGTACACCCTGTTTGGTGGCCTAGTACTTAATTTTTCTACCTTTTAATTAGCAAAGCTTTGCAAAAGTTGTAGCTCTTAACATCAGGAGGTGGTCATGCTGCTGCCACTTCGTGCGTCTGTTTGCTACTGAGTGAGTTCCAGGTAACTGCTGCGAGTCTTTATACCCCAGTTATCTGAAATTTGTATTGATGCTACAGTGAGATTTTCCATGAAGGAAAAAGGCATCAGGGTAAAGAGGTTAACTAGGCAAAGACTTCTGCACCCAAACAGTGAAGCAAGTGCTGTAATGGACATCAATGTAATGAGGCAAATTTGGCACAACGATCACGTTAGGTTGCTAATATTAGCCTGCTTTCCTTGATAAATCATAAAATATATATTTTACCTAACAAAAGAAGTCTTCACAAGTATAGATAAAAAGTTGCTTCTTTTTATTTTTATTACTTTTTAAAGTATTCTTTCCTGTGCCCTGAGGATATGGTCCACAAGTGAAAGGAAGATTCTCATCAGCTCATAATTGTGAGTTACCTGGAAAAAGACTTGGATGTTAATGCTGGTGTACAGGTCTTCCTGAGGTGGTGTGGGCAGTTATACTCCACCCAACAGCTTAGTTTCAGGAAACTTAAGCTGATTGAAAACATTTTTGCTCTGGTTAGTTGGTCTTTTAACTCTTTCAGTATCTAGAGAAGGTTTCTCTGTGAAATTCTAACAGGTAACTTAGCAGTATGGCATAAATTCAGAGAAGCTTTTCTACCACAGAAACATCTCAGCTACTCCTCTGATAAATGCTATTATGCAAATAGACAAAAAATTCAGTGAACCATGCAAGCATGTTATTATTCATTTTGTTGAAACAGACTCTAATTTTTGAGGGCAAAATTAGCAAAGTAAAACAACAAGATAGTAAAACAACAAAATTCCATCCTGCTTTTAAGACAAATAAGAAGTCATTTTAGTATAAAAATAGTGTTAAAAAAATATCTGACACGTCTGAAACAACTAGCAGTAAAATCAGTTACAACAAAAACATGAAACTAAAGTGTCAGAAGATTCTGGTCTTCATATGTTATCTCAGTCAATCCATGAAATCACAGAACTTACTGCGACATGACAGCTTCTGGTGTATCTGAAACCCAGTCAGGTTTCAAGGTTAAAGCCATATTTATATTTTCAGAGTTTCTCTTCCTAATTTTTAAGGTTATATCTATGAATATTATAATATCTAATCTGAAAAATTCTAACAGGTTAAAAGGCAATCTATCATCATCTTTAAAATGTGATGTTAACAACTTTATAGTTAAATTAGGCAATAAAAAATGGTTGTCTCTGAAAAAGCTCTTTTTTATGACAGAGATAATTGAACCCATAGAGAGAAAAGTATAAGCTGAAAATGATTTAGAAAATTCATCATGAAAGTGTGTCATTATATAAATTTAAGGAGAACTTATTTTTTATTTACTTATCTCTAATGAATTCATTTTTCTCTGAACAGACAGGCTAAGTGAATGTCAAAATGTTAATGATGAACATGTCAAAAGTTAGACTTTAACCTTGTCACATTCTGCAAGAGGCTGAGCAGCTAAAAACAGTATTTCTGATGTCTTTGTAATGCAATATGAGATGGAACCATTTTTTTAATTTTGATTTTTTTAAAGGATAAAAGACAAATGTTTGGGAAAAAAAGTATTGAATGAATTTGTTAGCTGTTTTGTCTCCATATCAGTGTATTACACAATGAAATAATGTCCTAAGAGAACTGAAAATTTCACTTCAGCCTGCATATACAATTACTTACATTATTCTCAAAACGTCATCCTTTATCACCTCAAGATACTGAATATGACAGAATGGAATATGAAGAAGGGAATTTAAAGTTCTATTACCCTTATTTAGGTCTGCATATTAGCTGCCATGCACATTGACTCAAAAGTTCTCCATTTTATCAGTGTTCGTTTATCAGTGTTCGTTGAGTAATTTATAGTCAGTCCCATTAATTTCACAGAGAGAGTGATCTCTCAGTGGAATGGTCTGCCCAGGGTGGTGGTGGAGTTGCCATCCCTGGAGGGGTTTAAGAAAAGACTGGATGAGGAGCTCAGTGACATGGTCTAGGCAATGGGATGGATAGAGCGTGGTGCCCATGGCTCCGGGGTTGGGGAAGTGATCCCTGTGTGGGAGTCACTTGGGAGTTGGACTAGATGATCCTTGTGGGTCCCTTCCAACTCAGAATAACCTGTGAACTTGTGAATTGCCCAAGTAATGAAAACAGTGAATGCATCCCTGTAGTGAACAATAATGAGGTAGAACATTCAAAGTACTCAATGATAACTAAGCTGTGTAAGGCCATGGAACATCTAACTTCTTTGCAAAATGAGTATTCAAATAACATTTAACTGTTCCCTTAGGCATTTTTCATAATGAACCTCCATTTTAGTTCTTAATTTTCTTCGTGTTCAAAGATTAAAAAAATTTAAGCATCTATTTATTTCTTTTAATGAGTTTTTAAACAATGCATATGGACAGCATCACAGTTACTTAAAAAAAAAAGAAAAGAAAGGAAAAATTTTGTTGAACCTAATTGACACTTTAGTGGTGTTTACCATTCACTAAATAAATATTTTGTTTTTATTTCTATTTTACTGAAGTACTGATTCAGTAAGGAAAGAAGTTCTTTTCCTAAAAGTGGGGCTGAAAGATCTTCATTTTTGAGAGATTTTGTAAAAGAAGAAAAGCATGTATCTGGGCATATTTAAGTTTGAATTTGTCTGTCTCAAAAACTCTCTAAATGTTTCAATCTGTTATAGTGACACTCAACAGCAGAAAATTGGGGCTGTTTCTGCTCTCATTTACATTGTCTTCATAAGGGCATATGCTGTTTATTTTTCATATATGTGAATATAAAATGGAGTCTATTTGGGTTATTTCTTTCCCCATTATGTGCATATCTGTATACATTTCATTATAACTGGATCACAGCTGAGGAGCTGCTATAATGCACTTGGTCAAAGTTCAGGGCTGTTATATCTCTATACCTTTCTTCCCCAGTTTGCTAAACAGAAGAGACAAAAAACATCTGTTCAGAAAAGGATAGGAGAATAAAACAAGTTGCTCTGCCTGTTTCTCTGTCAGTAGCTGAATGCAGTGTAAAGGAATAACTGTGATAATCCTGTAGAAAGTCATTTTTCCTTCACAGAGAGAAAATCAATAGTTCAATCAAACAAGCTATTAGGACAGCAGATAACATGTTCCCAAGATATAAGGAAGAATTATTTTAGAATGAAGGTGATGAAACACTGGAACAGATTACCTAGAGAGGTGGTAGATGCTCCAGCCTTGGAAACATTGAAGGTCTGGCTGGACAGAGCTCTGACCAACCTGATCTAGTTGGGGATGTCTTTGTTCGTTGCTGGTGTGTTGGACTAGATGAGCTTCAGAAGTCCCTTAAAACCCAAAATAATCAGTGATTTTATGATGCTAGGAAAACAAATTGGTCTGCAAAAATGGCTACACTTATATATTGCAGATGGTACAGATGGAGTTGTTTATAGAGCGGCACAAATAAAAGTGCGTGCCTTCCATATACAGTGGGTTTAAATCTAAAGTTTGTCACTGAGGTACCTAATTAAAAATTCATTTTTAATCAAGTTAGTTTAGAAAAAATTATATAGAAAAGCACACAAAGATCTGTAAATTCCCTTTATATGAGAGAATAAAATTTATGAACTTGCTTACTTAAAAAAATACCTCAATAAAGGCATTCATTATCCTTTTTTATAGATGATATTTTGCCATAAATGGGAGGTCAGATAAGCAAAATATATGACCACAAATATAATTTGGGTACACTTGTGATTTATTTCCAACAAAGAACAACATATTAAAGACAAATGAAATGCTGCACCTACCACTTTCAGATGATACTACCTGTAAAGGAAAGCTAGGTGCAGATACTGAATCAAGAACCCACTGCTTTATGAAGCTGACTTGTAAGTTAATACACTTATTTGGACATATATATATTTTGAAATCTATATGTATACACAAGAAAACACATTTCAAAGTTGTAACTAAGGTGTTTGTCATTATCACCTAGAAAAAAAACTTTTGAAAACAAACTACATATGAAGTACTAGTGGCAAAAAAGGGACCCAGACCCCTATATTTTAATCCATTAAGAATGGTATAATTCAAGACAAAAGAGAATCTAGGAGTTTCCATTAATTGTCTTGAATATGTTTTCTTTTTTAATTAAGAAGTAACTATCCTTATTAGGATAATGCTCTTCAATCACTCAAACTAGTTTTCTCCAAGAAACACAATTACTGAAGTGTCTGCATGAGTTGCTACCACAATTCCAGCAACGAAGAAGCAAAGAAAATGTTTTTAAGTTTCATATTAGGCATACCTAGTCAGTGCTTTTTCTGTAGCTTAAATTCCTGTTAACTGGTTGATTTTTGCATTTCATGAACTCACAGAATCACAGAATCACATAATTAGTAAGGGTGGAAAAGACCATAGACATCATCGAGTCCAACCTATCGCCTATCACCTGTTACTTAACCTGTTGTCATCCTGCACATTACGTCATGATAAGCACTAATGAAATTTCTCTCAATAACAAACTGTTGCAGAGATGGTCAGATAGACCTTTTCCTTGGTAATCTCTCTCTCAAATAATCTTTAGATCAAGAATGGGTAAACCAACTAGAACATGCTCAAATAATTTGAATGCATCCATTATATCTATGTCTTCTTTCATAAAGTTCAATACAGAGAAGAGCAGGAAAGCTGTATCTTCGTCTGTCCTAGAAAAAGAGGAGATAGTGTTCAACCTTTCCTTCTTGGGTACACTTTGTTGCTAACGAGGAATATCCTGACATACTTTCAGCGGTAAGTTTCTGTTTTTTTCCAAAAATGCTTTTAGGTGGATAAAATGCATGTTTTGGAGCTTAAGAAAACATACAGGTTACCATCCTTCAGATGATTAGTTTAGTAGGCATTTATGTGTATTTCGGGTATCTGAAAGGGAACACTGAAGTATTTATACGTAGATATTCTCATATGAATTTTAGACTTATTAGCATACCTATTAGGAATGATGATCTCATATTTCAATAAATTTTCATTCCTCTTCTTCAGTCTTACTAAATATTTGAATGCTCTGTTTTATTGGATGCATTTCAGATTTCAGACTCATTGCTTTGTTCCAATTCAAAACCAGTCGCAAAAGTCTTTATACAAACAAATCCTAAAACACAAATCCCATTTTTAATTGGATCTAGGACAAATTGGCTTTTGTTTTCCCCTTGAGATTTTAAGAACCAGTTCTCCTTATCAGTTATTTATGACCATATCAGCAAAGACGAAGCTGATGCTACCCTGAGAAAAAACTCATTCTTCAAAATGGGTACTGAACAAAAAAAGTCTTGTAAATCATATATTTCCTATATCCTGTTTACAGCCCTGTGAATATTGGAGTGGTTTAATTCTTTCTGAAGATGACTGTTTTGCCTTGCATGACATAATAGAGTTGTGTTCTCATTCTGCCTTCCCTCTTTTTTGCACATGTATCATCTCAAAGCTTTTATAATGATGCCATCATTATGAAGACTGTTTGATGAAAGGCATTGTTGTTTATACTTGTATGCTTTATTGAATGTCACCACTAACACAGAAGAACAGTAGCCAAGTGATGATGCCTTTAAGCAAGTGAACACAAAATTTCCAAAACAAAAATATTTGCTTTTTTTTTCTGCATTTCATTCACTATTAAATGCAAACTTTTTAGAATAAAAATATCTAAGTTAAAATATATCTCAACATAAGAGATTATTGCAACATTCTTTTTATTGTGTTCAAATGGTTCAGACTTGGAAGGAATTAAGAGCACCAAGCATAAACTTTTGCATGCTTAAATTAAGGGATCTTTTTTCAGTCACTGTGACTCAGGTGACAGTTTGATCTTTTTCACATTCATTTTTTACTCATATTTCTACTGTATGATCAGCACTCGACCTTAGTTCATTTGCTGCCTGACTGCAGAGCAGTGTTAAATTGAATAGGGAAGGATCTGAATATCACATTTTGATGAAAGCATGTGTAAACAATTAGTACTTCACTCTTTTCAGCATATGACCATTTCATCATGGCAAGAGATAGTGCTTATGGCTCAGTTCAGACAGCAATGCATATGCATCAAGTACCATTTCAGTTGTACTTACATTAAATATTTTGTGGGATAGCTTTAGGAGACCTGTGTCCTTGTAGCTTCAGAAGAAATGGTCATAAAGGTCAATTAATCCTTTCCTATTTACCTGAAAGGTGCATTCACCATCCACAATTTTCCCTTAGTCAAGAGTCTGACTTTAGAGATGATTCTTCTTCTTACATTGCAGTACCATTTTCCTACTTACAAAAATATTACTGTTGTTCAAACCCTCTTATAATGAGACTTCAAAACTCATCATCACTTATTTTTCCAAGAAGATTCCGCACATTAAACTAGTGGTTGCGTTTGGGATTTTTTGTTTGTATTGTTTTTCTGAGACACACAAACTAGAATATGCTGGAAAAGAGATCAGTTACTTCTGGAGCTTAAATCACAATGTAAGTAAGCACTATGAAAACAGTACCAGTGTCTTCACAGTAAAGGACTGCACAGTCAGTACAGAGCTCAGAACACAAATCATTTACGTATATACCTACAGACGTATACATATATTTTTATATATATACACGCTCTGGCAAACTTGGCCCTTCTGATGAAGTTCCAGATTGACAAAAAAATTGAATACTAGTGAGCCTTTCAGTGATAACAGGCACTTTCCACAAACATTTTTAAAATATCTGTTGTAAAGGTTACCATGATTGATAAGGGCTGAGACTGCTCATACCACATCAGTTCAAACGTCCCTCTACCCCAGTCCCAAGGCTTCATGGGGAGTAAATACTGAGTTACAGAGGTCAAAACTGAAGCAGAAACTGTGCTTGTTCTATGACTAAGAAGATACTGCAGTGTGTGTGAGGGCAGGTAGGTGCTTGATTCACCCTGCACTCTACTAAAAGTTGTGAAAGTCCTCTCTGCTCATAGCATTTAAATCTGCTCATCCTCTGCTGTTTTCTGCAGGGTGAAGAAATAAAAGCAGGACTGTATTAATAAACCATGAATCTATAGGCCATTAAAAATGTCTCCAAAATGTAAACACACAAAATTCAGGCCTTGACACAAACCAGCTCAGTCTATTTGACTGCTGATATTGCACCAAATTGTTTGTTAAGGTAGAGATACTCACTGCCTCCAAGCTTCTGATTTCACTTTATAAGCTCCAGTATGAAAGTGATTTTCGGCTTCTTAAATCTCAGAATTCCCCACACTGGAAGGAAAACATTAGGATTGTGTATGTTGTATCTATCTTTCAACTGTCAGTATTATTAAACCATTCAAGGGCACAAATACAACTTTTTATTTGAGACCAAAAGCCAAAGTGGATAAATAGGGCTCTTGATGTCAAGTTGTAAGCTAATAGGAAACCAAAAGATGGACCTTCCCAGTGCCCTTTCAGATTATTGAATTCACTCTCAATTACTCAACTTTGACTTGAGCACAAAACATAGTATAATTGTATGGAGGCTAGTAAATTTGTACTTGAACAGAACATTAACTACAGATATAAAGTCTGTTATGAAACTGGTTAAAGGTGAAATTGATTCATAAGAGACACAAGGGCACTTCAGAAAAGCAAGAAAGCCAGCAGTTTAAAAGGTTACATGTGAACATCTATGAAATTTTGAGAGAAAAAAGAAATTAGCATTTTTTTCTGGAATGTGCAATATTTTTCCATGGGAAAAGGATAGAAAATGCAGCAATTTAAAATTATACCATATTTCAGATTTTTAGAGAAGATCTTCTCTAAAGATCTGAAAACATTAGTAAGAATGGTGGATTACAGGAGGTATTTATTTTTCCTTACTTATCTGACTTTTATAATTATTTTATGACTAGGAAGTCATGGATACATTGATTACCAGTTTTCTGAGTAACAAGTTGTATTCCAGTAAGAGGTATATCACATTCTCCTTCATAAATTAATTAAGCTTTCTTAAACCTAAAGTTAAGTTATTTCAGGAAAAGGCATACGGTATCTTGTGAAAGGAATCTATTCGACTGCTGAAGGAACATCAATTGTGAACAATTATATACAGTTTGAAATAGAATATCAATACCCCGTGGATACTCTCTGGGAGCATGAAGACATTTACATTCCCATTGTTTTTGCTTGTGCTACTTCATAGGGCAATAAAGTAAGAAATGTTGCAGGAGGATCTTCACATGCCAGGAGGAAACATCTCTCTAGGTAAACATAACAGTTTGAAAGGTCACCAACTAGTGGCAGTTATACAATAACTTTTGAATCAAAAATAGCAGCATAAAAGAGAAAAAAGGCCATTGCAGTCCTCAGTCTCAAATTGCATGAGTAACGGCAAAACAGAGAATATTAGTAAAACAGTAAAAATGAACAGCAGTTTTCTTGGCACAATTGAAGTTGACTAAAATGCTATCAATGCAACGCAATTTGCTAATTTTTTTCTGTTTTGGGGAAAATGTTCAGAAATAATTCATCCTCCTGTTAAAAATTTGCAATTTAAGATTAATTGCGTAATGTAGCCAGTGACAAACCTGAATGTGTTAAAGCTTAGAGACATTTTCCAGATTTTTTTTCCTTAGAAGAGCTGATTAATTTTTCTCTCTTTTTCCTTTCACTTTATGTTTTAGACAAGTTTTTATTCTGCCCTTGGAAAAAAGAGTGTTATGAGATTCTTCAAAGGCAAAAGTTGGAGTCAGTTGTCATAAATGTGGCCATCACTTCAGAAACATTAATCAGCAATCACATCTGGTCTCAGTTATGAACCCATAATGAAAAGAAATATTGACCTCCTTTATATGTATAAATTAATCTCGTAAAATTCATATCTTTTTTTTTATATAGTTTGCTAAAGTAGAAAGCATGACAAATGGAAATAAACTCCAATTGGAATATTTGTATTGCTATAGTACAAAGAACATTTTGCTGTAAGAAAGAACATTTTACTCACAAGTTAATGGCTTGCCAATTGTTTAAGGAAGATATCTTTACCAATCCTGTCCGAAGGAAATTAGCAATTAAAGAAATTTTAAAGATTTCCTGGCAATCCAGGAAAGAAACTTACCCATGGCAAATTGTCTGTTATTATTTTATAGGACAGGAAGAGATTTTAAAGTCAAATGAAAACATAAACAATGGCATAAGCATAAAAGTTAGTATTCTTTTATGTCCAAAAGATCTTATAAATGTAGTCTGAAGATGTATAATTGGCAGTAGGTACAAGTTCCTGACCGTGGAGTGTACTAGCCCTAAGGAGATCTCCATCTAGAATTATAGATTTGATCTTGCAATATCTCAAATATTTTCTTTTCAGACATTTCTGTCTTTGTAACTGGTTCCCTTTATAACTTTGGCTGCTCAATTTTTGTCTTTGTAAATTAATTTGTTGTTCTAATGACATGAATTTTATTTAGAAAGGTTTCAAAATGTATGTCAGGGTCTAACCACGACATAGGCCTAGTGGAGTTTATAATACTAAAACCTTGAAAATCAGGGGGGCTTGGTCTGACAACACGCTGCGATAAGTGAAATCCAAGAAGTAAAGGTAAATCAGGTAAACATGGGTTAGATTTAATTTTTCAATAACTGCCATACCTGTTCTCAAGCTCCAAGGAAGGGAGATGTTCAGCAAACTAAACAAAAGCCAAAATTCCTCAACAAGATTTGGAGGTGGAAAACAGCTTTTGTCTTTTGGCTGAAGAGCTCATGGTTCTTAAAGGGTCATTTGGCCCCTGATGGCAAGGGGATCATGGGGGTCGAGTGTTCTTTTTGGCTTTTTTTGTTTTTCTTTTCTTCTTATTACCATTGTGTTGCTGTTTCTTCTTTTCATTTTCTATATATATATGTAAATAATTGTTGCTTCCTTTTTCTACATTTTTTGACCTAAAGCCCCTTTGATTCCAAAGGTATGGTAAACCAGATAAGGAGTTTTTTTTCCCTTTCCACTCCAAGAACGTTCCCAACTTCCCTGGAATGTATTGCTCTAATCGAGGACAAGCTGGTAGGGGGGGAAACACCACAATGTATTGAATCTGCGAATAATGAAGTGCCAAGTAGCGAGGGATCACCGTGTAAGTATGCAAAAAACAAAACTAAGATGAATAAATCTCATAAAGATTATATATTTCAAATGTTTTGGATATTCTCCAGCTAAGTCAGAGGACAAAAATGTCATATTATACTTCTGAAATTTTATATTGCAAAAGAGGAATAACAGCTACTTTTAAGCTACATAAAATAATTAATCTGCAATACTAACATGAGTTCTTCCTTCTGTAAAGATTTTGTGATGTTCTGTTTTGAATTGTGGTATTAAAGATGTCATAGTAAAACTTCTGTTTCTGGGCAAAAATACTAGAGGCAAAAGTTATCTCACTTTCCTTTATAAATAGTATGAGCTAAATGCAGGCAAAGAACATTTTGGCATTCAGAAGATTTAAATTAGACTGTATTGCTGATTTGTCTGTGATGGTCTAATGCATGGGATGAGAGTGGGTTTGTAACAATTGCTTTCAGAAAAATGACTAAGGATTAAGTCACTTTAACTTAGAAAACCCTGTGCATTGTCTCCCTACATATTTTTAGGTTTCTGGTTTATGATACAAAGGGAAGTACTGAATGTATATGGGATAAGGTAGATCTATTATCAGAAAAATTGATATTTAAAAGCACCAGATAGTTTGAGAACCTATGCATTTGCATATTAATCTTACAATCACTTTAGCTAAAGTGCACCTTGTCAAGACTTTCTGTAAGCAGCCCTACTATTCCCTTAAGTTACCTTAGGAACTCCTCAGTGTAGACAAAGAGCACATAACTACGTAGCTGGTTTTGAACATCCAGACCATAATCTATATGAACACTGAAACATGAGAGTAAGTAGGGGTGATAGCTCTGAACTGTCCAAATTAATTCTATGAAAACAAATGTCCTTTTCACTCTTTTTAATTTCTCTCAAGTAATCCTAGTCTCCTAAGTAGGGAGAGAATACAAAAATAATAGGCCACCTCTAATCCTGATGAATACAGAAGAGCATATTCAAAGTTTCATGTCATAAAAGCAAAAAAATTGAATGAGAAAATATTAAATTAGTAGTGGCTTCTCATTGCTTGCAATTGCTTTCAGTCTCAGTAAAACTGCCACTGGAAGAAGTCACCACAAGAAAATATGAGGACAGGTTGAAAGACTTGTATAGGTCCTAGAGCAAAAAACACTGTATGTAAGAATCAACAGCTCAGACAGCAGAAGTAATGGTTTCCAAGCAGTGTCAGACTCTAAAGCAGAAGAATTTGGAAAAGTGACAGTAGCAAATGGCCTGCCAAAATGCTAGAGACAGGAGGACTTCCAGGCTGGTATCCAAATATTGGCTGATGCCCTATCAAAATAAACCATATGCAACATCTATTTCTATTTCAGAGTGCTTGCAGCCCAGAAAACCAACTGCATCTTGGACTGCATCAAAATGAATGTGGACAGCAGGTAGAAGGAGGTGATCGTGCCCCTCTAGTCTGCTCTTGTGAGATCCCACTTGGAGTATTGTATACAGTTCTGGTGTCTCCAACACAAGGACGGCATGAAACTGCTGGAGTAAGTCCAGAGGAAAATCACAAAATTGATAAGAGGACTGGATCATCTTCACTACAAAGACAGGCTGAGAAAGCTGGGGCTGCTCATCCTGGAGAAGAGAAGGTTGCATGGAGACCAACCTGCCGGTATCTGAAGGGGGCCTACAGGGAAGCTGGAGAGGGGCTCTTCATCAGGAACTCTAGTGGTAGGACAAGTAGTAACGAGTCAAAATTGTTAGAGGGGAAATTTAGATGAAGTATTATGAAGAAATTTTCACTGTGAGGGTGGTGAGATACTGGAACAATTGACCATAAAGGTTGTGGATGTCTCAACCCTAGCAGTGCTCAAAGACAGGCTGGATAAGGCTTTAATCAACCTGAACTACTGGGAAGTCTCCCTGCCCATGGCAGGGAGCATTGATACTAGATGATCTTTAAGGTCTATTCCA
>WEKX01025997.1:7834-28658 GCA_013390025.1 Pitta sordida
ACATGATAGATTTTCTCTTCCCTCCTCTTTTCTGTGTGTGACACCAAAGCTTCAGTGAGGAATGAGGCCCAGAGCTATGGCCTTTTTGGACCATTGGTAGAACTGTGATGAAATGCAACACATTTGATTGGTGTCGATCTTTCGTGGCATTTTGAATGAAGTTTTTATTTCTTTGGAGTTAAGCAGAACTTAGTTCTCAGAAACGTTAGGAACAATGAATTCTGCTTACATATTCTAATATTTTTGTATTTTCCCCAGCCCGAATTTTTCATTTGTTCTTTTGTTTCTTTAAATATCTTTCTTGGATATGTAGATTATTATCCTATCGCTGATTCAATGAATGCACTAAGTGCTTTAGTATGAGCATCTTCCTTAACTTCAGAGCAGTATTTACCACTGTTCTGTGGGATAAACATATGCTGTTCCTGAAGAGATTTTGCCAGCCATGTATATATTACTCTTTGTGTTACTGTAAGAATGTATTATCCCAGAACTTCACTCCATCTGTTGCCTTACTTTAGGGAAACTCACTTGATTTGTTCTTTCCCAGTGGTCATTTTCAGCTCTGCCTGTTTCAAAATACTTCCCTTGCATTGAATAGCTATTTGAATTCTTTCCCATGATTTTGAATCCTGCATTGTGCAAGCTATTTTTTTTTTTTAACTCCCTCCTTACATGTTTCAAATTTGAGTGTTCCTGGAGATTCCCTTCTTTTTTTTATTTTAAGTACTAGAAAATCATCTGTTGCAGGAGATACAGATCTTTGAGTTTGCCTTGGTAGGTAAATCTCTTTAATCATTCCTAATTAGGTATACTTACCTTTAGTTTCTTTGTGCTCAACCCATTTTTGTAATAGTCAGCTTTTTAGTCCTACATATAAAGAAAAATATCTACTACTTAAACTCTTCTGTTACGTATACATTGTCATGCAGTTTCAGAAAATAATTTGATACTTGTAACATCAATGGGAAGAAGATTCTACCTGGAAATACCTTTTCTTTCCTACTGCTCTGACTAAAACCATTCATCAAATCCACTTCTGCATTTCATTCAGGACATTTGCTCATGGAGTCTTCTTGCTAATATCATAAAAAGAGAGCCTTCTTCAGGTAACTTCACCTCTAAAAATGGTCTATATTGGAAATATGCTCAGTCTGAGATGTTGTCCTGTTTTTCCAGCTGTATGCCTTTATATAATGAAAGGGATTGCCTCTGCTCTAAACTATTCCAGTTAGAAGAACACAGAAGAATCTGTCTTCTGTTAGTTTTCCTAAGTATATCCTTGACTGAGGTCTTCCTTGGCCATACTTGAATCTTACATCATTACATGCATGCATTTATAGGCTTACCTTTAAAAAAAAAAAGTTCATCAAATTCACAGAAGGGAGACAGGCAAACGTATTTATCTTGCTTTACAGGTATTAAAACTTAATGCTGTTTCTTGTTTTTAGCAGAATATCAGCAGTGTTGTCATGGATACTGAGTCAGGTCCTGTTTTGCCATCTTGCAGATGTGCTAAAAATGGGATTTTCCCATCCCACCTGTTAACCATTCATATGTACTTGACTGAGGGTCCACTGAAATCAGGGAGAAGTCTTTAGTCATCTCAGGAGAGTTTGGATTAGGATGCAAGTTAACAATAGAATGCCAGCAAATATTTACTTTCATAGTAGTTTTCAGGTATTTTTTTACACCTTATTCCACTGTTGAAAATTATATGGTTGTTGTGAGCTTCCTGTGACACTGGAGCACACCAAACTGCAAGCTTTTGCTGGCTTAGTCTGCTAGTGCAGCTCCTGTATCTTGGTGTTGCACACAGAATTACACACACAGAATTACATAACAAGGTTGGAAAAGACCATAGAGATCATCAAGCCCAACCTATTACCTAACTTAACCTACCCAACACCAACCCATCATCTAAACCATCTAAACCATGTCACTCAGTATGCCATCAACCTTTCCTTAAACACATCCAAGGACGGTGACTCCACCACCAACCGGGGCAGCCCATTCCAATGGGAAGTCACTCTCTCTGTGAAAAAGTTTTTCTTAATATCCAGCCTAAACCGCCCCTGATGCAGCCTAAGACTGTGTCCTCTCGTTCTGTCACTAGGGGCCTGGGAGAAGAGTCTTACCCCTGCCTGGCTGCAACCTCCTCTTCTCCAGGCTAAACAACCCATGGTAATTTGTCATTACTATAAGAGAGGCATGCAGGCTCAAAATATTAGGACTAATATTTTAAACTTTTATTTGGGGGCGTAACCTTTTTATCAGAGGTTCAAAGAGTGGACTGACTGCAGATTTAGAACTCATTCTGTATACTGTTGTATTTTCTGATGCTTTTATCTTGATCTGTGAGTTGTGGGAGCATGCCTCCCCTTTGGGTGGACTTGACTCAATGGCTGAGCCAGTGTAGCTGCCAATGATCCCTTCCTCCTGGTGACAGTGGTCAGAAAAGGCTTCCAGGCAGCACTATGGGGACAAGGTGCCAAAGTCAACCCCAGTCTACAGGAACTGCTTCCAGCAGGATCTGGCCTGAGCTTCAGTCCCCTCTATGTCGCAGGCATGCTTTGTGGCTGGCTCAGGACCCTGCTGTCTGTACCACCACACTGAACTCCCAGCAGTCCTTCCCTTAGGGATGTGTTGGTCCTTGGTCTTCCCTGGCACTAAAATTTTTCATCTGTATCTTAGAACTCTCATGTCTGTAATACAGTCATACCTCACTCATTCATGCCTTCTCTTTCATGTCTTCAGTAATTTGCGTAAAATTTCTCCACGAATCTTATTCAGTGATTCATCAAGGCACTGTATTGTACCGTGGCAGGGTGCAGTCCTCTTCCGTCACGGCAGGCAGACTAGGCCTCCCTGGTGATATGCATAGCCCCAGGGAAAGCACATCCGCAGTGCAGCACCTGTGGAATGTGATCATGCGATTGGGGACAGCCTGTCCCCAGGGACCAGCATAGGTGCCACACTTAGAGACCCCGATGCCCCTCTGCCATGGTAAGGGGCATCAGGGTGTTGCAGTGTTGCAAAGCTGCCATATTCATGGCAATAATTTGCCATATTAATGATGCAGCCCGTTTGTGGATTTAATGTTTTATGGGAACCCACGGAGACACAAAACCTGTGAATCTGGAGGTATGACTCTATCTCTTTTCTTGTCTATTTTCAATTTCCCTTCTCTGTCAAACTGTTTTTCTAACTCACCCTTCCCTCTGTGGTGCTGGATTCGCCTACCTTTCTGGCACAGCNAAACTTTTATTTGGGGGCGTAACCTTTTTATCAGAGGTTCAAAGAGTGGACTGACTGCAGATTTAGAACTCATTCTGTATACTGTTGTATTTTCTGATGCTTTTATCTTGATCTGTGAGTTGTGGGAGCATGCCTCCCCTTTGGGTGGACTTGACTCAATGGCTGAGCCAGTGTAGCTGCCAATGATCCCTTCCTCCTGGTGACAGTGGTCAGAAAAGGCTTCCAGGCAGCACTATGGGGACAAGGTGCCAAAGTCAACCCCAGTCTACAGGAACTGCTTCCAGCAGGATCTGGCCTGAGCTTCAGTCCCCTCTATGTCGCAGGCATGCTTTGTGGCTGGCTCAGGACCCTGCTGTCTGTACCACCACACTGAACTCCCAGCAGTCCTTCCCTTAGGGATGTGTTGGTCCTTGGTCTTCCCTGGCACTAAAATTTTTCATCTGTATCTTAGAACTCTCATGTCTGTAATACAGTCATACCTCACTCATTCATGCCTTCTCTTTCATGTCTTCAGTAATTTGCGTAAAATTTCTCCACGAATCTTATTCAGTGATTCATCAAGGCACTGTATTGTACCGTGGCAGGGTGCAGTCCTCTTCCGTCACGGCAGGCAGACTAGGCCTCCCTGGTGATATGCATAGCCCCAGGGAAAGCACATCCGCAGTGCAGCACCTGTGGAATGTGATCATGCGATTGGGGACAGCCTGTCCCCAGGGACCAGCATAGGTGCCACACTTAGAGACCCCGATGCCCCTCTGCCATGGTAAGGGGCATCAGGGTGTTGCAGTGTTGCAAAGCTGCCATATTCATGGCAATAATTTGCCATATTAATGATGCAGCCCGTTTGTGGATTTAATGTTTTATGGGAACCCACGGAGACACAAAACCTGTGAATCTGGAGGTATGACTCTATCTCTTTTCTTGTCTATTTTCAATTTCCCTTCTCTGTCAAACTGTTTTTCTAACTCACCCTTCCCTCTGTGGTGCTGGATTCGCCTACCTTTCTGGCACAGCAATGTCACTCTTGACTCACTGCTCCTAGTCATCCTACCTGCTCTATAGCGCAGAGCTGGAGCCTGCATGACTCTCCTTGACTTCAGTCTCAGGACTGAGGTTATACAGAAGACCACTGCTTGTCTGCAGTTCAGCTCTCTGAGGATTCAATCCTTCTCTGTTCATTTTTCAGTGACAAGTGGAGGTGTGCACATGCAGATAGCTCAAAAATATGTAAATGAGCTCACAATGAATATCTAAATGAGCCTCACTTGGGAGCCAGTGGGGGTGGTGAGAGGAGGGAGCTGAGAAGGGAGCAGGGAGTGGCGCGGCACGGCACTGCCACAGCGGCATGGGCATCCCATCCTGGTCCTAATCTGGTCCCATCCCATCCTGTGGCAGTTAGGGGAAGGAGCAGAGAAGGGATCCATGAGTGTTATGGCCTGGCTGTGGCAGCAGGGGTGTCCTGTCCCGGTCTCATCCCATCCTATCCCATCCCACCCTGCAACTGCAAGGAGAGGGAGCAGGGAAGGGAGCCATGAGCAGTGCCTCCCAGCCAGGGCGGCAGGGATGTCCCATCCCATCCTATCCCACAGAAACACAGGACTTAATTGCAGAGAAAGGAGCTGCAAGTGGTGCAGCCTGACCCTGGTGGCAGAGGCATCCTGTCCCAGTACTGTCCTGTCCCATCCCATCCCATTCCACGGCAGTGAGGAGAGGGAGGAGGGAAGGGAGCTGTGTGTGGCACGGCCCAGCTGTGGCAACGGGGGCATCCTGTCCCAGTCTCGTCCCATCCCACCCTGTCTTGTGGCAGTGACAGGCGGGAGTAGGGAAGGGAGTGGCAAGCAGCACGGCCCGACCACGGTGGTGGGGGCATCCTGTCCTGGTCCTGTCATGTCCCATACCATCCTGCAGCGGCAAGGGGAGGGAGCAGGGAAGGGAGGCTCAGAGGAGCAGTGAGGGGCAGCAGTGGGGCTGCTCCCTGCTGCCCCTCCTTGCCAGGCAGGAGCAGCACTGAAGGCCCCCACTGCTATGGCAACCCCAGTCAGTGCACCAATTATACACAATTGAGTTGGCTTTAAACATGCACACACACACACCGATAAACCCTGGCATGGACACTCAGAAGCTATTGCCTTTGGTCTCCTGAGCTGGGCCAGGGCACAGGGCAGTCCCTGGAAGGCCATGCAGCACTCTGGAGCTTGAGGGGGTGGGGTGACTAGCTGGGCTTAATTGCATATTCATTAATTCACTATCTTCACAAATTGCAGGATTTGTGACTCCATTGTGGACCTATGGACCTACGAAACCCGGGGGCTCACTGTACAATGTGCTGCATTTAAAAATACTACTGGTAGCTCAGACTTTATGAATTGTCTCTTAAAAAAACCCAAACAAACCAAAACCAAACACATACTTACTGCTGTCCATGATAACTTTAATCTTAGATGAAACTTTAAAAGCTCTGGGAAATGATAGCTTGATCCTTTGCGAAGACACCCCCCCTCCCCCCCCTTGTTAATTTGTGTCTTTACATGCCTTCTGGATTGAGGTGTTTGGTACCATAGCCACCTCAGTGCAAGTGTTTGTCAGGTGAAGGGGTAGAGATATGTAAGCTTGATTCACATTTTTAACTGAATCTGCACTGTGGAACTGTGTGTACATCAATGTCAGTGGGATATGCCTGCCGAATGCACCCTGAGCCCTCTATTCCTGTATGGCACAGACCAAGGAGTGGCTAAAATGTGCCACAAATTTATTTCCTGTGGACTCTAGAGTGGGTGATGGATATGGATTACAGCCATGTTTTTACTGAACTGTAATCTGCAACACACAGTTGCCATACTCATGCAAACCGTGTAAGAGCTTATAAATTGGTGTATTAAGACCATTGCTAAGTCTTTGGTATATGTAGCTTTCCAGTAGAATATAACTTTACTATCAAATCCTACACCTGTCTTCAGAAAGAACTGGGTTAGATGGTGTCACTGCTCTTGTTTTGCAACTGCAGTATGGTAAGGCTATAAATCTGGAAAAGCATTTTTTATAAAAGTCATAAAATGCATACAACTTTGGGAATGTACTTTGGGTTTGGACTTAGAAATCTGTTTTTGGAAGATATCAGGAATAAAACTGTGAGTAAGGAAGGTGTGTTTCAAGACACCAGGTAAACTGATTGTTGCCTGAAATGACCTCACTTATTTTTTTGGTCCAGTGTTTCACATACTGCTTACAAAATTTATTTAGTGTTGGGTAGACTGGGTTATACTTGGAGTTTGGGTCATGACAGATGGGAAACATTTCATTTGGTGTAAGAAGAAATGGATTTCAGAGATCTTGTACTGTTTGGTCTACCATTTTGTACATATGCATAGTGAAAATCGAATCTGAAATTAGTTCCCATTGGAAAAATGCAGTTGACACTGGTCTGTTATTACTGTGTATTACAGTGGACCCCCGTTACTCTCAGGCTGTTGGGTCTGGTCCACTTCCCGCGAGTTGTGAAATCCGCAGAGATAGCGAACCCACTATGTAGTCGAGTACGCCATGCCTGTAGCCACACCCCCTCCCCATATAAGGTCTGGAATATGGTCCTGAGAGCGGGCTTGTCTCAGTTGTCTGACTGTGTTACGCCGAGGCAGGCAAGCCTGGAGCCGTGGAGCTGGCCCCGAGCCGGGACCAGAGAGCGGGACCAGATAGCGGGGCAGACCCGCGCGCCGGGACCAGAGAGTGGGACCGGAGAGTGGGGCTGGACCCGCACTGAGACCAGAGAGCGGGGCTGGCAGCGAGAGCTGGCTGAGCGGCAGGCAGCCCCTGGCACACAATGGCACACACACAATGGCAACCCTGTCACCCTGTCTTGTAGCCCGGCGGAGGACAATTCCAGCCGTGCAAAAACACACGTTTACACTAAACGCATCCCGGGCACGCTGTGCCAGCTCCTGGCTGGGACCAATTTACATATTCGTGAGCAGACGGAGCCCGCTGTGCTTGTCCTGGGAGCTGGGCGGGGAGGGGAGGGGGGAGGCTCCAGCTGTGCTTGCAGTGCGAGCGGCGAGACCAGGGACTGAGCCTACTGGAGTCCCGGTATGTTCTGGGCATACACCGAGGACGCACAGCTCGTGGAAAAATCACCCGCAAATACTGAAGCTCACAAATAGCGGACCCGGAATACCCGGAATACGTGGGGGCTCACTGTATATATAATTATGATATGTGGGGTGGGTATACAATCAGAAGAAAACTGAATAATAAAGTATGAACTCAAACTCATCATCCAGCCTGAAAGGAGGAGATAAGTTCTTCATGGGCTCCAGTTGGGAGAAATATGCAAGAACAGTATGGATTTAAATGTGTGCTTTTTCTTGTGAGGTAAAAGGCTGCATGTGAGATAAATGTTCTGGCTTAACCATGCTGTTTTCTCCTGCTTGATCTCATCTATCTGTGCTGCTCAGGGTAGCCCCCAGTGAAGATAGGGTTAATTTGATTTTTAAGGGCACAAGAGCAGACTGAACAGTATAGCTGATCATCTATGCCTTTGGTGTCAGAGGTGGATTTTCATAAAGATAAAACAAGTATATACTCTCAAATTTTCAGGCAGATTAACTTCTTGTCCTTCAAAATTAATCCTCATTCATATCTCTTGTCTTTTTATGACATTGATCATTGACATCAGTAGTTGAATGCTAAGCAGTGAAGTTTAGATTTCAGAATTGCAAGTTCACACTTGGAGAGCACTTGAACTATATTTTAAATAGGAAAATGTTTTATATCTTTGAAATACCCAATTGCCTTTTAATGTAGACACTTTTACCACTCTCTCTGTAATATAATTTCTTAATGTAAAATACATAAATATAATTAACAAATATATGAAATCTCCTAAAATAATGTTTCTGGGTATAATCACTGTGTATGTGGAGTGTTCTTCTAATATTATTGTGCATTTTTTTATGTCTTAGTTATGCCTGAGGAGTATGACAACTTTCTTCAGTATGTCTTATAGCATAGCAAGCGTTACCATGGTACTTTTTAACAGTTTTTTCAATGAGCATATGGAGAAACAAGGGGGAAAAAAAAGATCTGAGTGAAGAATTTTGGAATGGAATAATGCTAAAATAAACTTGTTATAAAAATGCTCCATATGATTGATGATAAATTAAAGGAAACAGTCCTGTAATGTATTATCTGTTAGTTAAACATGTGCTCTCATTCATCAAGTCAGTACATAACCTAAGCCAATTACCGCAAATTTAGCAATAACTAATCCCAGCCTTTAATTAACTTGAAACTGCATCCTGCTATTTAAGCCTTCAAGCTAGTACCTCGAAGAGTGCAAACAATTAACCTTCAAGGTGTTCAATAATACACTTTTTCAAAAGGTACAATTAAAATAGATCCATTGGTCTGAAAGTGGGAATTAGGAATGTGGTGATTTAAAATTTTTGTAGAATTGATTTGTCAGTGGAGTCAGCACCTTTCTGGAATGTGGTGGGATCTGAGAAGGAAAAAGTTTTTCTGAAGGACATTAACTGGTAGGAAGGCTCCTCACTAATCAGATGAAGACTGATAGAGTTGCTTAAACAAATCCAAAGTTTACACAAATTTTCCAAAGCTCATATTCCTCATGACTGCCAAAATACAGCACTTTACCCTGTTTCAGAGTACCTTAGCAAGTTTTGTGATGCTTCCAATAGAGAAGCTAGGTCATAAGGCTTTAAATATTTTTAAATATGTTGCTTGTTTTTCTTTTAAATAGTCAGTCATATGATTGATCTTATAAATACAGCATATTCCTTGAAGACAGAAGGTTTATGAGTATAGAATGCTTTGTATGCTTCAGTTTCAACTTGTCAGAGGGTAAGGATGTATTTTCTTCCAACTGTTTCTCAAGATGAAATTTTTAGAGGGTATATGAATTGCAATGTGGGTTGTACAATCTAGCAACCAAGTGCTGAACTTACTCTAGTCAAGCAATTCAAAGCACAAATGAAGAACTTAGGCAGTAAGAGGATCAAATTATTTTTGCCCTTCTGTTTGCTTCACTGTTAAAGCGACCAAAATAAAGACAAAAGAGAAAAGTGTGAAGCATAGTCTAAAATCGACAGTTCTTCAACATACATCTAAGTGCTCACAGAATCACAGAATCACAGAATATTATGAGTTGGAAGGGACCCACAAGGATCATCTAGTCCAACTCACCACCTAACACCCGTACAGAGACCGAGAGCACATCCCAGAGCGTAACACCAACCTAGATCCCTCACAGTCTAGCAGGCCACTCCGAGCCACAGAATCGTAAGGGACCCAGGGACATCCAGCCCTACACCCCCCAGCTAGACCATGTCACTAAGCNGTGCTGTCACAGTTCTTACTGCTGCATGAAATAGATTGAAAGGAAGAAGCTGGGTACTTTGCAATACTGCAAAAGTAAATGTGCAAGTGAACCTCAGATTTCAAAATGAAAAATATTTACTTGGACAGTACTTTCCTTGGTGATTTGGCTTACATTAAAGTTCTGTTGTGTTGGCAATTAATACTGTATGTCTTCTGTGAATGAATAGAGAATTTCACTATTCAGGGTGACATCTTTGGAAGCATTAAATGCACATGCAAGCACTTTAAAATCACAGAATATAATTAGCCCTTTAAGCTTCACAGTAATTCCTACAAAATTACATTATTTTTCACTGTGCAGAAGGCAAAACTAAATGAAATGGATGTTGTTAGCATCTGGAAAACATGAGCACAGTTTCTTTGAGATGGTTGAATGTCATACTTATGGCACTCTGGGTGAGATTACTCCTGTAGTCCAGGAGGAGGTAGTTAGAGACTTGCTGAGCTGCCTAGATGGGGCCAGATGGGATCCACCCTAGGGTGATGAAATTGCTGGCAGATGTACTCACTAGGCCACTCTCCATAATTTGCCAACAGTCCAGGCTTACCAGTAGTGTATCTAAAGAATTGGCTAATGTGACACCCATCCACAAGAAGGGCAGGAAAGATGATCTGGGTAATTATAGACCTGTCAGCCTGACATTGGTCCCAGCTAAAGTCATGGAACAGATAATCCTGCGTACTATTACGCAGAACCTGCAAAAGAACCGTGACATTAGACCTAGTCAGCACGGATTTAGGAGAGGTAGGTCCTGCCTGACCAACCTGATCTCCTTTTATGACCTGGTGACTTGCCTGGTTGACGATAGAAAGGCCATGGATGTTGTGTACTTGCATCTTGGCAAAGCCTGCGACATGGTTTCCATGGTAAGCTTCAGGAGAAACTCTCAGAGCATGAACTGGATAGGAACATTCTGTGTTGGATCAGGAATTGATTGGATGGACAAGCCCAGAGGGTGTATTAAATGGTGCCACATCCAGCTGGCAGCTGGTCACTAGTGGAGTCCAACAGGGATCAGTGTTAGGACCGGTACTGTTTAATGTCTTTATTGATGAAATGAACAGGGGAGTTGAGTCCATCATTAGCAAGTTTGCAGGTGATACCAAGCTGGGGGCAAATGTTGAACTTCCAGAGGGTAGAAGGGCCTTTCAGAGAGACCTTGACAGGCTAGAGAAATGGGCAGATTCTAATAGTATGAGATTTAACACATTCAAATGCCAAGTTCTTCACTTTGGACATAAGAATCCCATGCATCGCTATCAGCTGGGGGACGAGTGGCTGGAGACTGGTAAAATGGAGAGGAATTTGAGAGTATTGGTTGACAGAAAGCTTAATATGAGCCAACAGTGTACCCAGGTGGCTATGAGGGCCAATGGCATCCTGGCCTGTATCAGGAACAGTGTGGCCAGTAGGAGTAGGGATGTTATTCCTCCCCTATACCCGGCACTTGTCAGACCACATCTTGAGTACTGTGTCCAGTTCTGGTCTCCCCAGTTTAAGAAGGATGTTGAGAGGGTCCAGAGAAGTGTGACAAGGATGATGAAGGGGCTGGAGAACAAGCCCTATGAGGAGTGACTGCGGAAGCTGGGACTGTTCAGCCTGGAGAAGAGGAGGCTCAGAGGTGACCTCATTGCTGTTTACAGCTGCCTGAAAGAAGGTTGCAGTCGGCTGGATGTAAGTATCTTCTCTCAAGCTGCCAGCACCAGAACAAGATGACGTGACCTCAAGCTACACCAGGGGAAGTTTGGGCTGGATGTTAGGAAGAACTTTTTCACAGAGAGAGTGATCCGTCAGTGGAATGGTCTGCCCAGGGAGATGGTGGAGTCACCATCCCTGGAGGTGTGTAAGAGAGGACTGGGTGAGGAACTCAGTGACATGGTCTAGATAATGGGATGATGTGACATGGGAATTAGGTTATGTCCATGACTACAGGGTTGTGGATTCAATACCTGTATGGGCATTAGCTTGAAGTTGGACTCAATGATCCTTGTTGGTTTCAACTCAGAATATTCTGTGATTCTGTGAGATCTGTAGCTGTGATTGATTGTGCCTTGCCATTCAATTGTTTTCTTTCAATCTGCCTCATTTATAATTGGGCGTTATGGAGGGTGCCTCTTTCTGCAGCCTGAAAATGTGAGTGGGGAGGACATCACGTTCCCTTTAGTCATTAAATCAGGAGTGCTCCAGTGCAATCATATATGCGAGATGTATTAGTTGAGAAATCTGCTGTCTAGTGCTTTCCCAGTGCAAATAATTGCCAGGGACAGAATAGGCTTGTGGAATTAAATTCTGCTCCCCCATTTAAAATAACGAAGAGTGCCAGTTTGATTTTACTCCTGCAGGTATTCTGTTTTCTTACTCCTATTATACTCAGTATTATTTGCTGGTTTTGCTACATCTATGAAGTGTTAGCACACATTTCCTAGTGTTTAAAGAAGGTGAATAATCTGAAAGGGATTATTTGCATAAATTCTTTGCATTCTTAGCTCTCTATAAATTTCTCTCAGTTGTGTGCTAAAGAGTATGTACGCATTCTAAGTGTAAATAGAATACGTTCAATTTTTTTAGCCTAAAGGTCAAAATGTGCATTTACCCTTATTATTTTGCATACATCACAGGTATCCTCTCAGGATTGTTCAAGATAACATTATGATAAGCCACCAGCTCTAAAGGATTTTCTTTGACTGCAAAATTTTTTCTGTGGGTTGTTTGGTTTGGGTTTTTTTACAGTTTTGTGCAATGTCTTCTATGACAGTGTTTTGCTGCATGACATACATCACTGAGATATGAATAGTGAAGATGAGAATTAAAAGGAAGATAATGGTAGCAGGGTTCCAGTTTACTTTTGAATTAATCTAGACATTCTGATTAACTGAGTTTAAAACAAGCAAACCAGAAAGATTCCTTTAATCTTGTACTATTTCTACATTAATGTTAATTAATGGGTTTAATTGAACTTAATTGGCTCCTGAAAAATATTATAAATGAGAGGAGAAAGTATTTGCTTGCTTCTGATCTTTGTTTTCAATATTCTACAAAGCAAATCTTATCCTAGTTCTCGTGGTTTGACCCTGGCTGGATGCCAAAGATTCACCCACAACCTCTCCTGGAGGAAAAAACTGGAAAATAAAACTGGAAAATAAAGCCGGTCACAGTCAAAAAAGCAAGGCAAACTACAAGTAAAGAATATAAAGGATTTATTTACTAACTAACAAGATCAGAACTGCGAAGGAAGCATCATTTAAAAGGCAACCTTTTCCCCCCACCCCTCCTTCTCTTACAACAGATCTAATATTCCCTTTTTTCACCAGGAGACAAAGGGGGAACATCAGGTAGGGGTAAACCAGGCAAGCTGGTATTTCTGACCAGATCCAGGATCGGAACCATCACTCTGCCCTTCCATAAAGTTCTCTCTCTCTCTCTCTCTCACGAGAGGGAAAGGTCTTTCATGAGCCCTACCAAGCGAGATCATGACCCAAGGACGACAGCTCTTACGAAATTCTCTGTGGTCCAAGTGTCACATCACAGGATGTAGCTTTTAAGTACTGGCTTTTTCATTTTGTCATAATGTGAGCCCATCCCAAAGTACACACTTCAGATCCCATCACAATGCACAAAAGTCTGTCCAAAGGATCTCTGCCGAGCTCTCAGATCCAGGCTTCTGTTTCTGGGGTCCGAAGAACATCTGCAGTTTTTTTCCAGCTTTTATCTCCATCTTCAGTCGTGGCTTAGATGGATTCGGCAGCACTGTTGCCTTCTCTCTAGTCCATAGTTTACACCATGGTCAGTCCAAGTCACAAGCAGCAGCGGGATGCCTGGAAGAACATTCCCACCCCTTCTCTAGTGGGCCTGGGGGGTCTTTGGGTTCTCAGCCTCCCGACGCAGGTTCTGAGCCGGCACCTGCATCTTGCTACTGAATATTTTTTCCTCTCTCCCAAGTATGTTATTCACAGAGACGTCTCTATCTCCTTCTGCTCGTGACCTTGGCAGCAGCGAGGCCCAGGCAAGAGCTGAGCTGTTAACCCCCTCACTGTCAGAGCAGCAAAAATCCTAAACCAGGACACTAGTGAATAGTGAGCAGTAAAAGATTTAAAGAGAGAAGTTAAATATAATCGCAAGCGTGGAACCATGGGCACCACACTCCATCCATTCAAGCCTCCCACCAACTAGGCCATGTCACTAAGCTCCTCATCGAGTCTCCTCTTAAACACCTCCAGGGGTGGTGACTCCACCACCTCTCTGGGCAGACCATTCCACTGAGAGATCACTCTTCAATATATAAAATGGAGTCTCTTATGTATGAAGTTCCTAGAACATTGAAACTGCTAATGAAGAAGGCACTATTGATAGATTTTCAGAGTGGCTATGGTACACCTGAAACTGTGGGATTATGTGGGATTTTTTGTCTCAGGATATATGGAGTTTTGGAAGGGGTTATAATTTTTTGGAAACAAATGTTTTAACAAGTACATATTAAACTTAGCGATCAGAAGGTAATTATACCTAAAGATGCTTAAAATTCAAGTAGGTTTGAGTTTGTTGCCTTTCCCTCCTCCCCCATTTCTTTGGTTCTATTTTTGCAGTTGTAGTCCATGTTTCTGCCTTTATTTAGTCAACTATATTTGTCTTGGAAAATGTATCATTACGTTGTATGCACTGACTAGATAGCTTCCTGTCCTCATATTTTTAAATTCTTAAAATGAAAAAGGCAATAAATGTTTTTATTTTTCCTACTACCATTTTGCAATGTTTAATGTATCATCCTGTAAAATGGTTTAATTGTAACTGCCAAGTTCTTTGTCAGAGATTTTGATTTTTGGTGTAAAATTGATAAAAAATTATACCTTCTCAGGCTTCCAGCAGAGGTTTTGACTGTGAGAATAGAAAATTATTGAACTTTAATCAAAGAATTTGGAAGTTATGGGTAATTTTAAAGCCACCTAAGCCATTAGGTAGACAAGTTGTTCATTCACCTGTAGTTATAAAAATAACCCCAGTCTATTGTGCTAATCTCTCAGACCATAAATTTTACTTATTTACCACCTGAGGAAACAAGAGGAGCAAGGGGGAAGAATTATTATCTCTCTAAAGATAATGAATACAGAAGGAATGATGATAAAAAGGCCAGTGAGTTGCTGTTCATAGGACTAGGATTGAATAAGGGAAGAAAGCATACAGCTCTTTTAATGGTTAGATGGAATTTGTTTGTTATGAAAAGTATTCAAACATTTTAACTGCTAACATGCAGATAGCTTCAGTCTGAATGAAAACACTTGTTCAGTATACAATTAAATGACATGTAATTCAGCTGCAGTAAAATATTATCAGCCCTTTAACACTGACTATCTCTTCTCATAGCCTGTAGAAAGAGTTGAGGATGACTAGGTTTCTAAATTTAGCTACTCCACTAAGTGCCTAAAATTAGGGTTGAAAATAGACTTAAGGAACCTGCCACTCAGTGGAAAAACTAGCTTTGAACCTGGAACTCCTACCTGCAGTCTTAATTCTGACACATTAATGTGTCAGGAACATGGGCAATATATGGGAAGGATAAAAACAGATCTACTGTTTATGGAGATGTTGCATTTCTACTGAAACTCAATAGTCATACTTGAGATTGCTTCCTCGTGGCTGTTTTAAACAGATTTTGGAATTCTCGTTGGCAAATATAAACTTTCCAAGCAAATATTCATAGATTACATTCATCACCTTTATTGATTGCTGAGAAAAGACTTGTGTTTGTTCATATCTTGATATCTAGGATTTAACCAGCTTTATAAAATAGGAATTTTTTAAAAATATTATTTATGTCACTAAAATTGAGAGAATATCCTCTTTATCATAAAATATTTGCTCAAAATCTGGCTTCCAGCAGTGTCAGCAGTACCCTTTTCTCAAGTTTCCAAGTAACCTCTATTGAGTTAAGCCCTGAAATGAACTTACCATGGATATGGCCGGCATTTTGTGAGCTGGCCACAATAAATGGGGAATTAGTCCGGTGTTGCTCTTCCATTCGAGTTAATCACTTTGCAATTTTGAAATCACAGAGACATTTTATTATATTCCTTTTTAACATCAGGAAAACTATTTTCTCCTTAGTAATGGTGTCCAGTTCTTTACATTACACAAATGTGATGTTACCTAGAAGCTCAATAATCTTGGCTACCAGCATTAATAATATTTAATTATATAATATGATTTGTCACTATATTGATTAATTTGCTTCAAAATGGAAGGAGAATGTTTTACAACAATGGTAACCATCAGTACCATCTCACTGGAACAGACAACAATTTTATGCTCTTTTGATTAATTGAATCTCATGTTGCCCTGTCATAGCAGTATATTTTTGTTTTAGGGATTCAGTGAAGAGGGTGACCAGTGAAGAGCACAAAGGACAAATTTTGACATTTTCAATTTGCCATTCCATATCCTCTGCAACACTCTCAGCTTTAATGTGGGTAAAGGAGGAGAGAAGAAGTAACCTGTTACCCAAACTTTCATGCTGATTCCTAATTCTAGTATGATAGCGGGGCTTTTCACAGAATCACCAAATACTACGAGTTGGAAGGGACCCACANAATGACCATTCTCCACTCTGAGAGCTTATCCACTCTCTCTAAGTATGACAGCAGGATATTTACTATGTATTTTATCAAATTTTCCATCAAGTTGTTTTCTTTGAGGACATCACTATTTTAAAATTTACCAATTCTTTCTAAACTAAATTTAGCATATTACAATCAACAATATACATATCTAAAATTCCATTTACATTTTATACTTCTTGACTTTCTATATATGATTTTCTCTTTTCCTACTGTGAGGACCTTAATTATTTTTCTCGTAGGCATTTGTTTTTTCTGCAGAAATGGCATTTTATATGTTTATATTTGTATATATATAAGTATATAAATTTACATTACTTACATATATTAACAATAGGATTTTTAGTTTTTAAATCCCCTTTTGTTCTTTTTCAGTTCCTTTTTTTGGTTTGGGATAAGAAACTAATTCATTTCTTTCCTTCTTGAATGCTTGAAATCTGTGGAGAGTAGTTTTTAATGACTTCTGTCTTTTATGTAAAAATAAAATGAGTTTTTATCCTGGTAACATTAAAACATCCAAATTTGTCATTAGGGAATTCTTCAGCTTCCAAGCCTTTCTAAAATACCATTATTTTTCATTATGAATGAGGGTTAAAAATCTTAATTAGTTGTGCCTCTGCTTGGATATAAGATACGAAGCTGTTACGTCTGCTACTAAGAGTGATATAACTGATCTGGTATTTAAAAATGTCAGAGTGAGTAGGCAGTTGTGGGAGAGGATATGAACACTTTTAGAAGATGCCTTGCTTTCCAGTAACTATAGACCTTAAAATATGTTCATAGATATCTGAAGTTTTAGCATTTATAGATTGATTTTTTTCACTAGAGTCTTATTTAAGTTTCACCTTTTGTATGTGGTATACAAATGTTCAAGCAATTAAATAATTGCATGTAAGAGTAGTTAGTTAACAGGCATATGAGGCATCAAGTCAAAGATGGAATTTGCAGTGAGTAAACATGGGACAGAAATAGGAATGTGGAGGCGAAGTAAGCTATTTTGAAGCAGGGAGTTGTTCTCATGCTTTAAAAAACCCTCAGGAACATATAACAGGTTTTTTTGAGCTTCATGTCTAAGACTGCTTTGTAGAATTTACACTTTTCAGGGTTCATGTTATTGAAACATTTTGTTCAAAAGTTTTGTGCCACAGATACTACACTGCATTGCATTTGTTTTGCTTTACCAAGTAATGAATTCTGTTGTTTGCTGCAAGTTTGGATTTTTTACTTGGAGGTGATCACTAGTAACAAATGGAAGATATATGCTGAAAGGAAAGTGAGGAAGTCATTCTACTTTAAGGTTCATATTTGCTTTTTTAGGGTGCCCAAAGAAAAATATTCTATGTGAAACAGTATTTTTGTGTAGTTCCAGCATTAATCATAAGAGTAATAGGATTAACCAAAGGCTGCATATACACCTACAGTGTAGCATTTGGCTCTTGTGTTGGTACCGTTGCTCCTTTCCTTGTTGCCTTGAAAGCCATTCAATTCAGCGCTGGATGCTGCAGTCTTCTATTGTGGTGCAGGTCACGTAGCACTGAATGCACAAGGTTGCATGAATAATGTGCTTTTTATTCAGCAATTGGATAAAAATTAATGCACTCAACACCTATGTATATCCAATCTCCACTACTTTCTGTGTGCTTATTCTTCCAGAAGCTTTAATTATTTATCCTTGGAGAGAATTACAGTTACAAGTAGTCATGACTCAGCAGGTTAACCATACAAACACTGGAACTGATCTCCATGTCAAGTATACTTGAATGTCTCATGGAATCAAATATTGATTTTGAAGTGATATGACTACAAATTAACAGGGGGAAAATGGCATCCCTAATTGCTTTGTATTTTAATATCTAACACTCTCTGTAATTCAGTTAAAGTTGGTTTAATATTCTTGCTAATTTCAAGAGGTACTCTTTAAGGACTGATTCTAAATACTGACATGGGCCTTCTGCAATGAAAATATATTTTCTGGAGAGAAGGGCCAAGTAATGAGGGAAGCACGTTAATAAGCCAAAATATGTGTATAGTTGCTCATCATACAGTATTGCATAGTGATGAAAAATAAGTTAATTACATAAGATGCTTGCACAATTTGCTACTTGATCTTTACAAAGTGTGTTTAGATTAAAGTGGAACTGTAGGCATAATAATATTCAGCGTAACTGTATACACCAAGAGAAAAACAGCCTCGGAAATATACATCTTTACATTGTCTAGAGAGAGCGCATTTGTGTATATGTGTACATATGTATTTAAATCTACAAACACATTTTGGCTACTTGATCTGAATGGAAGAAAATGATCAAAGAAACAGGTAATTTTCCATGTGAACTTTCTTTTACTAAAAGTATTTATTATGTGTCTGCATTTTAGAAGGCAATGCTAGAAAGGCCAATATTAGACTATCTTACTGCAGGTTGTGAATAATGCTACATATTATTTGACCAGACTGCATGAATCACAGCAGGTGGGAGCAAATCAGTCTGCATCATTACACTGCATAATGTAGGAGTGTATGCCCAGCGTTGGTAGCTACTAATGGTTTGATTTAAGGTTTAAGAATTACCCAGAAAATCTATACCTGATACAGACCTTATCTCCCCATGTTAGGAACAGACTCAGAAGTGTGATGTGCAGTGGTTTTGTTTTGTGCTTTTGATTATAAACAATCGGATGACTGATTACAGCAGCAATTCACCCAGAGTTGTGACAGCCGCTCTGAAGTTTTAATAAACACTTGGTATTTTCCTTGAAGTAAGTTACTATTCCAGTGAAGAATTAATTCACAGACGACCTATTCCTTGTGTTATATGAAAGACCAGACAAGATTTAGCAGCAGCTCTTTTTTACCTTTTGTTCTAAGAATTATTAACAGTTAAGCTTATTTCAAGCCAATTGGTAAACTGCAGAATGCATAGTAACATGTTTAGGCTATTGAAATAAATGTGCAGGTGAACAGCTGGACCAGTGGTTGAGACTTGCCAAAATATGGAGGATTTATAAGATTTGTATTTTAATTAGGGGTAGTAATCATATTTGAAAGATGAACTGAGCTGGTTCTGACTGCTTTAGTATGTGGAACTTGGCAAACCTGGATTTTAAACTTTTTAGTGTGTTGAAGTCTCCAGTAGACAGGGAGAAGGGACCAACCTACCACCTACTACAACCTCCTTTTCAATAGTTGTGGACAGCGATGGGGTCACCCCTGGGCCTTCTCTTTTCTAGGCTGAACAGATCCGGCTTCTTCAGCCTCTCCTCAGAGGGCTTGTCTTCCTGCCCCTTTGCCATGCCAGTTGCCCTTCTCTGAACTCGTTCCAGCACCTCAGCATCTTTCTTAAACTGAGGGGCCCAGAACTGGATACAGTGCTCGAGGTGTGGTCTGGCTGGTGCTGTGTGCAGGGGAAGGATGGCCTCCCTTGACCTACTGGCCACACCATTCTTGATGCAGACCAGGATGCCATTGGCCCTCTTGGCTGCCTGGGCACACTGCTGGATCATGTTAAGTTTGCTGTCCACTAATTCCCCCAAGTCTCTTTCCACCTGACCACTCTCTGAGCACTCCATCTCCAGCCTATAGTTCTGCTTGGGGTTGTTGTAACCAAAATGCAGAACTCAACCTCATCCTACTGGAGTCTGCCCATCTCTCCAGTCTGTCCAGGTCCCTCTGCAGGGCCCTCCTACCCTCTAACAGATCAACACGTGCTCCAAGCTTGGCGTCATCCATAAATTTGCTCATGATGGCCTCAATCCTGTCATCAATATCATCTGTGAAGGTGTTAAAGAGGACTGGACCCAACACCAACCCTTGGGGGACATCACTAGTAACCGGTCACCAACTAGATGTGATACCATTTACTACCACTCTCTGGGCTCGACCGTCCAACCAGTTCCTGACCCAGCAGAGAATATTCCTATCAAAGCCCCTTGCTGCCATCTTTCCCAGGAGTATGTCATGGAAGACTGTGTTGAATGCTTTACTGAAATCCAGATACTTTACATCCACAGCCTTCCTCTCATCCACTAGGCGGTTACTTGATCACAAAAGGAGGTCAGATTAGTCATTTCCTCAATGCTTTTCGTAACAAGGAGTAGTATTGACAGGAATATGATCCATTGGATCAGTGATTGGCTCCCAGGCTGCTGTGATGAGAAAAATTTTAGGTTTGTTGACCATGAGATGATCTATTCAATACCTGGTCTACTGACTTCTGATGGGATGCATCTGCCTCAGAGGCAAAAGAAGTTCTAACACAGCTAACAGGGTTCATTGGCAGAGCAGCTTTATAACAGCTTGGAATGGGAAAGAGGCCAAAACAGACTCATCAATNACTCAGCAATGATGAGGGGTGGGGTGGTGTACCAAAACATGAAGGAATGAGCACTAAGGGGATCCTTCAATGTGCCTCAGAAGGTGTTGGCTACAATGTAGCACGTCTGAAAGGTTTCTACACCAATGCATGCAGCATGAGGAACGAACAAGAGGAGCTCAAAGCTGTGGCCCAGTCCCAGAGATTTGACATCGCTGGCATAAGTGACACCTGGTGAGATGATACCTGTGTCTAGG
>WEKX01026000.1:5634-19570 GCA_013390025.1 Pitta sordida
ATTAGGAGGAACTTTTTCACAGAGGGGGTGATCTCTCACTGGAATGGGCTGCCCAAGGAGGTGGTGGAGTCACCTCCTTGGAGGTGTTTACGAAAAGGTTGGATGATGTACTTAGTTGCATGACCTAGATATTAAGGTAATGTGTTATTGGTAGGATCGTATGTTGGTAGCAGGATGACAACACCTGTTAGGTAACAGGTGCTAGGTGCTAGGTTGGACTTGATGATCTCTATGATCTTTTACAACATTACTAATTCTGTGATTCTGTGATCTGTCTAGCAAAATTCTTGAAAGGACGTGGGGAAAGCGCTAATTTTTAAAATGAGCAACAGTTTGTAGAAGGAATAATTTAATATGTTTTGAGTGAAACATATTTTACATAAAACATTTTTTCATAACTGTAGTATATTTCAAGATTTGCAAGGGAATTTTTTCAAAGTAATAATTCTTAAAAGGAATTCTGCATTGAGATATTCAAATTTGAATTGTATTCTTTAGGGGTTTTTTGTTTATTATTTATTTTAGGTCATGTTTTCATGCTCATGTTTTGCACACCTTTAACAGGATTTCCCATTGCTCTGTTTCTTTAGAGCATGACAGCAACAGAGTCAGGTAGCCCTGAGGCTTTTCTTCACCCATTTAGATTTAATCAACCATGATGCTTATATCAGTGTGTGTGATAAAGTTGTCCAAACAGTGTCATAGAACTATTTTTTTAGCTAGCTGTACAAAAAACACATTTATAAAACTATTTCCTATTAAGTTTGTGGGGTTTGTGTTGGGTTTTTCCCCTAGGAAAAAGTGAATTGTGAAGAAAGGATGACCTTTCTCATTAAGGGCATTGCAAAACTTAATAGGAACCACGAAAAACAAATACTTCTAAAAGTTTATATAGAAATCAGTACAGGTTGTCTGAAGATGAGCTGAAGATGAGTTAACACCAGTACACTAAGAAAATGTATACTTTTCATCAGTTGTTATGAAAGCCAAGTAAATGAGTTTAACCCATATTTTACACATGCCCTAATTTATAAAACATGGGTGCAAAATGATGTAATCTTTGTTTTGACAACAACAACTTAAATAAATATAGGTGAAACAGATATTCTGGCTGAAGAGTTTGTATTAACAAACTTTGACATGACCGCTCACAGGAACTATTTTATGATGTCTGTCATGGATAAAAGAATGGAGGAATTTTGTTCCCCCATCTGGTATTTAACCTTCAAAGGGCTGGGTCTGTATGGTAACTGGAAAGAATGCTGCTGTAGTGATCGTATCTCTAGATGTCCATAGTATGATCTGATTATGAGTTGTATTATTCTTTCAGCAGATAAAGGTTTTACAAGACAGAAGGATGATGATGATATTTGATGTCTAGACCTGAAATCTCCAGAGGCAAATTTCTTCTTGTCAGGAAACAAGAGAAAGTTTGTCTTTCTGCAGTAATTTTCCACTTTGTACAATCTCTTATATTTCTTTCTGTCTACGCTATTTTTAGTAAACACACACGTACAGAAGCTGCAAGGAATTATATATATTATGAGGGATTTTTCAGGTTTCCTGATGAGAGTTTTGTATTGTAATTTGCCATGTGTGCTTGTAAGACTTGGAAGTACATGAAACTTTCCTTTTTGTCAGTCTGACAGGTGAAGTTTAATCTTGGAGCTTCACAAGTGGAGAGCAATGAGCATAAATTGGCAGCTGCCTCACATAAACTACAGAAATGAAAAAAATACACTATCATGAAAACTGTATTGGAAAATGTTTCAAATTAAGTAGTGGGCATAAGTGATGAATCATACCTAATTGCATGTTGCATATTCTCCTAGATTTAACAATACTTACCAAAATAAGGAAACCACTCTATTTGAAAAATTAAAATTGTGCATGATACAACAGATTAGACCTAATAATTTCAAGTAGATTGGTAAAAGCTGTAAAATTGTGCTACAATTATATTTAATACTAGCCACTTTTAGTCGACCTTATCCAGTAAAACAGCACTCCAAAGATATTCTAATTTATCCCCTGCTCAAATTTATGTGGTTTCAGTATATGACCATTCTTTGTGGACTAAATTAGAAAAATAACCTCTCCCACCTCAACACTGAGTACAAATACAAGCTGAATGTTCCAGTAGATTGTGAAAGCCCAATTTAGAGAAAGAACTGAGGCAATGGCTCTCTACCACCTTTTCTTTGGGGAAAAAAATGCATTTTCAGAGATGCATTGAATGAATGGTATTTGTGTTTCACCAACAGATGAATTATAAGCAGCCCTCACAACTCTGAGCGTATGGGGCTCACCCTTGCACTTTGATGAGAAAAGCTCTTGCATAATCCCTTGTCCTGGTGCATGAATAAATATGACACTAGCAAGAAAACCAAACAAATTCTATGATCTGACAATTTACCTTAGTGGTGAAAATTTACAGTTTTATTTCAGTGAGGGGGACAGCTGTTCCTTTGAATAGTCAGATATTTGAGAATAGATATTCCCTACATTAATAAGAGGAAAAGATGTTCTGTTTGAGCACAGTGAGCACAGAGACAATGTTGTTGGTTGAAATTATGAAAAGTGGTTTGTCCACATCTATTTAAGTTGAATTTTACTTTTATAATGGAAGGTATTATATCAAAGTTTGCAGAAGCAATTAAAAAGAAAGCCAGCCAGAAACTTATTGAGGGACTTCAAAAAGAGAATAAATGTCCCTGTTTATTGTCAGTCAACTTTTTTGGTATTTACCAACAGAGAACAACTTTATACTGCTCAGTAAAACAGACTACAAAAATTTGCCTTGTTATGGAACAGAATGTGATGGAGAACTTACAGTGAAAATCTGTTGATTTATTTCAAAATAGATTTAACTTAGGTGTTTAAAAAATTAACTATTAGTAGCAGCATTTTGAGATACTTAGAGACCAGGTTTTCTGAACCTTTATTCTCTGGAAATTGCTTTTTGTTTCTAAAGTTTTAGAATTCACATATCTGATTGCTTTTGAGTATTTTCATCTTAATTTTATGTATTTGGTGAAGTCAGACTTTAGATATTCAGAAGAGAGCTGGGAACATTTCTAGATAAATGTTGCCAGTCATCTTTACTAATTGAATCTCTTGTATATTAGAACAGTGATATAGTCTTTTTGAAGTCAATGCCATATCTTAATAGTTCTTAGAGCAAGCTATTATTAGCATGGAAATCAGCTAGGTATAGCAGATAATCATAGCTACACAAAAGCCACCTATTCATTATAAGTAAACAGTATGATAATTATCTCACAGGATTTTTCCTGATCCTAAAATGAGGATCAATCAAGCTGGTTATATTATATTTGAAGTGCAAGTATGCTGGCTAGGCTCTCAAAAAGTAATATGTATCACTGAATTAACATATTCTTTTTTCCAAGAGGATATACTATACATGATAACACAGCAGTCACATTGAACACAGCTTTGTGCTGATGTAATACAGTTGGGTCTCCTATAACGTGGACACGCGGTCTTAATTGGGATCTGCGTATCCCTACTTCCACATTGAATGGCGGCCGCGCTGCCCGTGCCACCCCCGAGGCCGCCACTGCCGCCCCTGCCACCATCACCCTTGCCGCTGCCACCGCCCGTGCCGCCCCTGCTGCCGCACGCGCCACCACTGCTGCCCATGCTGCTGCCTGTGCCACAGTGGCAGCCGCTGCCGTGGTGGCAGGTCACGCATGCGCAGTTGCGAAATGAGTCTCCTACATTGCTAAAAAATCGTGCCGCTAAGATCTGAAGCTGCAATATGGGGGGTGCGAAGTGCAAGAGGGCCAACTGTACTGCTGTCTATTTCTGCTTCAGGACTTACCATGATCTGAAGAAATATTTGGGATGTCTTCCCAGTACTCTGTTGCAAACATGAACTTCAGTGTCTCACCACATTAATCTTGAATAGTAGATTTTTGAAACTAAGGGTTCAAAATGTTAATACTTCTCAAACTATATTAGTTGACAAGGCAAATCAGTCTTCTATTTCACTAATGTTAACATTGTTATGAACTTGCTCTTTTTCCAATGTAAAGATTGTTAATAAAGTTAAGTAAATTGTCATAGAAGGCTTGGTATCATACAATAGCCTGATAGGAGATTTTTTTCCATTTAAATTCTGCATTGTTAAGTTGCACTAATAACAGAATTGATATCATCCATCCCTTGTTACTAGCAGTGTTCTCCAACTGCTGCTTTCAACTTATATTGGATATTGGACCAGTTGGACATTTGGTCTGATCCTGTTCAAATGTTCTTAAAGTAACTGTTATACCTTCTGTATTCCTGGATTAACTTCTGTATTCCTGGATTTCGGGTCTCCTGAGGGTCCCACGGAACCTTTAATCCGTGAATATGGCTCGGACATTAATATAGCAAATTATTGCCAGAAATATGGCAACTTTGGAACACTGCAGCATCCCAGACTGCTTACAGGCAGCGAGGAGTGTGGGAGTTGGGTTTTTTTCCCTTTAACTGCAGCAGCTAGCACTGGCAGGAGTGCTTTGACTGAGGCTATGAATATCTGGATATGTACATATGCACATATGCGCTGCCAAGTCCAGGCTGGCTGCCTTGGCTAGAAGGGGCCCCACGTTGGTCCCTGTGTTACAGTTAAAGACTTCCTGGACAGGGCCACCCATGGTGCCATTGCAGCACCACACTCTTCCATGAATAACTGCGTAAAAACTGCGTGAAAAATTTCTGTGAATATGAGAAGATGTGAGTATCACACCGCAAATAGCTGAGGTATGACTGTATTAATTTCCTATTACAAAGAAAATAGTATGGCATAGTAGCAAAATGCGTATTTTCTTACTTAGTGTACATTTTCCTAGCTATTTGCAACACTATATCACAGAATGTTATCAAGAGTAGAAGACAGATAAAATACTTCAATTCCATATCATTTGCAGATATTTTTTATGTCCATGATTCTTGATAATCCAGAGCAATGATGACTAGATTACCTTTCTTAGTGATTAAAACGAGGTTTGTGAAAATGTGGTGCCTAAATTCTAGAAAATAAGACGGGAAATCAGTGTTCTTTCAGCTGCCTGAGTCTGCATGTGCTTTAAACTCAGCACATATATGTTACTATGGTCTTAATTTCCACTTAAATTTAAGTTCTTTCATGTAGTTACCTTGTGCGACCACTGCAAATTTGCTTCACTTTTATTTCTGTTAAAATCTAGAGGTTAAAAAGGGTGACACTGAAGTGCCTCCATCATATTGGGAGGTGTCTGATGTGTTTCAGGAGAGGTACTTGGTATGCTTTCAATGCAGATGGACAACACTAAATTCTGCAGAAATCTGTAAGTGTGATCACATCTGTGTTTTCTTGTAGCAGGTTTTAACTACCAGGTTGTTCAATAGTCTGAGAGGGATGACTGAGGGACCTGGTGGGTGTTGGGCTTTGGTACTCAGCCACCTTTCAGGCAGGAATGCCAGATTTGTAGGGTGAGGAAAAGAAAGTGGCAGGCTGCATGCCAAAGAGATGGAGGGAGTGGAAGGAGCAGCATATTTGTTGTTTTTATGCTTTGAATTAGAGGGAGTCCTGTAAGACTAAATTAATCCTTATTTCCTTTGAGTTTGTATTTATGGTCTGATATGTTAATTGAGTAATATTCAGACTGTATTATGAACTTAACCTTTATTAGAAAAGAAAGAATCATCTTGAAAGAAGGACCTTGGCTGAGAAGCAAATTCTTCACTGCTGACTAAAAATTGCGTTCACATTTTCTTTTAGCTAGCAGACACCCTATCCAACTGCCTGCTTTCACAAAGTTTGTAGGAATGTTAAATCGCTGAGACCTTTTCCCATGTATTGGACTTGAACGGAATGGGTTACTGGAAGTGATCAAGAGGAGCTGAGCAAAGCAGCTCATTTTTTTTCAGGAAACCATGTGAAAAGGAACAACAGTCTTTGGTTCAAGGAGTTTTTTGTTCTCTTAGAGTCTACAAAAAATGCTGCCAAGCTTGGTGTCTTAGTAAAGATAAGGTACTTCTTTCATTTAAACTAATTTAAATATACTCATTATTTCCTATTCATAGAAACCTGATCCATATCCTGAAGAATCAGGTCAGGTGCCAGGCTTCTAGGAGTACGAGCTTCTGATGGAAACCTATTACTGATGCTTCTCTCTACTCTTGCCCTAGAAAACCGAACTGGATGCCCTGCATTCCTATTTCCTTACTGTCCTCTGCTGTTTATATGTCTATTATTTCATGGTTTATAGTATTCACTGTTTTCCTTTTCTCAAATGAATATTTTACAATGAATCTCTCCAAATAAATTGGATATCTCCAAATAATCCATTTCTTTCCCTCAACACTTCATAATCAATGTAAAAAGATTAAGAAATTATTGCCAGATCAACATTTTGTATGCTTTTAAAAGCATCAAGGTTCTTTCTTATTGCTTTAAAAATCTCCAGAAATTTTAGTTAAAATTAAAATTTAAAAAAAATAAATAGTAAAATATTGACATTTGGTAGTAGCATTTTAATGGAATTATCTTTGATAATAATTCCTCTGGTACCTGTTATATGTGCTCATGAATAGCCACTGAACTAACACAAAACATCTGCTACTTTGGCTGAATTTAAATGCCCCAATCTGATAACCTTGTCAAGAAATTTGCCAGTCTCCTAGAACTGAAATTCACATACCAGTCCTGACCCATCAAAGAGAATTAGGCTTGACACGCAGAGAAATGTATGTTAGTAGATCCAAAGGTTTTGTGTTGAGCATTATTTTATATTGCTATGTATTACATAGAAGTTAATGGTTCAGAGGTAGAGACTGCAGTAATTATACAGGGTGAATAAGCAGGCATGGCCTACAATGTAGCCCTGAAAAAGTAGGCAGAAAAATGTGTTGATTTAAAATTGGATTCACCGATGCATGAGTGTGTAGTGTAGATTTTATAGAGTAATAAAAGTCTACGTGCAAGACCTGCTCATACTCCTGATTCTCCACATTTTATAGAATTCTTCATCTAAACAACACCCAAAGAAATCTTTCTTTTATAATGTCACAGGCATTTGCAATTTATTTTGGGAGAATATTTTATATGCTGTATGTTGAAATTAATTGTCAAGAAAAATCCCTACACTTATGTACTTGTAAATTTTTGTAATTTTTCTTACAATATCTCTACTTCTGATTGCATCAGTTGTGTTTGACTGAAGCTTCTTAGAATTTTTGTTGAAGAAAGTGATTTACTAATAGATGTTTTATTTTCAGAAAGCGCTGAGTGGACTTGCAATTTTCCCCTGCTTTTTTATAACAAAGTGTAATTTAGTTTTAGACTTTAATGGAGAGTCTGTTTTACTTAATGAAGTATAAGCTTTCCATTATTTCCCATCTTATGCTTTTTAATTTTTCCAATTATTTTTTAGAAATAATTTTGATGTTATGACTTAAGAAATCTTAAGTCTTAATCTTAATCTTATTTGCCACAGTTACACTTTTTGATCTTTGAGTGACCTTTTTTCTAGCTCTTCCAGCCTGCTTTCTTGTGGTGGGCTTGAAAATAAGACATACGGGAAAGTAAAATAAAGAAATCTTTTAATGGGTATTGGGATTTTATCTGTTTCAAACACTCCAATATTTAGAAACAAATAACCACTTTAGTCTGTCAAAGTCTGTATTTTTTTTTAATTGAAAGGAACAGTGGGGACAAAAAAGTATACAAAGTTTGTACTAAGGGGAAATACTTAAATCCAGTTTGAGCTTTCATTCCTGAATCTCAATAGCCCATATATGTGATGTGCTGTGAATCTACACAAGATAATCTTTGGGAAAATAGGTACCAGGGGAAGAATAACCCCGTGCACCAGTACAAACTGGGGAATGACCTGCTGGAGAGCTGCTCTACAGAGAAGGATTTGGGGATCCCGGTGGACTGCAAGGCATCCATGAGCCAGCAGTGTGCCCTTGTGGCCAAGAGGACCAATGGTACCCTGGGTGCATTAGGAAGAACATTGCCAGCAGACAGAGGGAGGTAATCCTGCCCCTCTACTCAACCCTGGTGATTCTGCATACTGTGTCTAGTTCTGGGATCCACAGTACGGGAGAGCCATGGAGCTCCTGAAGCAAGTCCAGTGGAGGACAACTAGGATGAATAAGGGACTGTAACATCTCTCTTACGAGGAAAGGCTGGAGCTGGGCCGTTCCAGCCTGGACAAGAGATGAGTTAGAGAGGACCTCCTTAATGCATTTAAGTATCTGAAGGGAGAGCATCAAGAGGATGAATCCAGGTTCCCGCTGGTGGTGCTAAGCAATAGGACAAGAGGCAACAGGCAGAAACTGATGCACAGGAAGTTCCACCTGAATATGAGGAAGAACTTCTTTACTGTATGAGTAACTGAGCAGGTTGTGGAGTCTCCCTCACTGGAGATAGGCAAGAACTGGCTAGATGCAATCCTGTGCAATGTTCTCTGGAATGATCCTGCTTCAGCAGGGAGATTAGACTGGATGACCCACGGTGGTCCCTTCCAATCTCACCCATTTTGTGATTCTGTGAAGAATAGCTTGTTAAATTCTCAGTTGTCTTAATTTATAACAGCTAGAACAAACTTGACACCTGATATTGAAATTCCTGGACTGCTTCTTGAAGATTTTTAGCTACTTTTGTAGGAAATTTTCATGAGTACCTTAAGAGCAAAGGGTCTGTATTTGATATAGAGTTGGCAGAAATGTAGTACTGAATCATGAAGGAGAAACGGTTTAAGGAGCAACTTTATAGTTTGTTGTAGCAACTCTGGGGACTGGCCTAGACTTACTGCTATGGTCTTGGGGAAAAGTAACAAGACCTATTTTTTTCCAAGTGTACGTATATGCGGGAATATATGGTAATTAAGTATATATATTTTTAGGTATTTGTTTGTGTATAGTTGGTTGCCTTATTATTTTCTAGAGAGCTTTGACTTCCTTCAGTGCCATTGTAATTGCATAATAGATGAATGGCTAAGATCTTTTGCACATGTCCAATCAGTTAATTGCCCTTGTTTTGCTATTATTCTTTTTTGTTCTTCTTTTACTACATTGTTTTTTTGAGTTCAGGTGACCAAAAGTCAGAAGAATTTTAAAATACAAGATCATAATTCATAGGATAATGGCATGTATTGTCATCTGCACCTTTCTGTATTATCAGTTGTGGGCACTGTAAGCTACTTTTGCATTAATTAACAATTATAATAAAAATGAAGTAATTCAATAATATTTTTATAGATACTTCCTCCTCTTATCTTTTTAATAGATTGTAGGAGCTACAAGTAAAACCTAAGATAATCTCATGAGTTTCTAGATCAGTGGAGAATTCTCTTAATTAAAGAAAAATCAGAGAGACAATCTATAAGTGTACAAAAAATTATCTTGCCTTTTGTTAAAAAGTTACAAAAAGAGAGAAAATGTTCCAGAGAGATTGTATTGAAAGATCTAAACTTCCTTCAAAACTTTATCTATAGGTTAATCTCTAAAATTCCCCAAATTGTGAGAAAACAAAACAGTTCAACTGGAGCAAATTACTATTTTGCTTAGAAGAACTTAAGGGAAATAAGAATATAAATTGTTGGTTGTTTGCTTTTTGGTTGGATTTTTTTTTTCCCTTCCTTCATCTGGGTAATTAAAAAATAGATTTGGCAGCAAACGGAAGGATTTAAGTTCAAAAATTAGGGCATGACAAAATACAGAGCTCTTTGCACACAGCAGTAATGCAAAGTGATCAATGACTCAATGTCCTGACAGACATTGGTGACAAGTTATGTCCTGTAGGGGCCAGTACTTTTCCATGTCTTCATCAATGACATGGACAATGGGATCAAGTGCACCTTCAGCAAGTTTGCAGATGACATCAAACTGAATGGTGCTGCTGACACGCTTAATGACAGGGACCTCTACTAGCTCGAGGAGGGGGCTCATGGGATTCAGGGGGGCCAAGTGCAGTAATACCTCACTGCATTGCGACTCCTCCATTGTGACCTCACTGATTTGTGAGAATTTTTCTCGCAGACCTGTCTCAGTGATTCACGAAGTTTCCCGGCCGACATGCGCAGTGACTCTGCTTCGCTGAGGAGTGGTGCCGGCGGTCCCTGTGGTGCGGGACTGGCCCGGCCCCGCAGGGAGGGCGTGCAATGCCTCCCGCTCACCGTCCATGGTGTTTATGGTCCTGTGGCACTGTGCCCCAGTCCCTGTCCTGCACCTGTGTNCCTGCACTTGTGTGTGGTGCCTACAGTGGTCCCTACAGTGGAAGGCTCACACCGTGGGATGCCCTGGGCAGTGGCTGTGACCAGCACAGCACCACCACAAGTCACACTGTCCCCTGTTACTCTAAGCCCAGCCGGGGTCTGACCCCCACCGGGCGCATTGCTGTTTCCATGGCTACAGGCGGGCAAGGCAATACAGTCTGTGCCCAGGGACCGCGTGCCCGGCGCACCTGGTGGGGCTGGGCTGGCTGCGGTGGTGGTGGGGCCAGTGCTGTGTGCTGGGACGGGGCAGCGCTGGGATGTGCCCATGCCGCTGCCGCAGCTGCTGCACCAAAAGGAGGTTTCTGTTCTCCCATGCCCTCCCCCCACTGCAGGAGGGGGAAGCGGTGCTTGAATGGCTTCATACAGCCAGTGCTCCTGCTCCTGGTGGATGTTAAAGAGAAAGAAACTCTGACACTGATGCCACTCCCCATCATAAGGGGCCCTGGGTGTCTCAGTGTTTCAAAATTCAGGTTTCCCAGGCTTCAAGAGCACCGACCAAAGCCTGGTCCTTCCCTGCTGTGGCCTGGAGCTTCCCCCCAGCCGCAGAGGCAGTGCAACCATGCACGGTGCAGCAGCCCAGCAGCAGCTGCAGAAACAGCAGCTTGGCTGAAGAGAAGCTGAGGGATTCTCCAGGGGTCTCCCCAGGCAGAGAGGGCTCAGAAAAGCTTCCCTTTGCTCCCCTGTGCTGTGAGAGCCTGTGGGGAGGAGCAAAAAATGCTCCCCAGCGCTCCTGATTGGCTGGGGATAGAGCGATTGGCATGGCCTGTATGAATATTAATGACCCCTGCGTGTTTGCAAATTAGACAGTTTGCAAGACCTTGGGGAGACTCATTCCTCATGAAGGATGAGGTATTACTGTATTGCACATAGGTTGGGGCAACTCCCAGTGTCAGTAGAGACTGGGGGATTAACAGATCAACAGGAGCCCTACTGAGAAGGACTGGGGATAGCTGGTGGGTGAGAGGGGGGGCATGACACAGAAATATGCACTTGCAGCCCAGAAAGCCCATCATATGTGCATATGTGCATATTTGATGGGTCTGCATCAAAACCAGCATTGCCAGCAGGATGAGGGAGATGATTTTGCCTCTCTACTACACTCTGGTGAGACCACACCTGGACTGCTGCATCAGGTTCTGGGGACCACATCACAGGAAAGATATAGACTTGTTGAAGCAAGTCCAGAAGGGAGCCACAAAGTTGATCAGAAGGGTGGAACATCTCTCCTGTGAAGAAAGGCTGGAAGAAGCTTTTTACAATGTGTGTGGTGAAACACTAGGGTGAGGGTGACTGCCCAGAGACATGGTGAATGCCCATCCCTGGAGACATTCAAGGTCATGTTGCACAGGACTCTGAGCAACCTGACCTAGTTTAACATGTCCTTGACCATTGCAAGACAGACTAGATGACCTTTAGGTCCCTTCCCACCCAAACTGGTCAATGATTCTGTGATTCAGTCTCATTCTATTGATTATAGCTTTATTATGTTAATCAGTGCCAGGAGTTCTAAATTTAAAATGTTCTTTGACATGCCACATCATGGAAAGATATAAAAAGTTCAGTATTCCTAATGCCATACTACTTCTAGAAATCTGTTTTCATTTTTCTCTCTGGCTTTGGGAGAGATGGCTGCCATACAGACCACACGCGCTCCGGGGAGGGGGAATGTACATGTGATGAAGAAACCTAAAATTTGCAGGTTCATTCCACACTGATCTGTGCAGTATTAAACTACATTAAAATAAAAAAGGGTAACCTTCAACAGGAGATACCAAAAAGTGTTGTGCGATCCTGATGTGCTTAAATACGACGTTAGACATACTGGAACATCTGAAAAAAAAAAGGACAAAAAGTGACTTTATTAATAAAGTTGTCATGTATGTAAAGAGGAACAGAAAATACAAAACTGAGGTCAGTACTATTTTCATTTATCTCTTCTATTTTGACATTTGTATTAGTGAGCTAGGAAATCGATAGAGAATAATGTTATTGGCAAAGATTAGAGTACATAAGAAGGAACACAGGATGTGTATAGTTGCTTTCAAGGGCACTTTGAATAAAATATATTTATTATAAAGTAACTTGAATGGTTCTTTTTGTTTAATTAGCTCATATATCAAACATTAATTCTTTGGAATACTTACTGTACAAAAAAACCCTTTACAATATTGGATATTTTGTTTATTCCAGTTATTTTCACACCTTATAATGAATGCTTGCCTGGTAGTCACAGCCTTTTCATAAAAATCATAAATCATAATAAATGTAACTCAAAGTGTCAACATAATACAGGAAGTGTTCTTATAACATCATGTTAATCAATAATGTTCAGAAATTAAATGTATTCCATGGGCATAATCTATGGTGTAGTTTCTCTGAAATAAAAATGCAGAGGTTCATGACTACAATAGGAGATGAATTAATCAGTATCTGGAAAGTTAGGCTCAGAGGAGACATTGCTCTCTACAACTACCTGAAAGGAGGTTGTAGCCCGGTGGAGGTTGGTCTCTTCTCCCAAGCAACTAGTGACAGAACAAGAGGACACAAGCTCAAGCTGTGCCAAGGGAAGTTTAGGGTGGAAGTTAGGAAAAAATTACTCAGAGAAAGAGTGATTGGACATCGGAATGGGCTGCTCAGGGAGGTGGTGGAGTCTCTGGAAGTGTTTAAAAAGAGACAGAGTGTGGGACTTAGTGGCATGGTTTGGTTGATGAGATGGTGTTAGGTAATAGGTTGTACCTGATGATCTCAAAGGTCTTTTCCAACCTCTCAATTCCATTATTCTGTGATTCTGTTATTGCTGGAGTTAAGAATGGGGTTGCACATTGAATATCCAGAAACAGAAAATGCTTGGGCACTGGCAGAAGAGAAAAGGATTCTTCAATGCTGAGGAGGAGCCAGATGTACTTTCAAGCAAAGCATCCAGGCCAGCTGGCCCTGAGCTATGGGAGCTGAGAAATGTGGAAAAATAAGAGTAGGTGACTCCATGCAGTAGGGCATGGAGGCAATCGTCTGCCAACCTGACCTGTTACTTAGAGAAGTCTTCTGATTTCCTGAGCTCTGTATCCGGGACCTTGTGTTGCCAAAGCCTCTCTGCTGTTCTTCTGTTTGGGTACCCATGATACTGCCAGGGGCAACCTGGAGAGTATCAAAACTGACTGCAAAGCTCTAGAGGAAATAGTGATATTGGGACCCAGCTGTTGTAAGGAAAAGGAAGGGGTGTAAGGATACAGCAGTTGGTATCAGCAGGAATTTGATTTCTATGACTGTGGAATCCTGCTTGAGGATCAGCACCTTCTTGGAAGAGGTGGACATCCACCCTCATTAGGAAGGGCAATGATGTCTTTGCCAGCTGAATGTCTGNAAGAAGAGGTCCACACCCACCTGGCTGCAACCTCCCCGCAGGTAGTTGTAAACAGCAATGAGGTCCCCTCTGAGCCTCCTCTTTTCCAGACTTGTTGCAGCAGATTCAGACCCCTGGTGCATGCGTTTGGCTGAGGAGCCACTGGCTCGAGGCTACCATCTGCAGGCTTGTGACTGAACGCCTCTAAGTCAGAATCCTGCCTAGACTTAGCAATAGAGCCAGCAGTGTGCTTAGGTAGCCAAAAGGGCCAGTGGCATCCTGGCCTGCATCAAGAATGGAGCGGCTAGTAGGTCAAGAGAGG
>WEKX01026000.1:19591-38156 GCA_013390025.1 Pitta sordida
ATCTGGAAAGTTAGGCTCAGAGGAGACATTGCTCTCTACAACTACCTGAAAGGAGGTTGTAGCCCGGTGGAGGTTGGTCTCTTCTCCCAAGCAACTAGTGACAGAACAAGAGGACACAAGCTCAAGCTGTGCCAAGGGAAGTTTAGGGTGGAAGTTAGGAAAAAATTACTCAGAGAAAGAGTGATTGGACATCGGAATGGGCTGCTCAGGGAGGTGGTGGAGTCTCTGGAAGTGTTTAAAAAGAGACAGAGTGTGGGACTTAGTGGCATGGTTTGGTTGATGAGATGGTGTTAGGTAATAGGTTGTACCTGATGATCTCAAAGGTCTTTTCCAACCTCTCAATTCCATTATTCTGTGATTCTGTTATTGCTGGAGTTAAGAATGGGGTTGCACATTGAATATCCAGAAACAGAAAATGCTTGGGCACTGGCAGAAGAGAAAAGGATTCTTCAATGCTGAGGAGGAGCCAGATGTACTTTCAAGCAAAGCATCCAGGCCAGCTGGCCCTGAGCTATGGGAGCTGAGAAATGTGGAAAAATAAGAGTAGGTGACTCCATGCAGTAGGGCATGGAGGCAATCGTCTGCCAACCTGACCTGTTACTTAGAGAAGTCTTCTGATTTCCTGAGCTCTGTATCCGGGACCTTGTGTTGCCAAAGCCTCTCTGCTGTTCTTCTGTTTGGGTACCCATGATACTGCCAGGGGCAACCTGGAGAGTATCAAAACTGACTGCAAAGCTCTAGAGGAAATAGTGATATTGGGACCCAGCTGTTGTAAGGAAAAGGAAGGGGTGTAAGGATACAGCAGTTGGTATCAGCAGGAATTTGATTTCTATGACTGTGGAATCCTGCTTGAGGATCAGCACCTTCTTGGAAGAGGTGGACATCCACCCTCATTAGGAAGGGCAATGATGTCTTTGCCAGCTGAATGTCTGACCTGATAAGGAGGGCTTTCAAATAGCCATGGGCAAGAGGGCAAGACTTACTGGCAGCACTGTAAGAGAGGAGTGCTGTGGGTGAAAGAGAGGACAAAGCCAAAAAAGCAGGGCTAAAGTGGGGGCATTTCAAGCATTTGTATGTAAACAAGGAAATGCCTCCAAGTGACCATTATGGAAAAAAACCAACTAAGAAATCAACAAGCTGAGGTGCTTCTCTGTTGTGTCTGTGTTAGACCTTGTGAGACAGATTAGTTTTACCCTACTGATGATGTGTTGTTCACACAGAATCACAGAATCACAGAATGTTATGAGTTGGAAGGGACCCACAAGGATCATCTAGTCCAACTCACCATCTAACACCCGTAAGGAGTCCGAGAGCACATCGCAGAGCATAACACCAACCTGGATCCCTCACAGTCTAGCAGGCCACTCCGAGCCGGAAGGGGCCCAACGTCATCCAGCCCTACACCTCCCTGCTAGACCATGTCACTNGGAAGATAAGCCCTATGATTAGAGGCTGAAGGAGCTGGGTCTGTTTAGCCTAGAAAAGAGGAGGCTCAGGGGTGACATTATTGCTGTCTATAACTATCTAAAAGGAGGTTGTAGTCAGGCGGGGCTGGTCTTTTCTCCTTGGTCTCTGGGGACAGGACAAGAGGTCATAGTCTTAAGCTTCAGCAGGGAAAGTTTAGACTTGATATTAGGAAAAGATTTTTTACTGAAAGAGTGATCCGGATTTGGAATGGGTTGCCCACAGAGGTGGTTGAGTCGCCAACCCTGGAGGTGTTTAAGGGTAGGCTGGATGAGGTGTTGAGTGATATGATCTAGATGTAGCTGATAGGTCAGTTGGATTATAGGTTGGACTAGATGATCTTCAAGGTCCTTTCCAGCCTTATCTATACTGTGATACTGTGATACTCTCTGTACACTAGTGCAGAGAATAAACATGAGGATTTCTGTGCAGTTGAAGGGATATGATCTTGTTGTGATCATTGAGATGTGGTGGGATGCTTTGCATGACTGCAGTGGGAAAATGCGTGCTCTTTAGGAAAGAAAGACTGGGAAAACAAGGAGGTGGGGTTACACTTTTAGGTAAGTAAACACCTATAACTGATTAAGCTTCTCTAGGAATGAATGATAAGCCAAAAGAGCTTCTTAGTAATGGTTAAGGAGCAGACCAGTATGGATGGCACCCTAGTGGGAGTGTGCAGGCCCTGATCCTCATGGAGGACTTCAATTACCTTGATATCTGCTGGAGGAACACAGTGGGACATAAACCAATTGAGGAGGTTCCTGAAGAACATCAGTGACAACTTCTTCACTCAAGCAATAGAGAGCCAATGAGGAGAGGTGCTCTGCAGGGCATAACACTTGAAAAAGAAAGGGAGGGCTCATTGGGGATGAGAATATCCTTGGCTGCAGTGACTGTGAGATGGTGGAATTTGGGATCCTCAGAGGAGGATGCAGAGCAAAAATCAAAGTCACAACCTTTGACCTCAGGAGAGCTGACCAAAGACACTAAAGCCTCTTTAATAACTTGGTTGCAAAATAATGTCTGCAGGGAAGAGGAAATTTGGCATACACAAGTCTATGGACCCTGATGGAATGTATCCATGGGTACTGAGTGATCCATCAGATACAAGATTGAGTGGAGTTGCTGATATGCCACAGAGTTGCATTGCCATCCAGGGAGACCTCAACAAGCTGGGGAAATTGGCGGGTAGGAACCTTACACAGTTCGGCAAGGACAAGTGAAATATCCTGCATTTGGGAATGAATAACTTTATGCACCAGGACATACTGGGGGCCAATTGGCTCAAAAGTAGGTCTGCAGAAAGTTGCAATAAACTTGAACATAAGCTAGCTAGCAATATGCCTTTGCCTCAAAGACATCTAGTGCCATCCTGGGCTGCATTAGGAGAGTGGAGGTCAAGGAAGGGGATCTTTCCACTCTACTCAGCACTGGTGATGTCACAGCTGGAGTGATGTCACAGCTGGAATGCTGTGTCCATTTCTGGGCTGTCCAGTACAAGAAGGAAAAGTCCAGTGGAGGGCCACTAAGATGATGGAAGCACTGGAGCATCTCTTCTGTGATGAAAGGCTGAGAGAGCTGGCACTATTTAGCCTGGGGGAGAGCAGGCTTAGAGGAAATTTTTTAATGTGTGCAATTATCCAAGTGAGAGAATGAAAAGAGGACAGAGCCGGGCTCTTTTCAGTGGTAATCTGTGACAGCACCAGAGGCAATGGGCATTAGCTGAAACACAGGAGGTTTCCTCAGAACATCAAGAAACACTCTTTTCACTGTGAGGATGATCAATCACTGGCACAGGTCACCCATACAGGTTGTGGAGTCTCCATCCTTGGAGACTGTCAGAAAATGAACATGGTCCAGGGCAGTTGGCTCTAGGTGGCCCTGCTTCAGGTGGGAGGTTGAACCAGATAACCTACAGGAGTTCCTTTCAACCTCAGACATTGTGTGACTCTGTAAATTCAGCTAAACTCGGTACTTGTTCCATTAATCTTATTACATCTGATCATGTATTTCTAAATAATCTTGGATAACAAGCACTGACAATAAAGTAATTTGTAACTTGTGCTTTCTTGGGAGGTAATGTTGTTTTAGGTTATAGAATAAATGTCTTCTAATGGGTTCTTTTGGAGTAAATGAGCAGAGGAAAACAAGCTCAAGTGCCATGCATACCAGAAGTTTGATGCAAAGTGTTCCAAAGTACATTTGCTCTTTACTTACTGTCTTAGCTGAGCATTGCTGAGAGAAGAATAGAATTCTTCATATCCACTTCGAAAAGACTGTTCTAGAAGCAGTATACAGTGGTCCCCCATTATTCGTGGCCTGTTGGGTCTGGCCCTCTTCATGCGAGACCTAGAATCTGCAAAGATAGCGAACCTACTCAGTAGTCAAGTATACCACACCCATAGCCACACCTCCTCCCCTAATAAGGTCTGGAGGATGGGCCTGAGGGCGCGGCTCCCTATGTAATGCCTCATTAAAGCAGAAGAAACACATTTTGCCACCTCCCAACTCCAGGAAGGGAGCTTTTCTGAGCGTAGAAATCGGCACAGCTGGTAGCCGGGAAGGCAGCCCCCCCCCCCCCCCCCCCCCCCGAAAAACCAAGTGGGAGCGTANCTGAAAAACCGGGTGGGAGCGTAGCCTTCTGCCACTGTCCTTTCCCTGCCGTGTCTCTGCTGGGTTTTTTAATTGGGGTTTTTATCGGGATTTCTGGTTGCTGCTGTGTGTCTCTTGTGTTCAAACATGGCAGAGGTGGCACGTCTCTCCAGAGCAGGACTCTGGGGGAGGCTTGAAGAATGATTTCAGAGCTGTCTGGGTACCATGGGTATCGTGGCAATGTACAATGGGAGTGGCAGCTGAACAGGCTGGGACGGTCCCTGCTGTTCAAAGGGGCTGCTTTGGGGTTTCTTTTTCTGGGAATGTAACAGCCCTGAGCAAAGCTTTCTGGCAGGAGTGTGTGTGAGCAGCCAGGGCTGATCCGGGGCGCAGAGCCAGGGCAGTGGCAGAGGTTCACTCCCTATTCAATGCCTAGCAGCTCAGCTGTGTTCGCAATGCGAGGGCTACAGGCACTTTCACGACGGTCATACCCCTGTGTAGAAGAATTTTTAGAGGAGAGAGGGCACAAAGAAATATTCACTCTGCTGCAACATTTTGGGACTTTCCGAGGTAACCGTAGTGATTCGACATTGAATCCAACTAAAGAAAGAAACTAGCAGAGATGGACAGGATGAGGAATGTGGAAAGTGCAGCTGGTTGCTCCTAGACTATTCTCCAATCAAAGAGTTAGTTAAGGCATGTGCATTTAGTGTAGTAGCCAATGTTAGAGTAGGATTAGGCACGTGACAGCCTCGTGTGACGCATGTACGGAAGTACAGAGGCGATAAAGGGGATAGTTTTTTTATAACAAACTGAGCTTTCACCATACTTCTATGAAGAATCGTGATTGACTTCGACTTGTCTCTTCACAACACCCCTGCAGTGCTGGTGGCTTTGACCTACCCTTTAACCTGTAACAGCAGAAGGGAGAGCAGAAGGCGAAACGGCATGGCTGACCGCCACTGCTTCTCTCCAGCTCGCTGCCACCTGCCCCATTCCTGGTGGGTGGGTAGCCAGGGTTCACCTCCCTGGCTCCCTCTGGGGCTGTGCATAGACCAGTGGCAGCTGCACAAGGCAAAAGAGCTGGTGGCTCTTTCTTTTTTGGTGGTAGTTTAATCAGGATTGCTGGTTGATGTTCTCTCTCTTGTGTTCAAATATCAGGGAGGCGGCATGCTGCTCCAGAGCAGACTCTGGGGTAGGCTTGCCACTGGCAAAGGGGCTGCACGCAACCACCGCTCGGGGGAGAGGGCTGTGATGCAAGCAAGGCTGTGACACATGCACTTCTGGTATCTTTGGGGCCGATGTTTTGTTTGTGTTTTCTTTTTCCGGGACTGCAGCAGTCCCAAGCAAAGCTTTCAACTTTCTGGCAGAGGTGGCGGCAGTGTGAGGAGGCAGAGCTGAGCCAGAGTTCCTCAGAGGTGTAGAGGCCAGGCCAGGATGCTGTGCCTCCTATGTGCGCTCTAGTCCTGCACATGTAACCTGTTAGCATTCACGGTCATTCACTGCCGGTCCCCTCACTCCCACTGACAGAGGTCATGTTTCTCCGAGGGGAAAGGCGGCGGGAGGGGAATGGAGTGAGAGGCAGGGAGTGGAAGCAAGGGGAGACAACGGGGCTGCTCCCCCCCCCCCCCGGGCCGAAGTTGTTTTGGGGTTTTTTTTTTGTTTGCTTCCTTCCCCTCCCCCGCCCCTTAGCATGGTTCGGCTTGCAGCAGTGAGCCCTCCATAGGGCTGGCAGCAGCGTCCAGCCTAACCAACACTGCGGGCTGAGGGAAGCTAAGCATGGCTGCTTCTCCTCAGCTCCGGGATCTGCCTCCCTGCCTCTCACCAGGGCTGTCCGTGAGCTCTGTGATCTGCTCCTGCTGTGGGTCCTGAGACGCACAGGGCAGAGGCAGATGAGCAGGAGGAGCTGGCGCAGCCTCGCTCGTCCCTGCGCCAGCTGCCCCAGTCCACAGCTCTCCCCTTCCCTCTCCCACACTCCCTCCGCACGTCTGTCCCACATGTCCTAGAAGGGACGCCCCAAGCCTCTCCGGTACTGACTATTTCTGTGTTTATGACATGGCAGTAAACATCTATGTACACATAGATACTCTCCTGCCACCTGAAAGGATGTTTTTATTTTGGGCAGTGAGGGGGGTTCCAGTGCCAGCACAGGGATTAGATTCTGATGTCAGGAGACCATGCCGCTGGCATCGGGACACATTGGGCTGTGTCGCCCATGTAACCCTGATGCCAGCAGAGCTGAAACGTGATGCTGAATCAGTGGCTCCACTCCTGTCCAGCTGGGGTTTAAATCTCTGGTCTGCCACCACCCCGAGACGGGCATTGGTGGCGGCAACTGTCCCCTGCCATCCCCGGTTTGCAGCCGTGCTGTGCCGCCCTGCCCAGAAGGGCTTGCATGGCCCTGGTGCTTTTGTGCTGAATGCGTGGCAGCGGTCCCGGCTTCACAGAGTTGGGACCAGCTCTCCTTTCTCCTAAATGATGGGAATGAAGCATGTATGGCAAGTCCAGGATAGTTGCACAACATTAGCTGTTTCTGAAGGAATTTTCTAATGGAAGTTTCAACAGAAGCTTGACAACTGAATGTCTTGGATAATATTTTTCCCCCTATAGAAGGAGTTTAAAACATGATACAGAGAGCCTTCACATATTTGCAGTTCACCTATTTGCATACTCGATTAGTCGGTGTTGGATTTTCAGTGAGTTGTGCAACTGCACACATGCGCATAACGTCCCTGACCCCGGATTCTGCAGCCAGGAGGCACCAGAAGGCACTTCCTCTGCTTCAATGAGGTGCTACAGTGTGAGCCACACTCCCAGGACTGCCCTCCAGACATAAATAGTGGAGGGTGCCTGGCTACAGGCAAGGGGGTAATTGAATATTCATGGGTTTGGTATATTCATGGATTGCATAACTCTCGGGACCTGCCCAGATCCGTTCCCCCGTTACTTCTGGGTGCACTCTGTAGTTGTCTTTAAATAAGATATTGTGTTTTTATATCTGATTAACAGTATTATAAAACAATATAAACATACTACTCTTGTTGTTCAATTTATTAAACAATTGAATATATGCATATAGTGCCTGAATGTCCCACACTAAATTACTACTTTACTGTAGGAGATGATTATGCAAAGATGTGAAATGATGATTCATTCAAAGAGGAAGACACTCATATACCAAACACTTCATTGTGATTTCATTGTAACTGTATATACATTAAAATTAAGTCTATATTTGCAGTGAACTGGAGGTCGAAGCAGAAAAATGACAGAAAGATGAGATATAGTAAAAAATATGTAGAGTTACAGGCATATACAGTGAACTCCCGTTACTCATGGGCTATTGGGTCTGGCTCCCTCACGCGAGTTGTGAAATCCACAAAGATAGCAAACTCACTACGTAGTCGAGTACGCCAGGCCCATAGCCACGCTCCCTCCCTGTATAAGGTCTGGAGGAGGGTGGGTCCTGAGAGCGGGGCTTGTTTCAGATATCTGACTGTGCTCCGCCGAGGCAGGCGAGCGCCGGGGCGGGGGGGGCGATCGCCGAGGAAGGGGACGGGATCAGGGACAGGGGGGCGAGTGCCGGCGTGGCTAGCAAGAAACCGAGACAGGGATCGGGGTGGAGGTGTGCCGCAAGCCCTGCGAGCAGGGCTGGGGGGAGTGGAGACGGGGCTGTCTGTGTGAGCGGGGAGGCGGGGGGCAGGGCGGAGCCGGTGCCGCAAGCAGCAGGGCGGGGGACTGAACAGACTGAGGTCGCGGTAGTTTCTGTGCATGTGCCAGGTCCCGCAACTCGCTGGAAAATCAACNGGCGAGCGCCGGGGGGGGGGGGGCGAGCGCCGAGGAAGGGGACGGGATCAGGGACAGGGGGGCGAGTGCCGGCGTGGCTAGCAAGAAACCGAGACAGGGATCGGGGTGGAGGTGNCCATAGTACTCTGTAGATAAACAAAACTTCAAAGCATTAAATTTAAGCAAAAAATTTTAGTTGTAATATGGTTTCAGTCTTTGTTCTCTCTAAATATTTTTTCTCTTCTTTTGTCTTGTCATCCTTTTGATCCTTCCTGTTTTGTGTTTATTTGTATTCACTTACAATAACACTAAGACTTTTAGTGATTACGTGGTCAGTCAAATAGCTCTAGACAATGGGATTCTGTCACTTCATGATAAATAAAGCAACAGGTAGATAATAGCAAACATACTTTATATGTTGCACGTGTTGTGCTACATTAAATTATATTAATACCTTTTTACCTAGAAGTTCTGTCATCAGAATGTCTTTTTAAATTTTTTATAATATTCATAGAGGGACTGGGAGCTAAGAGTTAATCTGGTAGTTATTTACACACTGAATTATTATTATGACAAGACTTCAAACCTGTTGTATGAAGTCCAAATAATTTTGGTTAATGCACATCATAATTCTAAACTCAGAACTTGGACTAAGCAGGGCTTGTAGCACTTATCACTTAAACAATCACTGTAAAACTTCATAGATTATTTATAATAGTGTGTTTAGCATGGAGTCAAGCTTCATTAGTTCATGTCTGCCTCTTGAGACAAGCATATTTGTTACTGATAGTTCTTTAGCTAGGAAAAAACATACGTTTTTTCAAATTTTGGAATTTATCAATCTGTGTGTATGAAAAAGAGTATTGCTAAGTTTTTATGAGTAGCTGTAGGTTGATATTGAACAATTTTTGGTGGAGGAGGGGGGAAATTCCATCGGCATAGTTGAGTGCTCTCAGGAGACTGATGATATTGAATCTGCCATTTTTGATGCCCTAAAATCTGCTGCCACCAGAGTTTCGTTTCTTAATGTCAAGGATTGCTTTGGCAGTGAAACTGGGGTCATATTGTGGAGCTGAAGAAAAACAATTTCTTTGCCAAAAGATATGAAACAATTGGTGCATAAGGTCAACTGATGTTCTTGCCAAATGCTTCATGGCATTAGACCCTTCTAAATCTTTCTTTAAAATTTACACCAAAAGATTGAAATACATTAATCTTGTCCTTTACTGCATCATGGAAAGGATGAGTAATTCAGTATTAAATTTGAAAGTAGTTTTCCCATGACAAAAAATCTAAATACTATTTTTAAAAATGGCATTTGTATCTTTGAACAAGGCTATGTTATTTTATTCCCTTCTAACCAGAGCTGATAGCTATTTCATAAATTTGTTTTAATTTTCCTATAAAAAATTGAGAACTAGTTTTGGGATTTTTGTTAAAAAGATGCCTAATTATGGAAAATTAATAAAATCCTATAGCCTTTAGTATAAGAGAAATCAAAGTACAGAATACATTTTCCTAGAGTTTTATGTATCACTTGATGAAAATGACAAACTGTAATTCCTGTTTACATCCTAAGATACATTATTTTTGTGGTTGATTATACTTGGCTTTATAGAACTTTATAGCCAAGATTATACTTGGCTTCTTTATAGCACTTTCTCTAGATTAGTTTCCTAATTCTGTTTCTTTTTTGTGCATCTCTTCTAAGACAATACTTACCTAAATTCTTCTAGCCTTGTGTACCTAGTAAGGGTCTTAATTAAATCCATATTGCCATCTTATTTAATCTACTTTTAGCTAAATATTTCTTATCAGTTTCAATAGTGAATTTAATAAGATTAAAAGGTGGAAAATCGTTGGTATACTTTATGTAATTTTATACTTTTATTGCACTCTTGAAATTGATAGAGAATTGTTTTGATATAAACAACCTCCATAACTCTGTTAAGGACACATGTATAAAGGTTATCTCAGAGGACTAGTTTAACTCACTGTATTAAAACACTGTGCAGAATCACAGTGTTCATGTATAAAGGGGAATATACCAATAATGATATATTCAGTTGCTTTGATTGCCATTTTATACTGCCAAGAATTTTCTCAGTGGCTTTGCTTTCCATAGTCATGGGCACAACAAACAACCAGAATGAAGCACTGGAACTTGGCAGTGGATTTTGTTGGCTTGCTCATTTCTTTTGACAAGAAGTGTTTTTTCCTTTAGCATAAGATATAGTTGACCTTGAGTTGTCTGGTGTGTTGTTAATGCTGAAGAAATGACTGACAAACAACAATTATGGAGAAACGTGGTTGTTGCTATTCTTATGCTCTCATCAGGTATTGTTACACATTTGAGGTCAGACTGTGAAAGGTAATGCAGTGGATGAAACAGTGAAAAAGAAATAACATTATTTTAAAATTATTTATTCATGACTACAGAAATTTTCTATATGATTTGCCCTTTCTATCACAGTGACCTCTACAGACAAGATGATGAAAAATATCAACAAAAAGATAACAGTAGATAGCTGGTATAAGAAGTTATTCACAAACGCTAACCTAAAAGCAGAAAAATAACTGTATGAGCTGTTGTTTGCATCACAGAAGTATAAAGTCAGGTCTAGTTTTCAAATTTACTAGTGTAAGGACTCCCTGCTGAAAGAAGGTCCCAGATGCAGGATTTTCTCAAGGTTAAATATGATTATAGCACATGCACACATACAAATTGCAGTCAGAGATTAAATCACAAAATAATGAGGTCTTTTCAGAAGGTAGTATACTATTCTGATTGTCCTCTCTACCTTTAAAATATGCTTGTGTTTTAAGTTTCTATGCACTATATTTATTGGGAAACTGCATTTAAACTGCTATTATGTCATTGAACTTCAAGGTTTGTCCATTTTGTTGTCTCACTTGCAGAAAAATTAATTTAATGTAAAGGATCTATAACTTTCCTTCTGTATATCAGCAGTCAGAATTATTTTTTTTGTCTGTTTCCTTACACATTTGAAATGAGATAATAAAAATCACAAGATGCTATTAATGAAATGGAAACTGCTTTAAGAAAATTAAATAGTAATCCCCTGAATTTTGCAGGGGTTAGGGACTATGGCAGTGCTGCAAAAGTGGAATTCCATGAAGAGTGGCAGATCACGAATACACAAATAAGACACGCCCATTTCCCCCCTCCCCAGCCCTGGAACGTCGGGGGCCGTGCTCTGAACCTCCCCACGTCTTCTGACAGGACAGGGGACTGAATGGGGTCTTCTCTGCCAGTCAGTAACATGGCTTTGAGCCTGCACTGCGGGCTGCCCCCTCACCTCTGCGGTAAGATTGACGCAGTGTGTATAAAGCATATACTCATAAGGGACTGAATCTGACTGACATCTAAGTGAGCTGCCCCACCCCACGGGGTGTGGCAGTCCTGCCCCACAGCATGGGCCAGTCCCACCCCGTGGGGTGGCAGAGACATTCTGTGCATGTGGAGATGGGAAAACACTGCAAAGAAAGGACGGAAGACTATGGCATCTTCACGAGAATAGAAGCTACAATGTACTGAAGCTGTGAAGTAGTGAGGGATTACTGCATATATGAGTAACATTCCGTACTTCATATTGAAAATAGATTAGTACAATTTATTGTTAACTGTCAAAAGAAGTGACTTCAAAACTCAAAAATCATATGGTGAGAGATTAAAAAAAATCTTTTATTATCTAATGTTGTGATGAAATCATTTAACACAGAAAATAGTGGCTGGTTAGACTGCCATATCTGGAGGGTCTCTGAAGGCTGTATCTGCCCTATTTATAGGTCTTGGTGCAATAATAAATATTCTGTGTGAATTGATGAACATTATCCATTTGTCTTTTTCTGGTTCAAGTTTCCAAGTAGTTTGATGCACAAAAATAAAATTCCTTTTTGAGTAAATGAAATAAGAAGTCCCGATCCAAACATGTTTCTGTGGTAACACTTCTACATTCTATAGGAATTTAAGAGAAAGTATCTAGTAAATGAAACAAAAAAAATTAGGTTGCACCAAGCCAGTGTCAAATTCATGAAATGATGATGGAACTTAGTACATAAACTGATTCAGTGTGATACTGCAAAGAGTTAATCTTTAAATTAGTATCTAAAATAAAGCAGATTCTACTGTATGCTGTACTTAGTCCCAGCTTTGCCTCAGAAAGGACTGAATGCTTCCTCCATTCAGAGTAACACCATATTGTGCTTTCCAGAAGTTTTTCACAAGCCTCTACCAAAAGAGTGCTATGCCTTCAAGGCATAACTAGAGCTCACTGGAAAGCTATTCCTTTAAAAATGCTCATTGAAAGATGCAGTTTCATTGAAATGGAAATGTACACAGTTTCATGGATGAAAAAGCCAGAAGGGAGTACTGTGATCATCTAGCCTGGCATACTGTACAACAGAGACCTCATGGCTGTCTTAGTTTCTTCCCATTTGAACTAGGTCATTTAAAGATAAAAAACCCCTCTACCTTTCTTTTTAAAAAGCATTCTTCAAGGATGGGAGTGTCTACCACAATTTTCAATGAGGTACTCATCACTGTTAATTAAGATGTTAATTCTAAGTTTGTCTGTCTTCAGTTTGTAGCCCCTGGGTCTTGTTATGCTTCTGTCTGTGAGACTGAAATTAATTTTGTCTTCCTGTGTATATATTTATAGACTGTAATATAGTTATCCATTATACTAAGGCAGCGACAATTCTTTATTCACTCACTAGGTCATGTTTTTTAATACTTTGATGATTATATTATGAATACCTAGCTACTTACTTACTTAACTTACTGATGTTATTTTTGACTCATGGATATAGAAATTGGATGTGTTACTTGAATACTGAAGTAGCTGATGCTAAGTAATGTCTCCATTCCTGTATGAGATTCCCCTGTTTATACATCCACATTCATGTTCTTTTTTGTCTGAGATTAGGAAAAGTTTGAAGCTATCCAGATGGTCTAAAACTGCAGGGAGCTCTTTGCCTGACAGCTTGTATTGTAAGCTTTTAGGTGTTTGTAGTTTACAGCTCTATCATCACCTGTGGTGACACTAAATCATACATTGTTGAATTATTCCTTGATATAATTTTTTTATAGGCCTCTAATTCTGGAAGTAGCTTTCTTCTCAATAAGTAGAGAGCTTTTTTTTGTTTTTAACTTAAATGCAGTCTTGGGTCTCTGCTTTTGATCTACTTAAAGAAAATCAGTTTGGGATTGGCTTATCCAAACAGCATCCCTTTCAAAAAGCCCAGACATTCAGTTGTCTCATCAGTGCTAGTGCCTGGACCATTGCTACTAAACTACGGAACATGTTCCGACTAAGAACAAATTTCCTTCTTAGAATGATTCTGTGCCAGAATAGCAAAGAGGCATCGGAACTGTGATTTGCAATGCAATTCTTTTCATCTGGGCTGCTGCTCGCTCTGGCCTGGCTGCTGCTGCTTGGATTGGCTTGAGGTGGACAACAGCATGTCTGCTGAGACTTAAAAGATTCAGAGAGAGACTGAATGGAAATCAGAGGTTGAAGTTGAAAGTAACTGTGGAAAAGATTCTTTTTGGAAGGTAGCTTTAGTCTGAGAAGCTGAAACTGAGAGATGGGAAGTATGAGTTTCATTGTTTCATTTGCCTGTGCATCCACTTAGTGAAATCTCCTTTCTGCTTTGCACCCACAGTTCCACATTTTCTGTGTAGTCATTCCAGTTCTTACTCCAAACATGGCTCCCAGTTTCTACTCTGATTTGTTATTTTGTCCAATCTCACCTTTTACTGACTTCTTATCAAATTTCCCTCCATACTTTCCATGTGGCAGAGCCGTTCTGGTCTAGTATGGGTAATAAAATTAGTGTTTCTCTCATTCCTCCTCATGTTTCTTTTTTCCAGCTTTTGCCCAGCTATTCTTAGGTTTTGCCACATCCTTTGTCTCTTTGTCAGAATGCTCTTTCCAAACTCCTTTTCCTGTCTATCCACTATATTTTTCCTTGGCCAGACAGTCTTGTACTGTGTAACAGTTTGATGAATTCTGGTTCTTATTCCATGACCACAATCTGTGCAATAGAGATGAAATAGGCAGATATTAAAGACAGGTCTCAGTTACAGCTGTATTTCAGCTTTGTTGATGTTGTTTGACAATGTTTGACAACTTTGATGTTGTTTGACATGCAACCTGCTTTTTGTGTTGCTTAATTTTGTTCTGAAGTGTGAATTACTGAATTTTCATGCTGCTCAATGTCTGAGTCTTCATAATCTTAATCATTTTATTTCTACAATCTTCTAGAGAAATGAAGGAGGAAAGAGAGTGGCTTTGTCCATATAAAATAATTCAGGATATACAAATTAGAAAAAAACCTTTAGAATTCTATTTTTCAAGTACAGTCGAGTCTCCTATAATGCAGACCTGCAGTCTTATTTGGGACCTGCGCAGCCTGACTTCTGTGTTGAATGGCAGCCATGCCGCCACCGCCGCCGCCCCCCGTGCCACTCCCGCTGCCCGTGCAGGCCCCGCTGCTGCCCACGCCCCCACCACCCATTTCACTGCCCGGACGGCCGCTGCCGCTGCCACGGGCGCGGTGGCAGGTCGCACATGCACAGTTGCAAAACGGGACACCTACATTGCTAAAAAATCATGCCACTAAGATTTGAAGCCGCAATGTGGGGAGCGCGAAGTGCAAGAGGGCCGACTGTACTTACAATTATATATTGTATACTAACTTTTTAATGTTGAAAACAGAACTCCTCTGGATTACATTTCCATCTATGTTATAAACATTTTGGAAAAAGACATTTAAGGAATAAGTTGGGACAAGATATGTGGGGGCTCTATTAATGATGCCTCAGAAAGCCATGGTTTAAGTGCCACATAAGTATTATTTAGGCATGAAGCAGGAAGACATAATCCAAGTTTTCCAGAGAAGCTTGTTTGATCATGATACCTTCTTTTCAATTGTGCAGTTGTTTATTATACAATTTCCAGGTGCTCCAGCAAATGAAATAAGAATTCTACTTGCAGTCATGGTTTTCTAGCAGAGCAGATTCATCCAAATGATCGATTGAATCTGGAATTTCCAGGGGAAGCATAGTGGATGTTCATGACATACTGTAGAGAGCCAAAGGTACAGGGAGAGAGAATTACTTCTGAATTGGTGGATAGAAATCTATTTTCAATGTATGATATGCAATCCCAATACCGTTGTATTAATTTTTCAGGGTAACTGTGACAGCTGAAGTTGAAATATTTCTCTGTTCCAAACATAAACTTTGGAAAAGTAGTAAATGCTAAGATGACTTAAAAAAGTAAGTATAGCCTTATACAGCAGAGAAGTAATTCACTGTGGATGTAGTTTAGATGTAATTGTTATAAAACTTCAGCCGCTATAATTTCCTGAAAAGCAGGACTTTGGCAATAAACAATAATTACCTGAGATTCTTCAACTAGGGCACCAAGCAGCATGCTTTGACATGCAAAGTGTGTTTACTGGCTACCAAACTTATAAATGGAAATGGGTATAACTGATATTTGAGTCTCTGTAGACCTGAGCCACCTCTCTCAACATAAAAGGCAGGATTTAATAACCAAACTAGAGGTATCTAGTGCTATTTGAAATGCCCTACCACATTTACCCTAGCCTCCAGCTGTCACTCTAGAAGGACTCAGATTTCCTCCAGTCTCATGTTTGCCAACCCTGGGTCTCAGATACCCTAGGTGTCTGAAATGTCTATGTTTGAGACACGGAGTCATAGTTCTGTATAATTTTTGAGATTAATAATTCAGAAATCTCTTGAATTAGGGAGATATTTTTCTTAGAGATTTTTAATTTTAGTAATACTTGCTAGACCTTTGTTTCCCCATGAATATTTTGATAATTTTTGAGTAGAATTTAACATTCATGATTCTGTGATGTGTTTGAAGGATTGCCTTCTTTTGTTTATTTTGAATCTTCTGCTAGCTATTTCCCTTTATTTTCCTTTATTATTTCATACTGCTTCTATTGCAAGGGACTGCTAAAAATATATTCCGAGTCACCTTCTTAATGCTACTTTTAATATATGGTATTTGATATTTCCAAACCTCTTTTCTAGGCTAAAGAATCCTGATTGTCCTTTGTACTGAAATTGTGCCAACTTTAATCCATTCTCTGTACGTTATCCAAAATATGTGATTTTTTTGGGGGAGGGGTGGGGTGGGGTGGTGGTGTTTTGTTTTGTTTTGTTTTGTTTGGTTGGGTTTTGTTTGTTTATTTTTTGTTTTTGTTTTTTTTGTGGCAAGAAGGACCACCAGAGATATCTATCTGTATATCTATGTATCTATGGATCGATTTTCAAATTGGAGCTGTGCTGCTTATGTATTTTGTGTCATTATGTTTTTTGTATTCTTTTCATAATAATGGTCATTATAATACTTTTTCTCTTTGCTTTGTTTTTTAAACTATTATTAAGAATATTCTTTACATTTCCAAGTTTTCACCTGTTATAACTCCAAAATCTTGCTATTGGAGAGCATATACTTCAGATTCTATCATTGATTATGTAAAGCCAGAATTATTTGTGGTTTTATCTATGAATTTCTATCTGTGTTGCCTATATAGATTTCTAATATATATCTATATTGAATTTTTTCTCTGCCTCTTAATTGCCTAGTCAGACAGTATGATGATAGTTGAAACAACCATTACCTTTACAATAAAAAGTGACCAAACTTTGTAAATTTCCAGCCTTCTTTCAGATCATTTATGAATCTATTGAACACCACACATCCCAGTGAGATGCTGCATTTTTTGCAGTGAAAACTGGCAAAGTATTTCTACACAACTGGTTTCAGCAGGTTCTCCAATAGACCTACAGCTGGCCAAACTGAGACACTGAAACAAACGTGTGGTACCTCTGTGATCACATATTCAAGAAAGGGGAGAGAGAGGAGGAAGGAGCAAAAACAATCAAGTAAACAGCAGTGACAACATCAAGATCAGAGCAGAAGGAGGAGATTTTCCAGGTGCTGTAGCAGATCTTCCCTGCAGCCCATGAAGAACCCACACCAGAGATGATTTTCTTGACAGGAACTTCAGCTCGTAGAGACCCAAGACTACAGTAAAAGTGTGAGAAAGAAGTAGAGAGGAACCCCTGTATACTGGATGTAACCTCCCATCTTCCTCTGTACTGCTCAGAGTGCATCCTCTGTACTGTGCAGAGAAATTGCGCGCTAATATGACAGCCAGTTATCTACCGGAGATTAGATTAAATGTTCCTATTATTATTTTCTGCCTTTTTATTCTCAGTTCATATGTGTATTCATGATTCACACAACTTGTTTGTCTGATGTAATTCTAAAACTTCTATAACTTTGATTAGTAAAACTCCAATAATGTGTGCAGTCTTTGCTATGGACTTTGGTGGTAGTGTTGACTGATTTACGTTCTTTCATCAAGTTTCTGATATATCTATAAAGTCAGTTTCTTATCTGAATATAAATGTTTTAACTCTACTATATTTGCTCTTATTGCATTTGTATATAAACATAGATCATTTTAGTGTCGTTTTATTCTGTTCTTGTGATTTTTCTTCATTTTCAAATTATTTTAATGTCACTCTTCTATCTCAGATTTTGAGGTTCAATGAAGAAGTAGTGGTTTATACGGTGTTTTTTATCACAGTATCACAGTATGGATAAGGCTGGAAAGGACCTTGAAGATCATCTAGTCCTACCTATAATCCAGAGTCACAGATTCACAGAATACCATGAGTTGGAAGGGACCCACAAGGATCATCTAGTCCAACTCACCATCTAACACCCGTACAGAGAACGCACATCCCAGAGCGGTAAACACAAACCTAGTTCCCTCACAGTCTAACAAGCCACTTTGAGCCAGAAAGACCCTACACCCCCCAGCTAGACCATGTCAGTAAGTTCCTCATCAAGTCTTCTCTTAAACACCACCAGGCATGGTGACTCCACCACCTCCCTGGGCAGTCCATTCCAATGTGCAATCACTCTCTCTGTGAAAAACCGCTTCCTAACATTAAGATTAAACCTCCCCTGGTGTAGCTTGAGGCCGTGCCCTCTAGTTCTGGTGTCGTCAGCCTGAAAGAAGAGGTCCACACCCACCTGGCTGCAACCACCCCACAGGTAGTTGTAAACAGCAATCAGGTCACCCCTGAGCCTCCTCTTCTTCAGACTGAACAACCCCAGTTCCCGTAGCCGCTCCCCATAGGGCTTGCCCTCCAGTCCTTTCACCATCCTTGTCACCCTTCTGTGGACCCTCTCAAGCAGCTCAACATCCTTCTTAAACTGGGGAGCCCAGAACTGCACACAGTACTCAAGATGAGGTCTGACCAGCGCCGTATACAGGGGAAGGACAATCTCCCTGGATCGACTGACCACACTGTTCCTGATGCAGGCCAGGATGCCATTGGCCTTCTTAGCCACCTGGGCACACTGTTGGCTCATATTGAGTTTCCTGTCAATCATTACACCTAAGCCCCTCTCCACTTCACTAATCTTGAGCCCCTCCTCCCCCAGCCGATAGCGGTGCATGGGGTTTTTATGGCCGAAGTGAAGAAGCCAGCACTTAGTCTTGTTAGACCTCATACTGTTGGAGCCTGCCCATCTCTCCAGCCTGTCAAGGTCCCTCTGAAGGGCCCTCCTACCCTCTGGCAGATCGAAATTTGTCCCCAGCTTGGTATCATCTGCAAACTTGCTGATGATGGATTCAATTC
>WEKX01026000.1:41421-67024 GCA_013390025.1 Pitta sordida
CCCCCCCCCCCGCCTCATTTTAAGATGTAAGGGTCTGAGAAAGTGAAAAGTATTTTCAAGTGAGTATAAACATTTTATTAATTATTTAGCCAAAATATAATAGCTAAATTTCTCACAATAACTTTGAAGTATGTACCACTGTATTTATATGTACCAATCAAAAGTCACAGCTTTAATAGGGTAAAAAAATCACTCAGAAAGATATGATGTCTTTAAAGTTAGTCAGATGTTGGATCTAAAGTGCTTGACAGGTAGCAATTTTAAAGACTTTTATGAATATAATCAATGTCATTCTCAATAGTTATATTTCTAATAACCAATTTGCTGACTTCATGTTCTTTTCAAAATAATTTATATACATGTACACTATATGTTCTGGGAAATTTTTCTTTGCCTAGGTGAACATTAAATCTTCCTTTTTCGCTAAAGGAATTACCTACATTCCTGAAATCAGAGGATCCTCCATTTATTTTTCCTGTCTGTCAGACCTTCCAGCCTTAAGACCTCCAGTCATAATGATCATCTTTTCAGCAGAGGGCAGCATATGGCATTCTCAGAGTCCATCAATTCCACTGTTTAATTGGCTGTAGAAATCACTGCTGAGCTAAAGCTGGTTCTGAAGCCCTTCCAACTCTTCTTGACTCTTAGGCAAGATTCAGTTTTGGTATCCTTTGTGACTATGTAGAATATTTCTCAGGGGAATGATCTGTAATAATGAGTCTGTTGAATAAAATGAAAATTGTTTTTCTTTTTTCTTTATTATTACAACAAAACAATACTCTGGTTGAAATTTTCTTACTAATGATAGTAAAGATTACATTGTTCCAATAAATTGAATAGATGCTGAATAGTTGCATGTCAGATAATTTTCATTGTTAATAATCTTAGGCTCTTGCCTTCAGAATAATGGTAAATCTGTTATGGGGAGAAAGGCTTAGCGAACCATTTGCTATGGGGAATCAGACAGCCTAACACTGAGCTACTAATTCTGTTTTACAATAATTTCAAAAAAGAAGCATTTTATTTTTTAATATTTTTCCCCTTTTATTCTGCGTAGAAAGAATAATGAGTCTACTTCTTCTTTTATTATTCACATTTTGGTTTTAAACTATATATATCACATTTTGTTATTTTTTCTTTCCTGTTTTTAGGTAACAACTAGTGTTTTCTGATTTATATATGTTCAAAAGTTCTCAAAATGACAATTGTTTCTTTTTTGCATGCTGCAGAGGCTTCTCAATAGATTAAGAAGTTTAACACAGTTTTTACTATAACACACAGCCTCTGTTTTCTGTAAGCTGCAGAACAGAATAGTTTAGATTGCAAAGAACTGTTTTGCTGTTAATTGAAGTATCGCTTGTTTTTCACAGAAGGGAGAAAATTTGTAGATGGACGATCTTTTCATAAAACTTAATGCCAACAAGTGGCTTGGTAGTAACTGAATGCCCAAAACTCAAATGTAGAAATGATTTGTTGCTCTATTGTCATGGGTTAGTGTTACAGGTTTAAAAGTTTTAGTCTTTTTTTTTTTCTTTATTTCTCCCCCCCTCCCCCCTGGATGGGAGAGGATTCGACATGCATGTACCTGGGTTTTCTTTCCTCTCCCGCAGTGGTGGGAGGGGTGTGCGCGTGGCGGGGAACCGGTGTGCAGGGATGTCCTGCGGTTTTCCTCCCCAGCCCTCATCACTGCCAGTGCCGATGCCATGCATGGCGATGTGCATGCCTGGTCCCCGGAGGGGCAGGCAGGGGGAGTGGGACAGCCATGCGGAGGTCCAGGGGTCGCCCCGATGATGACTGAAAACACCAGTTCTTCCGGAGAGACAGACAAGATTGACAACCTGGAGTTTCATTCCATTGGACAGGGTGGGGGCTACGGGGCAGAAACTAAAAAGAGATTTAAAAAGGCTGCCGTGGAGGAACTCTCTTTTGCTCTCGATGGACTCGCCACTGGCCAGCTTGCATCCGATCCCACGGCCATCTCCCCACAGCTGGTCCCACATCCTGGTGGACGCCTTCTCCCAGCCACTCCTGCATCACACATCTGCCTTCTCCTCGGCTGATCCCTGCATCCCTGTGAACACCTTCTCTCAGTCGCTTCTCGCTAAAGCCCCTCCCCGACGAAAGCCGGACATTGCTACCATTTTTCATCTGAGTTTTGCCGTTGTTGAGACTTTCCCTTTGGGTATTGTTACTTCAGTGAGGGATACTCTGTTTGTGTGGGTCGGTTTGGGGGGTGGTTGGGGTATTTCCCTGTTGTTTGCCAGTGTTAGTTTGACTCATATACATTCCTTTTTTCATACATTCCAATAAATATACATATATATAAAAATATATATATTACATATATATATTCATATATATATTCCCTTCATTAAGCTTTGTGTTTTCTCTTAAAGGTCTCTCATCCATTTTTAATTTGAAAGCAACCCCAACAGTATCCAAACCAGGACATCTATGTACCATGCTACCACTAACATGAAACAGGTATTTCTGAATCATTTTAAGGAAAAAAAAACCTAGTAATTTACAACTCTGACTAATTAAGCTGGCACTGAATTAGTTGAGTCTTACCATAGAGAAGACCAAAAGTAAGGGAAATACATTCTAAATATACATGGTTGACATTTAAGCTAAAACCTTGAAAGAGGCATGGATTAACTCACACTATTTGGAGGGCCAGATAGAAGTTTGTTGGTCTAATAGAGAAACGGTTTTATTCTAACTGCTTATTTAAGTTCATCTTCAGTTGGGTATTAAGACTTCTGAGCTTCATGAAAATATACTTCTTTGATATGATGGTTAAGTCTCTTGTTAAGTTTCATTGTAACTCCTTAGAAACAGTTGAAGCATTTGACTCAGTAATTTCAGCGTTTTCCCACTGTTAATGTAATTCTGTTTGTACAATTCCACTATGTCTCCTGTTTATTCTATTTTTTTTCATATTTATTTATAAGCTTTTGGATGTATTTTCTATATAAGAAATACATAACACTATTTTTTCTGGACCCTCCTTTTTCAATTTTTTTCTTGTTCTCATTTCTTGATGTATTACAGTCAGGGAGGAACTGTTCTTTCTCCACTTTGATACCCTCAGATACCTCTATCCTTTCCATAAGAATTTTAGCAGCCTTTTTACTGACTAGATAAGAAGCACAAAGAAGTGAGTGTGACAATCTACGTAATTTAGAACACTTAATTTATCTATTATATCATGCACTGAGTGATAGTATAATTTGGGCAATTTTAAGTGCAGCATAACCACCCAGTGAGTGGTTAAACCTCTGCAGTGTAACATGTCTGACATATGGTTTGGCAGCTGGAATTTACTCTCTAAAAAAACCCCAGTAGATCTCTTGAAGGACTTCAGCTTGGAATGCTTCCTGAGCACAATCGGTGTTTGTGGTACTTCAGTAAAGAAATCCTAGAGCCTTCAGCCTATGTTTAAAAATATTTGAAATGTTTATGCCTCTGCAGACACTGCAAAATGTTCTTCTAAACCAAGATTTTTGAGCCATTCCTCATTTCTTCCTGACCCTGAGGTTAATATGTGTTCTGAAAGTCCTTTAGATCAAGCTCAAGAGGTTGTTGAATTTATGCTGGGCAAAATATTGTCTCAAGACTTTTTCTGGGTTTTCTCTCAATTTTGTCAGAGCAGAGAGCAAGTGCTTAATACTGGATATAAGTTTTTGGTTTTCTGTGCTGGTCCCATTACCATCGTTGTTAAATAGTTTTAAGCTATCATTTAAGACTTGGTTAAGGTTATTTCGCATTATTTCCATAGTAGAAAATTACTTAAGTGTAGACTTTGCCTTGTTTTTGTTTCTGGGAGTGTCCATTCTTGGCAATTAAAGAGAACTTTGAAGTAAGATAGCTGTATGAAACGTACTGAATTTTGAATTCCAGCTTGGATAGCTATGTCACGTTTGCTTTAATCCAGAAGAGCCACTTCATCTTCAACCCCTCAGCTCTGCTACTCAAGGGAAACATACAAAATACCTTCAAAAGATAATTCTGGAGCTAAAATTCATAACTCTGCTGGGCACTAAAACCCATGGACTCAACAGAGACATTCGTTTTATGGTGCATTATATTTTTTGCCACCCCAGGATAACCTTTCCATGCTGCACAGACAATAAATTATTTGAGTTTCTCTCTCTCTCTCTCTCTCTTTCTGTCCCAGAGGAGCAAACAAATGTATTGTCTTCCCTTTTCTAATATTGCACTGCCTCATATTTATGAACTATCTTATCTTTTAGTTAATTGAATTGGTGAGTTTGATTAAATTAAAACCAGAGCAATTGTTCTCAACTTTTACTTAGTTAGAAAGATTGTTATTTCTACATCACCCTGGAGGAAAAGCATGGATGTCTGACAGCTTGTCATTTCCCCCTCAAATACTTCATTTAGCCTAATAGAGGATAGCAATGCCTATTATAAACTGTATATATTTGTACTGTTAGAGCACAGGGCTAGAGTAGAACTACTTAATTCATATTAACATGTTGGTTGCATACAAGTAATTTCCCCCCTTTGGCTCCAAAAGTTTTATAGCCTTAATAAACAATTTGAACCGTCCGAATTCCTAGGTATCTATACATTTGTATTTTTAATATTTTCTACTTATTATTTTTGAGTTGTTGTGCATATGATTTGTAAAACATTTTGAGACTGATCCTCCAAACAAAAAAGGAAGCAACTAATGAAATGAAATGCACTTTATCACAAATGTCCCTACTTCCAAGACGAACCACTAACTACACCATTTGCAAGTTTCTGAAGTTTCTTGGTGCTCAGTGATGTCCTCTGAAAGGGTGATAAACTTCAAGCTATGTCATCAGTAACTGAACTCTATTCAGTTTCCAGTACAGTCAATAGTGCTTTGATAAAGCTAGAAAATGCTGAAATGCTGACAGTTTCTAAGATGATCCTTTAAACAGTGGTTGCCAGTACCAATAAATTTTAAAACAAAAAAGATATTGCTCAGAAAAATTGCAATACAGTGCATTATTGCATACTCTTCACATCAGAGATTCTTCAGGGAAAAACCCCCAAAATAAACAGCACACACCACCTCTTGCAGGTCTAAGACATGTCAGGAGATTCTTCTGAATACACCCTTATGGTTTGGTGCTTATTCTTAGGTGGCACAAACAATGCCATATATTCGGATCCTGCTTCTGTCTCTGGTTTTATAAAACGACAGTAAAACGAAAGAAAGAAGACAAAGCAGGTACAGTTTTTGGACTCATGGTATTATGACATACCGTCTGAGTGGCGACACAGATAGCCTGCAGCATAGATCAACTTTAACTGTGGTCTTGTCATGTTTCATAAACCGGAGCAAAACTGGACTTCGTCAGCATAAGATACACAGTCTATAAGAAAACTGTTCATAGTTCAGAAAATGGTGCACATGGTTCAGCTATTTTGCTGTGTTTTTTTTTAAACTATGGAATGTCTCATTACATGTAAAGAGGATAATTTTTTTCTCAGTGGAAGAAGTTATGAGGCGAAAACTAAATCTTGCCCTTAAGACTACCCCCTCAGTGTTTTTCCCTCTCCTTTTATTTTTTTCTAGTTAGATTTTGTTGTTTTTTTCAGTATTTTTGCATATATTTCTCATGGCAGTGTAATAATTTCTTTTACTATTAAATATGATTGAATCATATTTAGCTTCAGTCACTGTAAGAAATTCAGGTTCACATCTGTTTTTTTTTCTGTGTTTGACTGTATGTTGCATAATAATTTCATGAAGTTACTAATTTGTTGTCGGGTTTATTATTGATGTTTAAAATTTCAATTTAAATCTTGGTTGTAACAAACACAGAATACTCTCAAGAACGGTAATTGTTAAACAAGATCCTCATCTGCTACTGACCCTGCAGAAAAGATTTAGTGCTATTTCAAAATGTTCTTCGTTGTGACAAGCACTTAATAATAAAAACACTACTGCCATAGAATTGCTCCTAGTTGGTCTACTGAGTAAAAACCTGTTACAAATTCATTATCAATCCTCTGTGTACCCTTTTGATTAATACAGAAACTGTGTATAATTTTTAAAATATGGCAATATCTTATGCTACTAACCTAAATGCAAAATAACAATATTTAAAAATTATTTTTATAATTTATAATTAGATTCTGTTAATGGAATATAATTTTTTTTGTTTAAATTGTATTTTGTCTTTCATTGTATTGCTCATGGGTAATTTAGAAAATTCTTAGGTTTTTGTTAATTTTGTGAAATTTCAGCTGCACAATACTACTGTATTTGTCACACTGAAAGTAAACATTTAAAACCATCCTTTCCCTGCTCCCAGTAGAATTTAATAAAATTATGGATCTTCTTTCTTGATAGGTTAGTGAAATTATATTGCTTTCCATTGTATATAAGTAAAGTTTAATCTTTGCTGTTGATACCAAAACATTATCTTTAAAATCCATTGTGGAAGAAACAGAGGGTTAGGGCAAACTGAAACACTGACCTGTACAGGATCTCTCACCTTGTATAACATTAATAATGGATGTCACTATTTACTAGGCCTCAAGAGCCCACTTTAGAATATATTGTATTTACTGTGGAACTTGAATATAGGCAGGTGCTGGATCCGGCTCGGAGTGGCCTGCTAGACTGTGAGGGATCTAGGCTGGTGTTATGCTCTGCGATGTGCTCTCGATCTCTGTACGGGTGTTAGATGGTGAGTTGGACTAGATGATCCTTGTGGGTCCCTTCCAACTCATAATATTCTGTGATTCTGTGATTCTGTATACAATCAACCATATCTGAGTTTATTATAAATTGTGAATCCTGACTACTCTCAGGACTTATACTGCCCTTCTTCCTAGCCTACCTTGCCCTCTCTATTTACAATTTTGTCAAGTAGTCTCAATTTAACGTTTTTTAATGTTGGATTTAGAAAAACTTTATGAATGCTATACATTGTGTTTTGATGCAATACGTTGTATTTATGGTTAACTCATGCTTGGAGTTTCCTTAACAAGGTGACTAGAGTGAGACTGTCATCCTTTGACAACTTGCTAGTATCCTCATGATCCTCAAACTCATAAATGCTTTTGGAATCCTTACAGCCAGAGCAGAGGATATTGTTCTTTGAAGTAACTCAGTCTTCTAAGTGACACGCTTTAACTATCCCTGTGGCTCAGTAGGTGGAATTAAGACACTTGGTTCCTTTATGTTCTCCAGTTTCAGTGGAACAGCAGATTTGGAACTTAGTATTTGGTTCCAGGCTGTAGAGAGGAGCTAGTCTGAAGGTTCTAGAGTCTTCTGGTTTGTTTTTTACAATTTTTTCTTGTCACTTGTTTTCTCTCCTTTCCTCATTCAAAGCTAATATATTTGGCCCAGGTCTCTTTGCCCTGGTAATCTTGGTTGTATTTTTGCTACATTTGTCCAGTTTTCCTGTTCTTTAAACTCTTCCCCCATAATCGTTCAGATCTCATCTAATGTCAGACTTTTCCATACTCACTATTTTTCGGATTTTTTTCTTAGTTCTGTTTAACCAATTGTACTTTGAATCACTTGAACCAACTGACTTTATGTTAGCTGAGGTCCCAGTGAGTCCAACTAATGCAAATAATTTTTTTTCAGTCACTCAATCTGTGGTATGCTGGCTCTTCTGTTCCTTTCAAGCAACAGTCCCACTGCCCTGGTATTCAGTTCTCAGTCCTAGCCATCCTAATAAGTCAATCCAAGGCTTCCAACATAAATCAGCAGTTTTACTTATGCCTAGCCTCAGAACCTTGTTTTCCATTCTCCCATTCTTATGCCACACAAATCCTTTTATGATCTGAGCCATCCTAAATAGAATGATTTTGATATTTGTTCTGGAAATATTTTATTCTGCATGAATTATACAGGGTGGGTCCACGTTATCAATTTGGGGGTTTTGTCTTAATTCTCTCGGCAGCCCCAAATCCTTTGTTTGCACCTCAGCCTTTGGCTTACTCTAAATACAGGTCAGCTATGTTGCCCTAGTCTGAAGGTGGAGATAAAAGTGTTTCTAGACTGCGTTAGAATTGACAGGAAGAGACCTTGGTTAAAATCCATTCTGAGTCATATTCAGAGTAGATTGAGCTGTAATGTCTTTTTTACTTTTTTTTTGTTCTGACTCCATCACCGTAAAATTACATAGCCCATAGAAAATAGACTGGCTTAAACAGAAGAAACACCAAGCCAAATAACCTTTAGCCTCATGATGACCATAGACGGTCAGTACTGGATCAAATTGTCATCTTCTTACAGGTAGGAGCTGAAACTTAATCTTTCATAGTCTTTGTGGCTTCCTTTCCATTGATTACTGGGATTCATTTCGTAGGGCAGTAACCTGATTGCTTAGCTAGACAACAAAAAATAATTGAAATTCCCACTACCTCAATCTTTGGTGTCCCAAAAAATGCCCAGTGGAAAACCAGTAGTGTCCATAATACATAATTAAGATTTGAGGAAGGACTTTAGAAATTTAGATAGTATATATCGGTCAAAAAAAAAATCCCCTGTAAAGCTCTGTCTATGCTTCAGATAACAACCAGCACCCAGAAACACTAATGTATTTAGTAGGGATTCTATATGAGAGGTTCTACTAGGCCTTTTCAGAAATACCTCACTGGTAGGATCTCATTCAAGATCTGATTTTTATTTCTAACTGTGGAGATTCCTTAAGTATATTTTTTCAGTAAGGTAGTGTTTATTAAAGGTCTTAGGTTTATATTATTGTGGACTGCAAGATATGAAATTAGCTGGTTTTTTTCTGTTGCACCTTGATTTTCACTTGGTGTTAAAAAGAGCTAATATTGGGTGTGGGGTGGAATTCAGTCACTGAACGCTCTCTGTTAATTCTTGGACTTCCAAGAAGGATTCAATTGAAAGACATGACAGAGGAAAGAGAGATGCATATCTTCAAAGATTAGATTGATACAATGGTTTATTTCTCTATATTTGTACGGTCCCACTGATAATTTATATGTAACTGCTATTTTAAAAGACTGTTTGAATAATAATTGCTGTAAACATTGCAAGCATATAAATGAACATGGCCATGCATAACATGCAAGACTACATTGTCCCATTCATTACAAAATTAATTTTTAAATTCTGTTGCTGTACAGATCTTAACAGATCAAAGGTTCATTATGAGCATAAATGAATGGGAATGTAGGTGGAAAAGTTAGTTGAATCCTTAGCACTGCTTACACCTAATAGCATGGAATACTACTCAGGGTGATTTTGTAATTTGTTCCTGTCATATTTTTAAAGCCAGGATCTAGTGCTTAAGAGTTAGCATGTGCAGAAAAACTTGCAGTCAGGTATTAATATTGCTTAATTAAGATACCTGTAGTATTTCTCATATGCGTAATCTTGACTTTGTCATCTTTTCTGTCATTCATTTTTCTAGGCAATTTATGATTATATCATAAGACTCAATTTTAAACTGATATTTCATAAAATATATTACAAAAGAATGTAGACCAGATATACAGATATTTAGATTAGTCATTATTATTAAAATTGGTATACATTCAAGTGGCAATCTTCTATTTTTATATCAAACATTGAAAATTTTCAGAGAACGCCATTTGACCTTCAGGTCTAGTGAACAGCTTGAGATTGGAAAATCACTGGATAAAGCTAGTGAAACTCATACAATAAAACGGGAGTGGAAAAAAGGAAATAATCACGTAACTGAAGCTGCAAAATAATGTACGGTTTAATTTTTGAATTTTCTATGTATAAAATCATGTAACATAATATCACTTTGCTTTTAGACACTGTCAAACAGAATAAGGCTCTTAGCTTCCAAAAATAATATGTTTCGGTTTACTTTCTTCTTTTTAATTTAATATACTTACTAAATAAAAAATTGTAGGATTTTAACCAAAGAAGGGGAGAATAAAATACAGCCACCTGGGTAAATCTTTATGGTGAACTACCACAATAAAAGAGGATGCTTGCACTTTTATCCCTTGTGGATTTCTTCTTAGTATTTCAGAGCAATGAACATATGGTTGTTACTATCAGCACTGGTGTATTTGCGGCGATGCCTGTCAACATCCACCAGAGAGCAGGGCAGCTCCAAAACCCACATCTTTTATGCTGTGGAAATTGATGGAGACAGCAACACAGCCAGCTTCTTGGCCAAACAACATGGAATGCAGTTCATTTCAAAGGTCAGCGCATATTTAAACTTGCTTCATTACTCCCACCTTTATGCTTGAGATTTTCATTTTTTTAAAATCAGTTTACCTAGAGGTTCCTTTAGAGACAGAAAAATGAAAGTGCTGAATCCTATTTTCATTTGGGGATATCAAGCTTTTTATCAAATTATAGAGGTGGCGTTTCAGAATATTTCATATCTGATCAGAAGGAAAATCCAAAAATAATTTTCTCTTTATTCAGGAGTCTTTCAGGCACTGGGACTGTTTTATTTATTACTTAATATTGTGCTCCAGTCAATCATTTTGAATTCAGACAGGAAAATGGAATTTTTATTTTTAAAAGGAAAAAATCCTGAGGAAAAATACTATTGGAATAAAGCAGATTTTATTATTTTTTAAAATGAAAATAAGTTTTCGCTTCCACTGCTATTTTATTTTCTTTTAATGGCAGTACATTAATGTGAAGACATATATTAAACAAAGAATCTTACATAAAATCATATGTTGGTTAATTATAGGCATTTTTTTTTCAGAACATTTCTACTACATGTATTACTGAGCTTGAAAAATTATGTCCTTGCAACACAATAAAGGCAAAATGTTTTTCTTCCTTGAACTAGTATCTCAATGCATATATTTTCTGTGTGTGTACTGTGTATTTGTGTATAAACATGAAGTATGTATTTATATTACATTTTGCTTTATTTTAACTTTCTGTTGAAAGAAGGTTATTCCTGAGGTGTGTGTTAGCACACTGGGACACAGCCCAAATACAAGAAACACATTAATATCTATCAGTTACAGTTATTAGTCTAAAAAACTGGACATGTATATCAGGGAAATACATAGTGCTACATTTTCCTGATGCCTTTAGTTTAGAAACATATTGTATCAGTTGCAGTAGATCACAAATAAATTATTAAAACTTTTAATATGTTAATCTGTAGCAGCCTCCAGTCATTGACCTGAAAGTTGTTTGCCAATTTTAATGAATTAAGCCTTGAAGTGCTCCTTTTCATTTTATCTCTGCTTCTCAGGTGCAAAAAACAGGTAGAGTAAGCAAAACAATTTGTTCAAGATCCACACAGGAAGTCTGTGGCCCAGTGAGAAGTGTAAAAAAAAAATTCTACATGTTCAGTTCTGTGCTCTAGCTGTAAGAAATTTTCCTGAGAAAATGTAGTGAACTTATGAAGGAGAGGCAGTGCATTATGTGTACTTCAACAGCCACTGTGGTCTACTCTGGGCATGGAAACCACTGAAGGGCCCTGTGGAAACTGCACCTAGTTTTCTGTTCGAATGACAGTGACAGCCTTCCCAATGTATTCCCCTTCATATATATATTTAAAATCACCACAGTCTGTTGTATTGAGGTTGTTAATTAAAAAAACCAAACAGCAAACAACACTGAGGTATTAGACAGTATTTCTTTAAAAGATGTCTTCCATTATAAGATTGCTAAAAAGGATTTCTTCAGGGTTTGAGTAGCATGGAGGTACTTTGTACAAAGGGAATAGGTGACAGGTTCTCTTGCTATATAACTGGGTCACTATTTATTGCTAGGTTTATGGAAAAAAATTTAGTGGTATAACAGATGCAGTCACACTCTATTCCTTGTTCTGTGATATTTATCCAGGAAAACACATTTTTTATTACAGTGATTATTAATAAGATAAAGAAAAAATGGAGAAAGACATGCTGGAGACACAAGAAGGGTTTTTCTCCTGTGAATTTCTGTTTTACAACCTGTTGTATAAGCAGCAGATACCTTTCTAAGCATTTTCATTTCAAATATAAAAAAAAAAGCTTCTGTGATATTTAAAGCTTATGGTCTTTAAGCCATGAGGAGCTCTGGTAAAGTACTAAAGATTCAAATATGATTAAGCTTAATATTTTTTCAAACTTTTTGTTGGACTGTAATAGGCTTACAGAATGTACTATGTGATAAGAAAAAATGATACGAAAATATTTTGGGGAAAAATAAACCTGTAAAACATGATAAAAATTGTTGTCACTAAAATTTCTGGGTAGTCAGGAGCATTAGTAGTATTGCAGTTAGTAGTTATGCTCCTGTTTTAGGTTCCCATGTAATGAAGCATTTGAAACATATTACTTAATTCAATCCATTTTCAGAAAAAAAAAAATCCTAATCATATGCCTAAGTTAAATGGGATCTAGGCATATCCTTATGTGCTTCACCGGATAAGGCTGGTCTACTGAACTGGGCTTTTGGTGAAAAAAACCATTTTGTATGAGAAGAGTGACATCAAAGACTGAAAATGCTATTTTTAAAATATGCTACAGTCACCACAGGAAACAGGCTCCTGTAGAATAGTAATTATGTGTAACTGTGACATCCTTGCTTCAGCGTGTTAATTGCAATTTAGAGTTGCAGTTTAAACACCTAACTTCCCTTTGACATCAGAGTTCGCTTTTACTACGATACAGTGGATAAAGGCAGTGAGTTAAGTGTGTTGCTTTGGAAAGCTTCCTCTCATTAAGTGGTGTGTACTTATTAAAATTCAAATGTTTGGCAACAAAGTAGGAAAATCATACGTGTGTAAAAGGCTACCAATTATGTGTCACACTGGAATGCGCTGTTGAATGACATTTAGTGCACAAAATCCAAAATATTAAGGTTTTGACATTGATTCCAGTAGTATCTAACTTCACATTTTGTACGGGCTCTAATTTGCCAATAAAAGAGTATAGAGGAAGAGGTTTTTTTAAACTTACTATTATATTTTTTGAAACTTAAAACCACTGACTTAAAGTTTCTCTAATCAAAACACTCATTAAATGCTGTGACACCCAGCATGTATGAGAGTCTTACCACTTCTAAGCAAATTAAAATATTTTACAAAGAAATGCTTACTTTGGTACTAAGTTTTGCATTTCTGGGTGATAACACTGCACTATTTGTGCTCCCTGTAGGGAGGGCGAGATTAGAGAAGACAGCAGTCAGTAAATATAGATCAGAGCTATACATTAGAATGAAGTGTATGTTAGGATTCTTTCACATTGTTGTATTTTGGGTCAGATTAATTCTGTTATTTTTATCACTGTTGCAATGTAGACTGTACATGAGTCTTATCTCTACTGCAAAAAGGACTTTTTATGGTACAGTGAATCCCCACTGCATTGTGACCTTTGCATTACAGCGTCGGGGATTTGCAAGGAGAATTTCTTGCAGTTTTGATTCAACCATTTACGAGTTTACCTGGCCGACGCATGTGCAATACCTCTGCTTTGCCGAGGGGTGGTGCCGGTGCTCCCTGTAGGGAGGGCGTGTGGTGCAGAGGAGGAAGGTCGTGCGGGGAGGGCGCGCGGTTTCTGCAGCTCGCAATGGTGTTTAGAGCCCTGCGGCACCATGCCCTGGTCCCTGACCTGGTCCTGTGTGTCTCCTGTGTGCTCCGCGGAGACCCAGCACAGCACTGCCACAAGACATGCCATTCCTTGTTACTCAAAGTCCAGTCTAAGCCCGGGCAGCGCTGCCTCTACCAGGACCCGTGGATGTTAAAGGGAAAGAAACTCCGATACTGACCCCCCAAGACCCCACCCCTAAGCAGCATGGGGTGTCGCAATGTTGCAAAGTTAAGGTTTTTCCAGGCTTGAAGAATGCCGACCAGAGACCAGGGACACCCCTTCCCTGCCGTGGAGACAGTTCAGTAGTATTACAGAAGTTAGATAAAAGAAACATATCAAGCTTTTCTATGGGTGTATTTTGTTTTAATTTGGATTAGTAAAAATTTTGTATAATGGCAAAAAACTGGAAAAGATGGGTAGTGGCAGAAATTAAGTTTACTGACAATTATATTACTGATGTATGAATTGCTTAAAGCCCACTGTTTAATTGCAGAATCAGTTTTTAAGGTTTCAGTACATACATACAAACATATATATGTATATACTCATAGTATAATGCATAGATGAATGTGTGCTTGAATACACACACTTTACAAGTACTTATCTAAGTGTATAAATGCATGTAAGTTACAAATTTAATTTACAGCAAAGTTTCCTAACTATATTGGATATTTATTTTTCATAAGTAAAACTCTGAAAAGTATTGTATAAAAGGTACATGATGTTTGAGAATTATATCTAAGAATTTGTTCTTGATAATGAACACCTGCAATGAAGTTCAAGGTCTTGATATTCCAAAACTTGTATCAAAACTCCAAACAGGTCTTGGATTTAAAAAAATAAAGACGTGAAATGAATTATTCTGATCATGAGTTAAAAATGGATTTTATATCTGTATATACATGTGCATTTAGAAAGTAAAGTCCAGCTGGGCAGCAAACCCCACTTTTAATAAAAATGGATTTAATACAGATACTCTCTAGGAATGAAAACAGGAATGCTGAATGACATTTTGACTGTAAGCAAGGTTAGTCTCATATTGTTTCTTTCTCTCTTGTTTTTTAATTGTCTTTCATCTTTCATTCTCTTCTATTCAAATTTCATTTTTCAGTCCTGAGAAATGTTTAGTGATTTCATTATTATCTCTGTTTCCCAAAGTTTGTATTTTCTTTACTAAGTTTCTCTGGATATTTTTCAAGCTGTAAGGAGAGCAAATATAACACGATGTTTCTCAGTGTATTTCTTGCTCTTGACTGTTAATTACAGGACCTCACTCTATGGGCAATTGTTTTGAATCAGTTATTTCCCCGTCAGGTTTTATAGCACACCTTTAGTGTATTGTATTTTCTGCCGAGTAAGTTAAGGGATGAACATTTGTCCTGGAATAATTGCTTCCCTTAGCCTAATGCTTTTATTTATGTCAAAAGGATACTTCACTTTTAAATTTATTTTCCTCATATGTGGTTGTTACAGAAGTAATACACCAATCTTTTTAAATAGGGAAAGAAAAGATGTTTGTTATGGATTTAGATTATCGAGTTAATTTCTTTCCCTTGGATTGATGTGCAAGAAAATCTAGAATTTCTAGAAGGAAGGGAGTTCACAGGTTCACAGTTGGTTCACAGTTCTGTGTTGCAAGGGACCCCAAGGATCATCTAGTCCAACTCCCAAGCAAATGCCTGCCCAGGGACTGAACTCACAACCATGGAACTATGGGCACCAAGCTCCACCCATCCAAGCCTCCCATCATCTAGATCACGTCACTGAGTTTCTCATCCAGTCTTTTCTTTAAAACCTCCAGGGATGGTGACTCCACCACCTCCCTGGGGAGATCATTCCACTGAGAGATCACTCTCTCTGTGAAAAATCTCTCCCTAACATCCAGTTTAAACCTCCCCAGGGGTACCTAGATTTCATGTCTTCTTGTTCTGGTGCTGGCAGTCTGAGAGAAGAGATTTACACCCACCCGACTACAACCTCCCTTCAAGTAGTTGCAAACATCAATGAGGTCACGTGGTGCCCATGGTTCCACGCTTGTGGGCTCAGTCCCTGAGTGAGGATTCATTTGGGAGTTGGACTAAATGATCCTATGGGTCCCTTTCAACTCAGAATAACCTGTGACCCTCTGAGCCTCCTCTTCTCCAGTCTGAACAACCCCAGCTCCCGTAGTCGCTCCTCACAAGGCTTGTTCTCTTGTCCTTTCACCATTCTTGTTGCCCTTCTCTGGAACTTCTCAAGTAGTTCAACTTCCTTCTTAAACTGGGGAGACTAGAACTGCACACAGTACTCAAGACCACCGCCCAGTACAGGGGCAGAATAACTTCCCTAATCCCACTGACCATGCCGTTCCTGATACAGGCCAGGATGCTGTTGGCCTTCTTAGTCACCTGGGCACACTGCTTGCTCATATTAAGTTTTCTGTCAATCATGACTCCTAAAGCCCTCTCCATTTCACCACTCTCCAGCCACTTGTCCCCCAGTCAATAGCAATACATGAGATTGTTATGTCCGAAGTGAAGAACCAGGCATTTGGACTTGTTGAATCTCATACTATTGGAGTCTGCCCATTTCTCTCTAGTCTGTCAAGGTCCCTCTAAAGGGCCCTTCTGCCCTCTGGAAGTTCAACATTTGCCCCCAGCTTGGTGTCATCTGCAAACTTGCTAATGATTCCGTTCATTATGACTCCATTCCCTTGTCCATATCATCAATAAAGATATCAAACAGTGCAGGGCCAAGCACTGATCCCTGTGGGACTCCACTAGTGACTGGCCACCAGCTGGATGTGGCACCATTTACACACTTCCGTTGCTCTTCACTCTGCTATCCTGTGAAGCTACTCGTGTCCTGGATGTCTTCTTGTTCCTCTTGTGGCAAAGCGGGGAACAATTTTTTAGGCTTCTCACTGAAGCCTAAACGTACTAGAGAATGGGGAAAAGCACACCTTGTGTGGTGCTGAGTTTGTTAACACAGCTGGTCAATCACTTGTTGATTTGAAAATACCATCAAGATTTTTAACAGGGCATACTACAGGATGAGATATCATTGTTTTTCTCTTGTTTACATATGTGATTATAGAAACATAGAATATCCTAAGTTGGAAGGGACCTTGTAGGCAAAGATCATCAATCAGTTTGAACTTTTGGCCTTGCACAGGACAGCCCTAAGAGTCACACCATATGCCTGAGAGCATTGTCCAAACTCTTCATGAAGTCTGTCAGCTTTGGTGCAGTGACAATTTCCCTGGGGAGCCTGTTCCAGTGTCCAACTGCTTTCTGGGTGAAAGAACTTTTCCTTATATCCAACATAAATATTAAAGCAGATGCTTTCTTTAGTATGACACTTGCTAATTCATCCCATTTTTGTTAAAAATATTCTAAAAATATTTAGTCAAATATTCTGCTTCTGGAGTAATGTTTTCTTTCAGAGAAAGGCACACTAGTCTACTGATAGCATAAAATCAATACTCTCTTTGGCCATTTATTGCAGCACATATTATTATTCTGTACAGCTGTAAAATAGTGGCATCTGTTCTTTTAATCTCAGCTAAAAATTCTTTTGAATCTCTTGAGCATTATGAGTTGTAGATTCAGAAGCACTGTACATTTTTTCCATGTTTTTTTCTGTACTATGTATGACTATTCAGTTGCATATGTGACATCTAATGTATTCACCCTTCTACCAGGCGACTGCTTCTATGCTTGAAAAGTGTGCTACAAAAATGCAGAGACTTATGAGCACTTATTAGTTATTACCAATTTATGCTAATATACAAGGAAACTAATCATTTAATCATTCTGATTGAAATGATGAACATGATTCACAGGAGATGTAAATTGGTATAACCCTATTTAAATCAATGAAACTATACTGATATGTGCCTGCTGAGAATCAGGTCCCCCATCTTTATTTCAGTAATTTAATGGTTAGCTGACCAGACTATTAGAGAATACAGTTAATAGAACAATCCTGTATTGAAACTGGAATGTAATATGGAAGCTAGTAAAATTAGATGAAATTTTTTACAATTTTTCTTCCTCTCTATTGTCCTGTTTGGTATTGACCTAGTTGGTAGACTAAGACCTGTTTTGACGGGTCTTAGTCAGATCAAGTTTAAGCTTTGCAGTTGGGAGCACAATGGTATATATAGCAAACAACCATGATGTGGAAAAATATTAGAAAATATATTTTCACATTACTGCCCAAACAATCCATTTTTGATGACTTTTGAAAAAAAAAGTAAAAATACTAACTTTCTCTCTACTGCAGCTGATACCATTTGGTGTTCCATCTCTCCTTAATCTTACCTTGTCTGGTGTTAATAACTACAGTGGAAAAGAAAGATGAATGAAAAAGAGAAAATCCTTGTGATTCAACTGGGTCTTGTTAATGAAGGAATGTTGCCCCTTAAATATATTAGCTTCAAATTCTGGATGCCTGTTATTGTAAGGAAATAGTAAAAACATGATTTTTAAATGAAAGTATACAAAAAAGTTATGAACTTACAAACTCTCCCTCAAATTATAGCAAATATTTTTTCTCCTTTCATGTACATCTGTGACTGTAGCACTGGAAAATGGATGCAAGACTCTATAAATTTGCCCGATGCTTGGTACTGGAGTGTTGTCATACATTTAATACCTCACTATTTTTGTCCCTGAAAGGTGAAATAGAAGTCCAATTTTGAAATTGCTTTAATTTAAAGATATTGATGAGCTAACATATGCACGTCTAATTTTTCAGTAATTGCCAGGGGTGTTTAGCAAACTGATATCAATACAATATCTGTGCATTTATTACATATGTGGAATCATATGGATTCTGTGTAAGTAATTAATAAAGAAATTAATTCATAAAGAAATTAATTAATTTATATCAATCTACTGTGGAAGATCTTCTGTAGCAAGTGAAAGTGAAGCTTCAAGAGGCTGTTCATGGTTACCTAAAAGCAATTTGATTTTAAGAATCTGGATGTCAAACATTTGAGGTTATAGACTTTGCTGCATTTTTAAAGTTTTTTATAAGTTGAATTTTGATCCAGCTTACTTTTGAGACTCCATTGATCGGGTGTTTTACTTTGTAAGTTGATGTAATGACAAATTTAAGACCTAGAATATGGATTTTAAGAGGGAAGTGATACTAAAAGAAGAAAGGATTGCTTCACTTGAACAATCATGCAATGTTTTATAGCACTTCACTTAATTGTTTAACCAATACCTTTTATTTGTGCAGCACAATTCATTCAAGGTTGTAAACATTCCTTACCAATTTAAAGTTTCAAAGATTTTCTGAACCTGGATCATCAGAGCTGTGAGATGCAATTTCAACAAATTTTACTCACAAGGATATTTGAAGAAACTGAAAATATTTGTATATTTGATTTATGTTCAGAGAGAAGATTTAAAGAAAACTAAATTGGGAGAAGAGTACAAAATTTGCACGGTGTTTTCTTCAGACTGAAATATCCCAGCAAAAAAAATTTAGCCTTTTGATATGTAAACTTCCTTCTCTTTAAAAGTTAAAATTTATAAAATAAAACTAGAACGCACTTTAAAATTGCCAAATATTAGGCAAAAAGTGTACTTTTTTTCCCCTGAAATTAAAAAAAAAAATTACAAAATTTACAGAGTTACAACATGGTTGACATTGGAAGGGACCTCCAGAGGTCATCTGGTCCCACCCTTCAGACCAAGCAGGGCCACATAGATCCACTTACCCAGGACTATATGCCAACAGCTTTTGAATATCTCCAAGGATGGTGTTTCCACAGCCAACCTCAGCAACATGTGCCAGTGGTGAATCATCCTCTCAGTCAAAAGAGTGTTTCTTTGTGTTCAAGATGTTCAGAAGGACCCTTCTGTGTTTCAGTTTGTGTCTATTGCTTATTATCCTATGAGATACCACTGGAAAGAACTTGCTCCCCTCTTTTTCATTTCCTCACTTCAGATAATAGTGCACATTAACTCTGAGCCTTCTCTTCTCCGGACTAAACGTACCCAGCTCTTTCAGCCTTTTGTTGTTAGACAAATGTCCCAATCACTTAATCGTCTTAGTGGCCTTTCACTGCATAATGTCCAGTAGCTTCACATCTCTCTCGTCCTGAGGAGCCCAGAACTGGATGCAGCACTCCAGATGTGGCCTCACTAGTCTCCTTACCCAGAGTTCTCACTCTTTCTTCCTAATTCTCTTGATCTGACCAGTAAGACAAAGTCTGTTGGTTTTTTTTAGCTCTGGTTATCACAGCCATTTTACATATTGATAAGGTCAATAATTTCAGGGCCACATTAATGGTGTGGTAGCAAATGCTGGAGTAAAGTCCATAAGTCCCCTTTGCTGCTGTTTATAGGGAGACAATATGTCATGGTTTGACCCTGGCTGGATGCCAGAGATTCACCCACAACATCTCCTGGAGGAAAAAAACTGGAAAAATAACAGGCAAAAAGGCAAAGAAAGACAAGCTACAAGTGAAGAATATAAAGGATTTATTTATTAACTAACAAGATCAGAGNTCTCCCAGATTTGCTTATTCGCAGAGGCATCCTTATCTCTCTAACCTTGAATTCCATGGCAGCGACTGAGGCCCAGGCAAGAGCTGAGCTGTTAACCCTCTCGCTGCCAGAGGAAAAAACCCCTAAACCAGGACACAATAGTATTAAAAAAAAAGAAATAAAGCAATATTTTTAAAGAGAAAGTTTGGATTAATTGTCTGCTCTAAAAGGAATAGCACAGTGATAGGGAGAGATTGCTGTAGCCTTGATATGATAATAGCTCAGAAAAGTTAATACTTCTTTGGAAATATTGATTGAAATAATAGAAATCCACTTTAGTACCGTGGTGAGTGTCCCCACCTGCCATGTGGAAGACCAGGGTTCGATTCCCACTGGGTAAGCAGTGATGTGGTTTAAGAGTTGGACTTCATGATCCTTGTGGGTCCCTTCCAACTCACAATAATCTGTGAATCTGTAATAGTAATATAAATGTGATGTAACAATTTATTTAATACTGAACTACATTGAGCTAAGTAGAATTTACAATGATAAGAGAGATATTTTTCTCAGTGCTTTGACTTGTATACTCAGAGGTTTTCCTACAGATGGATTGCTTTTCCTGCCCATCAGAAATGTTTCATATTGTAGTGTGATCTGAGTCTATGTAGCCAAAAAGAAGTAACAGACAACTGAGGATTTTGCAGGTAGATATGCAATAATGGGTAAATATGAAAATATTTCAGCATCAACTGACACGAAAGTTTTCTAGGAAAAAATCCAGTAATTAATGTATTCTCCTATAATTTAGATGATGATGATCATCATCATCAATAAAGTTTTTTCAAGAATTTTCTTCACCCTAAAATGTAGCAGTTGGGATTATCCAGCATTCCGACTCCAGGGAAGAAGTGGTTATGACATGCAGCAAAAATCTACTTGCAGTTTTTATTACTTTTTCTCACAGACTGTAGAAAAAACAAGAAACCAAAGAATCAAGAAACATGAATACTTTTCCTTGGCATTGGTTTTCATATGCTAAAATCTTCTTGGGAATTTTCAATTCGTTTCAGCATCACCTGAAAAAGCTGTTTTGCAGTCAGGATCAAAACTGTTTGTCTTTATTGGCATATGTTAGCATTTTCAAAGATTTGCATCATTCCTAATCTCTTTCTAAACAGTGTGTTCAAGTGTGCATATTATAGCATACACATGCATATACACACACAAGAAAAAAGCACCTGTGTATACTTTTACTTGCACTTCTTTTGGGGACTAGCACAGGTTTGTGTGCCCTCTCTACATGTGATTAAATATTAATCAGGCTTCTAATATAAGCTGGTGAGTTCACAGGCCTGAGTGCCACATAAATAATGCATGAGGTACCCGAAGGCTCAGCCTGAGAAGCTGATTGGCCACCTTGGATTTGTATAATTATGAAGTTTCATTATTAACAGTGGAAGCAATGGAGAGATTTGCCTAGCTTGAGGGACTTTGAAAGCATAAGCTGTCTCATTAGGGAAAAAGGGAATAAGGCATAATATGCAAACTTGTTAGTTAAAAAAAAGGGAATAAAAATTAAGCATAGCTCTTTAACGGGAATATTTTCTGTGTATATATAAACATTTTTAAGTGTATAAAATGTCTGAAATTCAAATAGATGAGGTCTATATTACAGCTATTTAACAATTTTGTTTGCAAGGGGTTTTGCTTAAAAGCTTTTGTACTTGGTATAAAACAATCTTTAATATTTTACAGAAAAATCCACAGGTAGCTTAATGGGTTCTGCAAAGTGAGAGGTATGGAAGTGAAAGAGAATGAACACAGTCCAGGGTTCTTGCTGGAATGTGTGTTGCGCATGCAATTAAATCTCAAGGTCAAACAATTTACAGACAATTACTTTTCTAACATCTCCAGAAATGCCTGCTTACACGTCTTTAATTTTAAATGATACTGATATTCCAATTCTCCCCAAAGGTTAATGCTGACTAAATCCAGCTGTGACCTGACACGATGCGACAGCACAGTGCCTAATTATCCTCTGGATAGTCATTTACTTTAAACCATTAAAGAAATAGGCTGAGAGGAAGATTTAGGATCCAGAAAAAATGTTAGCCTGACTTCTTTCTTCTTGGGGATGGGATGGGCTGAAAAATAAAAATAAAATCTTGCTAAACGTTAGCCATTTGCTTTGATGGCAGAAAATTGTTCATCTCACTCTGTTTTTTTTACAGGTTAAATTGCTAACTAGTTCATTTTATCCATTGCCTACGGCTGGCGCTAAATGTCAGTGACAAATTTTGTACTTGTCTTGAAGAATGAATTAAGTTATGCACAAAAGCTCTAGTGCTTTTTTTAAGATGAGTGAATTGCAGAGGGAAAAAGAAGTTGCTCATTTGAAAAAAGGATTATTTTGATTAAAGGCCTTTTCTATTGTAGTGGAAGACAGGTAGTGGTTTAAGATAATTCTGACAGTTACCTCCCACAGAGGCGACAGTCCTTTACGAGAAATTTCTTTAAGAGCACTTGCGTCAGATTATGCACTATGATTGTTATCATAAGACCATTTGTGGCAGTAAAGGGGGGGGAGATGATTACAGAAAATGACAACTATTATTCATTAACTAAGGTAAAACTCAGCTTTTGTCAGTGAGGTCAGCATTCCATTGCCTTCAGAAAACCTTTCTGTGGTTTGTAGCAATGGCAATTAAAAACCCCTGAAGTATTCTCTGCCAAGTGTTGGTAAGAAGGAACAGTTCATTCAACAATTTATGTTGAGATGACCTGGCACAGTCTTAACAGTCCATCTGGTTTTGAGTTGTCTGGCTCTGGTATCACCCCATCATCTCTGAGTGAATAAAGTATCTAAGAATGATTACTACTGTCATAGTGTTTGAGACTCTGTACTGGTTTATTATCCATAAGCTAAGCCTAAGGGAACTCTTTGTGTTTGTATTTTATTTTATTTGATTTTATTTTCGTGGGCACTATATCTGTTTCTTGAAAATCTAAAGACAGCTTAAAGTTAAGACTCGACTTTCCAGCTATGGCTGTTACAGGGAGGCTTCGTTAGAAAGTCCAGACTGCTCACTCTTCTGAGGCGGCATAACTGATACATTGTTGTACTTATAGTATCTATTTGTTCTAGGTACAATTACTGCTACAGAGCAATATTTATTTTTAATAAATTTTTTTGAATTGTGGAAATGTCTGGTATTTCTATCTGTAAGCAGAATACCATTGTGCTATGCACTGTACAAAACCACAGATTTGAAATAAATGTTTTCAGTGGAATCCATAGGTTTTGGCAGATACTTTTCTCCTCTCGCTATGTGCATAAATATTTTAACTGATACCAGCTGTAGAAAGTGATATGGTAAAAGCTAATCTCAGTACAGTCATAGCAGTCACAAATGGAAGTTAAATCTGTAATTTCAAGTTGAAAGCTGAAATGAAAAATCTAGTGATTATGCACTACTGCCCTAAGCTACTGAAAGATTCCCTCTTTCTTTCTCCTCTACACACTCATTCTCAGGCAAGAGGATAAAGTTTCCTTCCCAGGAGAAGGAAAAATACAGATTATAGGTTTTCTGGTGATAACTGCAACTCCTGAAGACAGTCTTGCACTAAAAAGTAATACATGCTGGGATACATCTAACACCTAACTTTGGATGTATAAAACATAGATATTTCAGTCTGAGCTAGTAATTTTTGCTCTTATTCTAGTGAGGAGAGAAAGACGCATGACCAGATGCATTCCATGTAATTCCAGGGTTCTATTTAGGGTGACATGTATTGTCCTTTGAAGGTGCTTGGTTCTTTCTGTTAACTTTAAAGAGAACCTAAACTTGGTTGCAGTTTTAGAATTCCACATCAGAGCATATTACTGATGATTTTCCCATTCCATTACTTTTTCTCTCTGGCTTGTCTGATTACGCTTGAAGAATTCATTTCAGAGGTTCACAGGTAATTCCGAGTTGGGAGGGACCCACAGGATCATTTAATCCAACTCCCAAGAAAATGCCCACCCAGGGACTGAACCCACAAGCGTGGGCACCACGCTCCATCCATCCAAGCCTCCCATCATCTATGCCATGTCACTGAGTTCCTCGTCCTCCCTGGGCAGACCATTCCACTGAGAGATCACTCTCTCTGTGAAAAAGCTCTTCCTAGCTTCCAGTCTAAACCTCCCCTGATGTAGATTGAGTTCATGGCCTCTTGTTCTGGTGCTGGCAGCCTGAGAGAGGAGATTTGCACCCACTCAACTACAACCACCCTTCAGGTAATTGTAACCGGCAATGAGGTCACCTCTGAGCCTTCTCTTCTCCAGGGTGAACAACTCCCTCAGCTTGTGCATGAAAAAGTGTCCCTCAAAATTTTAATGAGGTATATTTTAAGCTGTTTCTCTGATATATTTTTTACATTTGTAAATACTCACACATTCGACCTTCCCTTTGATAAGCTAGTTAGAGCACCTTCAGTTCCATGTTTTTGTTTATTTTCTTTTAGAATCTCGCATCACTTGTGTAGCTTTCTTCTAAGTTTTCTCTTTCACATATTTGTTGCAGTATGAGTAAGTGTTATGAGTGGTCTGGCCAAAATTTTGCACCGGGAGATGCATTTCCTTGCTTCTATTTTGTGGTACATAACAATTTTGTTAACTGGTAGTGACAAAACATTGCATGAAGAAATTAAATTATACTGAGATGGATATTAATAGTTTTCTGTAATATTCCTTTTCAGGGAAAAAAAAAGGTGGTGTTGCTCCCAGTTACCTCTTTCTTTGCATTAGACTGCATAAATTACTGTATTTGTAGCTGTACATTTTGCAAACTGTGACCCTTTGTCTAGGTGGCTCATTTGCACTCAAGTCTCTATTAGTCATCTTACAGACATCTCTGTGTTCCATTAGCTCAACTTCCTAAAACTGATAGCTGAAAATGTGACATTTGGCCAGCAACTGTTCCTTTTGGCACCTACTGAACCAGGGGAGGCACTTAGAGACTTACTGAGCTGCTTGGATACTCAGAAGTCCATGGGACCAGATGGATCCAACCTAGGGTGATGAAAGAGCTGGCAGATGAACCCGCTAAGCCACTCTCCATAATTTACCAACAGTCCTGGATTACCAGTGACATACCATAATAAGTTTCAGGAGAAACTCATAGAGCATGGACTGGACAGAAGCATTCTATGTTGGGTTAGGAACTGGTTGGACAGACGAACTCAAAGAGTGCTGGTGAACGGTGCCACATCCAGCTGGCAGCCAGTCACTAGTGGAGTCCCATAGGGGCCAGTGTTGGGCCCAGCACTGTTCAACATCTTTTTTGACAATATGGACGAGGGAATTGAGTCCATCATCAGCAAGGTTGCAGATGATACCAAGCTGGGGGCAAATGTTGAACTGCCAGAGAGTAGGAGGGCCCTTCAGAGGGACCTTGACAGACTAGAGAAATGGGCAGGCTCCAATAGTATGAGATTCAACAAGACTAAGCACCGGGTTCTTCACTTTGGACATAACAACCCCATGCATCGCTATCGACTGGGGAACGAGTGGCTGGAGAGTGGTGAAATGGAGAGGGATTTAG
>WEKX01026000.1:67430-80459 GCA_013390025.1 Pitta sordida
CTTAGCAAAGCGTTTGACACGGTTTCCCATGGTAAGCTTCAGGAGAAACTCTCAGAGCATGGATTGGATAGAAGCATTAAGTGTTGGGTTAGGAATTGGTTGGATGGACGAGCTCAGAGAGTGTTGGTAAATGGTGCCACAAGTTTGCAGATGGGGGCAAATGTTGAACTGCCAGAAGGTAGAAGGGCTCTTCAGAGAGACCTTGACAGGCTAAACTAATAGGCAGATTCTGATAGTATGAGATTTATCAAGTCCAAATGCTAGGTTCTTCGCTTTGGACATAACAAATATTGGCTGGGGGATGAGTGCCTGGAGATTAGTGAAATGGAGAGAGATTTGGGAGTAATGGTTGACAGAAAACTCTATATGAGCCAACGGTGTGCCCAGGTGGCTAAGAGGGCCAATGGCATCCTGGTCTGTATCAGGAGTAGTGTGGCCAGTAGGACTAGGGAAGTTATTCTTCCCCTATACTCAGCACTGGTCAGACCACATCTTGAGTACTGTGTCCAGAAGGGTGACAAGCTTGGTGAAAGGACTGGAGAACAAGCCCTATGAGGAATGACTGTGGGAGCTGGAGTTGTTCAACCTGGAGAAGAGGAAGCTCAGAGGGTGCCCTCTTTGCTGTTTACAACTACCTGAAGAGAAGTTGTAGTTGGGTGGATGTAGATCTCTTCTCTCAGGCTGACGACACCAGAACTAGAGGATATGGCCTTAACCTCCACCAGGGGAGATTTAGACTGGATGTTAGGAAGAGTTTTTTCACAGTGAGAATGGTCTCTCCATGGAATGATCTTCCCAGGGATGTGGTGGCATCACCATCCCTGGACGTGTTTAAGAAAAGACTGGACGAGGAACTCATTGACATGGTCTAGATAATGGAACAATGGGACAGGGAATTACGTTATGTCCACTGCTTTGGGGTAGTGGGTTTGATCCTTGTATGGGCATTAGTTTGGGAACTGGACTTGATGATACTTGTGGGTCCATTCCAACTCAGAATGTTCTGTGATTCTGTGAACCTAGCATCACATGTTGGTAATTTGATATTTTTGATGATTTGAAATCTCAGTAAAAAACGACTGCATTTTTGTATGTCAGTGAGTTGGATTTGCTACATCTTAGTGGTTTTCCCAGATTTAAGGATTGTACTTGTCCTAGGGTGACTCAATTGTGTATATATATTCCATGTCTTAGTGCTTCATTTTGTCCAGGAGGGAATTTTATTGTGGATACTCATCCTTAGTGGTAATTTACTCTCTCTATCTGGATGAGGAAAAAAAAACAAAACGAGAAGCAACAGTTTGAGGAAAAAAGATTTCCGGTAGAACACAGGACACTGCTGCAGAAGTTTGAAGCTCATTCCTCGCTCTGCCACATCTGCAATATCTAAGACTGCAGATGGGCTTTTTCAGTGTGTGCACTCCAGCTCTGGGAGAGCTTTGTGTGTTTTTTTCCTTCCCTTCGACATTTCCTTGCTGCACTCCAGCCACTAGAAATGAGAGAGAGCCTGCAATTCCCTCCACAACCTCCCCCTCTGGGGGTTCTTCCTGCCCATCTCCTGTTTTCCCCTCCAGTGCCTTCATCAGGACCCTCAGCCCCAGCTACTCTCTGGGCACTGGAGAAGTTTCTTCTGGGAGTGTCTGGTGGAATTTGGCTAAGTCCTGCAGGACTTTTCACATCACAGGACTGTGGGATATCTCAGTTTTTTTCTCTCATAATAATAGACTTTGCTGTTTAAAACATATATCTTGACTTGTGTGTTTACTAAAGTAAATAGTTTGTGTTTTCCACATTCCTTTCCTTTTTCTTTTTCCAAACCTGGTGAGAGGGATGGATGTTTTTTTTTTGGTTTTGGTTGGTTTTTTTGGCTCAGCCCCCAATTTGCCTCAAACCCTGACAGTACTTAAGCCATACAAGAAAGCAATTGAGAGAAAGATAATTTTCCCTCTCTCGCACGCCTATCTTACCAACTCCAAAGGAAAATGACCAAAATTTAAATTAAGAAAATAAATAACAAAGAAACAAAAACAAAAAGATAATCCATATATCTTTTTACATGTAACTCCTCCAGAAGTGAGAGAGTGATGGTGAAAACAGGTCATTGGTAACTAATCAGTCATATTGCACAGATAGCGTGCAAATTGTAGAGTGGGCTCTTCAAACACTGGCATGTTTCTCTCTGCTGCTTGCTTAGTAGATCTTGAAAACTTATACTAAATATTTAACTTTAAGATGGAAAAAATTACATGGGATGAATATCAGTCTGTTTGAAAATGGATTTCCACAGTTCCTGTTTTATTTGTTTGATAACTTAGGAGAATGTTATTTAAGAAAATATAGTGGTCTAATATGTCAAATATTATGTTCAGTTCTGCAGAGTAACAGAAAAGTTTAAGTTTCATATTTACTCAGAATAAATTCTGGAAAATGTATCTTTTACTTACGGCCTTTTTTCATGTCTTTATTATTAGATAGTCTCCTGGTAAATTTTATCTTTTATTGAAAGTTGAAATCACGTTCAGCTGAAACCTCCATTTTGGGCTATAGAACTTTCTGTTGAACCTCATTATCAGTTCCAGGAAAAATCTTTACTGAATCATAATTTGTAATCCAAAGACTGCTTCTTTGAGAACACTTCTAGAAGTGGCAAATTACATACTCGTTAAGAAATTTTTCATCATGTGATAGCTTTGAGAATTGTCTTCCCAGTAAAATAACTTCATGAAATAAAGAAGAATTTGCAAAGGACTGAGTGTAAATATGCTTTCATAATTGACTTAAAATATTTGAAAAATATCCAGTGAATTAATTTCAACTAAGTTTTGTAAATGCTAGAGGAATATACATATATTTAGTCCTACGAAGTACAGAACATACCTTTGTTCAATTTTATTTTCCTTTAAAGCTGAATGCATAAACTAATGCAAAAAGTTCTACTTTCACTAGTTCTGTTTAGCAATTTACTCTGCAAGGATTTGGACTGAAATCAGTGCCAACTTTTAAGTTAAAACTTTCTGTAAAAATGACAAAGAAAATATTTTCCTCACAAACAATACCAGGAGGTAAAGAAGGTGTAAATCTCTATATATTCTGTTTAAAATATAACAGCTAATGAAGTGAGCACAATACAAGAATTGGGGTTCAGTGGTGAATAAAACTCAAGTAATCTAAGTAAACCTATTGATATCATTAGGTAGCAAGGTGCAATTATTTGTGGAGGGAATAAGCTGGGGTATTAGAAACAGCACACACTTCTGCCACAGCTTTTATTGTGTTTAGAGTGCATTGATGATTTAACATTTTTGTTTTTTCATATTGAACTCATTTCATGGTAGATATTTAATTTCTTTCCTGCAGTCCTACTCTTAACCTGTTGAATCAAAGTGTCTGGTAACTTAAAGCATCAGAAATTTTCCTGCCTCGTTGTCTATGAATATTTTTCCTCTCAGTAATGGTATATCAAGGCAGAAGTATAGGCAGAAATCAAAAATATCCCTCTGGCTGCAGAAGGGAAGAACAGATCCCTGGCTCTAGGCTCAGGTCCTGACAGCTGCTGCTCCTGAGACACTCGGTGCTACAGCACAGAGTCCAGAGGTTGAGCAGCAGCACTGGTCTCCCTCAGCTGAACATGCCTAAGAGGCGTATTTGTGACAAAAAATTATTATAACAAAGAGAGAAGATGTCATGCTGTTTGTCTGGAGGGAGTCAGTCTACTTGCTGCTGGCAGTCAGGTGGTAGAAACCATACAATGTGCAACCATGGGCAGAGTAAAAGCTTATCAGTGAGGTTGTCGCATTAAAGTTAAGTAATATGAAATAGATAGTAAAAAAATCTTGAACTCTAGTACATACCTATACAATGATGTGTGAAATCTGCACTTTGCAAATGCAGATTTGCATTTAAAATTATATATTTTGAGTTTGAGTTTTGTTAATATTTTACTGAAGAAAACATTTCTGTGCATTACAAGAATTACTTTTGTAGATTTTTCAAATGCCATATTGATTGGATATTGTAACAAATATTATGGGCATTTTGGTTTTGTTTGGGTTTTTGTTCTGTTTTGGATTTTTTTTCTGAATGAGAAATATGATGCTTTCACCTGAAAATCCCTATTGACTGAAATTTATCACTTGGTCATGTTTCCGAAAATCTGTTTCTGTCCCATTTTCCTCTCCCCCTTTCCAACATACATTTATTTTGATATTTTCTTAAGTGATGATTACACTCACTTTCTATTTATTTTTTTCTTGATAATAATAATTAGTTTTATGCGCCTCCTAAGACTTCTTTGTCAGCCCACTTCCCCTCAGGATAGCCCAGGGTCCATTTGGAAAAGTTGTATCTATCCATTCCTGGATCCCCCTAAGGAAGCATAACCCTTAGTGTGTCCTTGGTGCAAGACTCATTCCAAAAAAACCAGCCGGTTACTCTCAGGTCCTAAATAACACAGCCAAGACTATAGTAATCTTAAGGCCAAGCCTTTATTGTTTTTCCAGTGATGTAAGAATCCATGATTCTGGATAGGTTCTTTCACAATAAGGCATAATGCAGCTTCGTATCTAGTAGAAATTAAAGTTTCAGTCTTGCTTAATTTTTTTCTAAACTGTTACATAGATTTTTATATCTTGTATTTTTCATATACCTGTGAAAAAATAGCATGAAATGTATTTAGAAGTTGTTGGGTAGCTCCAACTTGAAGGGTGATGAAAAGGGAACCTAACTAGGTTAGATTGACTAACTAGGGTTTTTTTCCCTGTTATGTATTTCAAATTCACTACATGCAGGAAATGACACATTTGGACGTGTTTGGCAGAGATTCCTAAGTGTAACAGAAGCAGGATACAAGGAAGAACAAAGATTAGTTTAATTTTTGCTTTTTAAAATACTGTCTTGGCATTCTGAAGCTAAGGGCATTGCATAAATAGAAACCGTATTATGCTATGGTGTTTATCAAATGCTCGTCATCTACTGCATCACCCCATAAATCCACCCAAGTTGTTATTATTCCGGGGTGGGAAGGTGGGGGAGAATGGAGTGAAAGCTACAGAATGATTTAACACAGTGGGAGCTTAATCAATAAGACTCTTGCACAGAACTCCCAGAAAAGAATGTTGTTTTCCATCCAGATGATAATGAGGCAGACTAACAGCAGCCTCTGGAGGAGAAATGCTGGAGCAGTGAATCTATGGTACAGCTTTGCTAGTTGCTAATTAGTAGTTTGAGGCCAAGGAGACACCTTTTCGCCATCCTGCTACTTGTAGTTTCTTTCTGGATCATCTCACTTACTTTCACTATTGGGGGCTGTCTGTGCTAAGCAAGATTCTGGAAGCCAAATGTAAAACCAGTGCTAAAAATCTCAGTTTACCTTTCTACTCCCTCTTCTGGTTTTGACATTATTAGTACATATGTATGGATATAAAGTGTGTAATCCTTCCTTACATTGCAAAAATAGTATTCTCTTATTCCCCATGCCTTGTATCCCAAATTCATACAGCTGAACTTAATTTGATGTTTAACATTTGTGATCTGACTGGAAAACATCAGCAAAAGCCAAGATGGATAAAAGTGTAATGTAACTAATATTTTGGTGTGAAAATTGAAATAGTTTCTAATGGTATTAGACGAAGAATTTAGGAATGCTGGTTCCATGGTGTTTAGATTCAGCATTGATTTTCCTCATTTTTCTAGAGTACAAAACAAGTACCGACTTTAGCACAGCTAAAGCTCTGGCTGGATGATGCCATTATATCTATATCTTTGCAACACGTACAAGAAGCAGAGAGAAAGCGAGTATTTTCTCCATTGCCAGAGAAGAAGTGAGCCAATGGAAAATGAAAGTGAGGTCAAAAGTTAACCATAAACCAGATGACCATAATACAACGTTGAGCACTGCAGTCTAGTAGTGTAATGAATCCAGGTTTTTGAAGCAGGTTTTATAGGACCCTTTAAAAGCATGTCTTAGGTAAGAGTGAATTAATGCATCATTTTCCTAAGATATAGGTAAAACCTACTAAATTCACTAAGAAATACAAGATGACATTTCTTTTGACATAGTGAAAATGAAGAGTCGTCAGCAACAGTCCTTCCAGGTTTCCAGTCTAGTAGTGTCACTTCTACACTACCTTACTTCTCTAAGATTATTTATTTCAAGACTCTTGAAAGATTTTCTTAAAATATTTTCCTAAACACTTGCCATAATTAATCGATGTTAAAACCAGAACATATGAATAAAAATCTCTTTGTTGATGATGTGTAAGGGATTTTGTTGCAATTAGTTTTGGTTTAGTTATTTTTTTTCTAATTACGTTTTTTGTTTTCCTGACTCTTGGTTGTCTCATCTTTTGCTAAACTTGTCATGACTCTCGTAGTCATTCAAAGCACCAGTATGGTAACAGACAAAGCAGTGGAGTAACTGTACCTGTGTGCCAGTATATTTTTCCCCAGTTTCATGACAAAAGGCTTGAGACTAACAGTGCTCATTTGATTTTTGCTGATCTGAAAGGTCTGTACCTCCTTGATACCTTGCCACAGCAAATCAAGACTTACACAGAAAATATTGCTTTAACTAGAACTTTCAAGTGTAAAACATTTTTTAAAAAGATGTGTTTAGGCTTTGCAGTAGCAATCCAGATAATTTTTTTTTAATTAAAAAACTCCCCACATTATAATCACTTAATCTACTAATGAGTGAAGTGAGCCACAGACTTCATTTATGTGGGTTCAAAAATATTTCTGTTTTACCTAGAAATTCAACTGTTGTGTGCAAAATTGCCTAGAAAACTTGATTTGGATACAGAGCTCCTGCAAAAATTAGGCATTCATTCCCTTAGGCAGCTTTCATTTTTCATGCCTATAAGTAGCACATTCACAGTATAATTTCTATTTAATAAACCTGACTGTTTTCTAGAGACTACTGACAATTCCATTGATAAATTTTTTTTTTTCCTTGATGTTCCTGTCTGTCCCTCAGTACTAGAATTTCTGCTGGTCTTGTGCTTTCAAGGTTAGCAGTTTGGGGCAGAGACCTTTTTTGGGGGTCAGTGTTTGCAGTAGCATCTGCTGCTTTGGTTCATCAATTTAGAGCTGGCATTGTAAGATACAGGTGTGCCATAAGTAAGTATGTACTTTAGTAGATCAAGTGTCTGTCATCTTGTCCTTTGATACTCATTCTCATGAGTGACTTTAGCTACAAAAAGGCTCGATACCATATTCATATGGGAGAGTTTAGTATCACTTTACGAAATAGGAGAAGGAAACCAGCAGTATGTATTATTCGTTGATACACGGAAAATTTTAGTGCAAATACAGATTTACGTAATTTCGATTTCAGCAGAGGGCTGTCACAATAGCATATGGCCAGAAATAGCAGACATCAGATCAGGAGTAATTTCTGGTAGGCACCACAACAATATGTGCATGAGCACATGTGCACACATACAGAAACAAAATTGTGAAGTACAGTCTTTTTCCTAAATAGATATCCCTATATTGGTCATGATTTACAATGATTTTTGTTTGTGAACAGATTATATTTTCATTTTATTTTGTGTTTTGTCGGGATATAATTATTTCTGAAACTTGTAATAGGATCAAAGCATATTTCATTATGTATTAAAAAAATTATTGCATACCCTTCTGACTGCATGAAAATGTTAATCCACTTTTGTTGTGTCTTTTGAACGAGCAGGTTTTTTGTATGAAATTTAAAAAAAATTGTTTGCTTTCTCCCAGCCTCTGATAGGTCTATAGCTTCAGAAGATATCAGATGAAGTATGATGACATATAATAAGAGCAAGATTTAGCTATTAAACTTCCTTTGACTCACTTTAAATACTGATTAGAGAAACATTTCTAGGCAAATATTTATACTGAGCAATAATACAATACAATGCCTTTTTTTTTTTGACTTTCTGAATATCATTATGTCTCCAGTAATTTAGCCTAGAAAAGTACATTGTTATTCATAAGAAAGTCCTAGATAGATGAGACCAAGAAAGAAGAGTAAAATTTTCCAACAGTAAGCCATAATTTATAAGATTCACGGACACTGTGTTGCACAACTTATATCTCCCCTTTCCTGGGGTTTAGGACTGTTGTACCTGGGATATTGGCTTCAAGCAATTTCTAATATAATTCTACTGTTGTGACAGATACTAATGCAACCGTGCTGTTTCTAGATAAAGCTGATATTGAATACATAGGTAGAAAAGGTAATTTCCTTATTCAATTTCTTAATGAACTCAAAGGGGACAGAGGAACCTTCCTGCATCTGTGACTTATCTCCTAGATTTTATTCGTTATTTTAGCTAGAATAAGTTTATTTGCAAGTTTTCAATTTACTGGATATATAACCATAACAGCTGAACCTACTTGTTGTGTAACTGAATGATGTTTCCTTTGTAGGAGTAAAAAAGCATGCTAAAAATTCTCAGAAAACACTTTGAAGAGTCTACAAAACATCAACATATTTGTATTTTAAAATTTCTTTCAAGGTTTTACTCAAATGGTGAAGAATCCAACTTGTGTGCCAAACAGAGAGGGACCCAATATTATACACAATATTTGAGTATCATCTGGGCATGAAGGCTATGTGTGCTGTTTAATGACTTGTTGGGGTTTTTTTCTTTAATGATGTTGACCTGTTGGTTACTAAACACTAAAAATACTCACTGAAAGTTTGAGGTATCCAGGTTAGAGAACACCATGGACCCTCTCCACCTCAAGGCAGCACGCTTAGCTCAGCGGTCATATGCTGAATGTCTTGATTGTATCACTCAGAGTTTCTGGTCTAGACTAAGAACCAGATAGTTATTGCAGGTGGGGCTACAGAACTAACTGCTTGCTGGAGACTTAACAGGGTATACATACTGAGAGAAGTAGCTGAGAAAGGAAAGGAAGCTGTGAAGCCAGATTCCCAGACATATATGGTGTATCCATTGATACCAAAATGTGATCTTTGACAGATATTATTTTTGTTCTAGGTAGGAAAATCAATATGACTTTAAGAGAGGATAACATATTCTTCTTATTTGAAATTATTAAAAAGATAATATTTTACTTACAAGGAAATTTTTCTTTGGTCAGTTTTTCAGTTAGAGTCCATGTCTGTGCTGCTACTTAGATTTCAATAAAGCTGCTTTGATTTAGGAGAACTACAGGGTTTGGTCTATTGCCTGTAAATACTTTATGAAATAGTCAAATCAGTTTTATCTTATTTAAGGTTGTAATACATATTTCACATGATTGCATTATGAATATATGCCGTGACAAAAACCTGGCTGTATATTGAAATGACATCTGTATGCTCGTATTTCAGTACAATTGGATTTTGCAATATTTAATCTGAATTTTGAACTAATATTTAATAGTTAATTTTAGATTGTATTAAAATAACAAATTTATATTATCTTTGAGTGCTAATGTATAATATTGAGATTCCTTCACTTTAAGTCTTACTTTTTTACTGAAATATAGTTTTATTGCTTTAATTCATATTGTCCTCTGTCAAGTAAGAAGTAATGTAACTTACTCTTCGGACCCAATTATTGAAAATGAGAGGAGTATGTACTGTTCCAATTTAGGGTCAGTACCAAAATCTGGTTTAAGTGGTTTAAAACAGAGAGGAAAGAGGTGTTCTAAATATTCGATAATAAAAAACTCCCCAAAGGAGCCCAGGTTTCAAAATCCTTAAGTGATAAACTAAGTAAATAGGTAATGCTCGAGGTGCTTTTTGTCCCCTCAAAGAATGCAAAACTATATTCTTAGCAATATTATCTGCCTTCTAAAATATGGAGGTGAGTCTGAAGTAATATTCTAGGACAGTGCTTCTCACATTTTTCAAAGAATGATCTGGCCTTAGGGATTAGTCCACAGTCTGGCTGAAGCAAGATTTTTTTTCTCAAAGCAGTGAAGGTATGATAAGCAAGAGGTGCGTGGGTGTGCAATATGTAGTTGCAACTCAAAATTCTAAGGTTATACAGATGGCTGCAGGAAAAGCCCAAATCCTGCACGAAATAAAAAATATAGTTTTAATTTGTCTCAGGAATGACATTGATTCCTATAATTCATCAAAGAGAGTATTTGATGACAAAGCAAGTGCATGTTAAATGTGTTGTTTCTGACTCAGTAGGGAGGTTCATGTTATCACAGTGCAGCCAAATTAATTTCTGTGATTATTCAGTTTCCACACTACTCTAAAGTACCATAAGACTTTCGTTTACTGTATTATTGATTTCTAATTTTTGCATTAAAACTGTTTTTTTCATTTCTGGTCAGATATTGTCCCAAGGTGTTATGAATGTAATATTCTGAATGTGATGTTGAGTAAAGGCATATCTAGTTCTAACAGATATCTTGCCATTTTTACCCCATAATACTTTCTGTCACTGTTTCTGTCTTACAAGATTCACAGGTTCACAGGTTATTCTGAGTTGGAAGGGACCCACAGGATCATCTAATCCAACTCTCAAGCGAGTACCCACCCAGGGATCAGATCCACAAGAGTGGAACCATGAGCACCACGCTCCATCCACATTCCTGTAATTCTGTTTCTACAGCAAATTATTTCTGCACTTATCTAAGCTGATTTTTCTTGTATTTATAGTGACAAATTTTCAAAACTTTTGTAGTGGCCTGAAATGGTCCTGAACTTATTCTCTCCTCGGTTTCTTTTTCTGTATTTGTAATTACGTGGGTCAATTTAATGTGCAAGTCCAGATGCTAATTTATTTAGTTCCTGTCTTGTATTTGTTGCTTTTGATGTTCAAAGTATTTTCTTCAAATGTCCAGTGTCCTCTTCCCCCTTTCTTTGCCCCATGAATCTCTCCCTACTGCAGCTTCTCCTTTTGCAGCCCGTCCTTCCTTCCTGCCTGCTCTGTGCCACACACAGATAACACTTTAGGAAACAGCCTTTTTGACTATGGCCATTTATCATTTTCCCTCGACCCCACCCTCAGGGACTCTGACTCCAGCTCATCCAGCTCTCCTGACTGACTTACAGGCACAACTGCAACCATTAACATAAATATCAGGAATTTCCTCCACAATCCTATCACTGAAAATGGCTACACCTGTTTCACTCAGGGATAAAAGGCAGGAGTGGAGTTTAANCTGGACAGCTTCCTTGCTGACAGTGATTGTGTAAGGTCTTTTTTTGGTTATCTTAACTTTACTATCAACCACATGTTTTCGGTCCTATCTGTGGGAACTGTAGTTACAGCTTCTACTACACATTGTACTTTGTGTGTAGTATCTAGTAGTGTGTAGTTGAGAATGACTGCAACTCGGATAATAACAACACCATAGATCAGAACGTTTCCTCAAGAAAATTTAATGCCACAAGTGAAATGAGATAAAACACCACATGTAACTGAGAAAATATCCTTGATGGAAAAAGAGAGTTGTTAAATCTCTACTCATTACAAATTCTCTGAAGATGTGTAGGACAACAGAATAAGGTTTAAACAGCACTTTCAGTAAGTAACTGCAAGAAACAGATATTTCAGAATAAAGACTTTAAGTGGTGGTGTTACTTCTTTTGCTAGGATGACAGTCATGTGATGTTTTCAGTTGCTCTTGGTTAAATCACCTAAGACTAGTTGTTTTTGAGAAATTCAAAGTGTATTCCAGTCCATGTGAATTTAAACCAGATGTTTTTTTCTAGGCATTTATGAGCACAGATGGAAGTCTAAAAGTGTTTGGGAGTTATTTAAAAGCAAGTTTAAATATTGGACGCTGGGGAGCTGGATGTCCCCTTTTGCTGAAACCCTGGTGGGTCTGAGACTTTGGACATAACATTTTGGAAAGATGTTGATGACCAATCCAAATTTAAAAAGTCATTTATTTTGCTAAGTAAGAGTAAAATTAGAGAAGGAAGATTCGCAGAGTGAATAGGCAGTGCTCTGATGTGGATACAACAGAGGATCTGCAATGCTGTATAAAATACAACAGGCAGAACAGCATAAGAAGGCCAAAGGAAGCACCACAACTGTAACCTCTGTAAAGATAAAGTCCAGAAAAAGTTTGCCTTTTTGAAAAAAATGTAAGAAAGGAACTGCATTGATTTCAGTTTTCAAATTTCAATATTTTCAGGCTCTTACAGGGCATCACCACTCGAGTGCTACCTCAGAGAATACCCTTCACAGGATCAGTAGTGGACAGTGCAGTCAAAGATGAATAAACTGTCAGCTTGAAAGAAACAGGACATACAGTGATTTATGTCTGAACAAAAGAAATTATGACATTCTGTAATATTAACATTATGAGAAAAATTTAATTACTAGAGAAAGAGAGGTTGCATTGTGTGCTTTTTCATTAAAAGTGTACGTTAACTGTATATTGTTCACTAGACAAAAATATAATCTGTAATGGTATTTGAGAAGAAATCTTAACATAAAATTCAAAATTAATCAATCATTCAAACTAAACCCTTAATTTTAAGTCTTCTCCTCAAAAACATGAGGAGCTCATTAGGGAAAACTTTTGAAACAACTGCTAGGAAGGATCAAGATCTCTGCAAGCTCGGCATACAGTAACCTGGCTTGCTTTTTCGGTAGCCTTGTCCGAGGTGAAACATGGACTGAAATTGTTAGACATGCACACTTTTTCAATAGACTAATGAAAATCTTTTGTACTGAGTACATGAAGACTATTCTTTGTAGTCTCTGCTGTTGTTGAAGTCTCTGACCTTAATGTGACTGTTTATAGGCAATTAGGATAGTAATTATTAAGTTATGAAAGAAATATATGATGATAACAAGACAGATATTAGGAACAGAAAGTCCAAGACAAAAATATGATATAATGGATATCAAACAAAAAAACCATGTTAAATGTAGCTGTTTCTTCCTGTTGCATATGTCAAAAAAGAAGATCAAGTTGGAAGAAAGATTCTTATTGATACAACCTGTAAAAGATTCTTCTATGGCACCAAAGCTGGAATAAATCTGAAGTTAGTTCTGGGCTGACTCTCACTTCCAAGACTGCCCTTTGGAAGCTACTTCCCACTCATATATATATAAGTATATA
>WEKX01026001.1:0-23237 GCA_013390025.1 Pitta sordida
AAAAATCACTAGAAAGCAGAAGAATAATATACAAGTATTAAAATTATTTCCTTTCAAAATGTACTCACCTGGTATGAGAAGTTGGATGAGTTATTCAATGTGTATGCAATTTCCAATTGAAAAGAACAAGAATAGCTGGGTTAGTTTGTTACTTGTTTTAGAAAAGAAAAGAGTAAGACAGCTTTTCTGGTCATTCCTCATATTCTGCATGGAAATTACAGCATATGTTTTCAATATCGTGAATTTAAGGATGAATTAGAGTGACATAAATATAGGAGGATTATTTTTGAGGAGTTCTCAAAGTGGTAAAAAACATACGCAGCAATAAAATGACTGTATTTATATCAGCTATTGCTATTTGAAATATATTCTCTGGTTCCTCTATGCAGAATTTATATACAGATTATTCACATATTCATGTACGCATCCTAAGGGATGGCACTTGTGTTCTCAGGGTACATGGGGTGGCCAATTGCTGAACTTTTAAAGTACAACTCTTTAGCTATTGTATGTGTTATTTCAAAGCTGGTTTGAGATTGTATATATTTTGGTACAGAGCTGTATTTTAGCATTCTACACAACATCTAAGAGACAGTGTTTGTTAGGTACTTTATTTATAAATATTTAAGATTCATAGCCTAGTATACCTATAATATGATTAGATTTAACTGCAGTGTTTCTGGTTTCTACATAAACTGTCTTTTCCTTTTAGGAAATGTACATTGCTGCTCAATAATGTGTTTGCAGTGGCAGCTGCGTTGTTGATGTCCCTCTCCTTGCTGGCTGGGTCATTTGAAATGCTCATACTGGGCCGCATAATCATGGGTGTTGATGCAGGTAGGCTTTGGTCACACTTGTGCCATGCATGAACTTTCTCCTCTCACCTGGTTAGAACTCTCTTTACATTGAAGCGACATTTCAGGGTCTAGCTGTAGCCACACTGATTTCACTGGGCAAAGGGCTGAAGGATCTTATGTTTGAAGAGGGCACTGGAATGGATGCTGGTCACTGCTATCCACCCTGGCTGTCCTCCCACCTTTCCTCTTCCAGCCCCACTAGAACATATCTGTTTTCCTGCCATGAAAACCCTTCAGCTAGCGAGGTGTAGTCTATTTATTGACACTGTTTGTTGCTGTGTGTTTAGAAGTTGTTGGATTCTGTGCTAATACCACAGGATTAGGAAAGGTTTGGTACATCTTCAGTTCTTCCTAATTTAAAAGTAAACCATGAGACACTGCAGCACCAGAATAGCCTTGCAGCTAGAACTAAGGGTCTCAGCAACTTGTCAAGTTACCAGATTTGAAGTTTATGGGTAATTTCAATGCTGAATGCTGATTTTTTTTCTAGATTACCACCAAGATGCCAAACTTCTGGAGCTGCGTAAATATTGTCGTTGTACTAACCAGGGCTGATGCACTGGGTTGGTTTTTTCCTTACCCACACTATTGCCCACATGATTTTAATTGCTTNTCTAGATTACCAGCAAGATACCAAACTTCTGGAGCTGCGTAAATACTATTGCCCACATGATTTTAATTGCTTTGGGATGAGCAACTTTAAAACATAAAATCTGTTCTCCTGGTGGTACTCGTCTCTCAGTAACCTTTGGTGCTCCTCATCAAACAGCAGCCTATGCACAGTAGATCCGTAACAGATAATCAATCCCAGGGTTATTAAATGGTGCTAGGGTAATTAGACAGGCAGGGAAGACAATTCATATTATCTGTGGATAGATGTAGTTCTGTTCTTCGGGTATTTTTATGCCACTCTTGTGAGCAGGGTAATACTTGGACTCCTTTCAATAGATATTTCTTTCATACCTGACATAATGAAAAGAAGTTTTGACCTAATAGATGGGTTTTTTTTTTCCTTCATAGGAATTTCCTTAAGTGCCCTTCCCATGTATCTGAGTGAAATATCTCCTAAGGAAATCCGTGGTTCATTGGGTCAATTCACAGCGATTTTCATCTGTATTGGTGTTTTCACTGGCCAAGTTTTGGGGCTGCCGGAAATATTTGGGCAAGTAAGTATTTAACAGACCTTTTCTGTCAAAGAACACAAGCATGCTTTAAGTGTCACGTTTTTTATACTTTGACCGAGTTCTTTACAAACGTAGAAAACAGAAACATTGACCTTTTTTGTTGTGAAGCACTTTGAGAAGTGATTTTGTCCATATCTTCATGTGTGTTTGGCTACATTTGGTAGAAGTGGTCATCAGTTTTAACAGCTTAAGTGGCTTGTGTGTGTCCATATGCAGGTTCTCCTCCTCTCCTTTATTGATGTACATTTATTTTCGCTGATTTCCAGCTTCTTCGAGTACCGTGGAAATTCTAAAGAGTTTTTACATTTTTCATTTGTTATTTTTCAATGTGAGATAGAACTGAAAAAGGCTTGATTAGAATTCATATGAGAACCTGAATAGGAATATTTTTTCCCAAATGATTATAGTGTTTCTTGTAATGCATTGCTGCTTTTAGACTGCAACATGAAAGAGCAGAGCTAATACATGCCTTTATGGACAGATTTTTTATTCAGATAAGAGGTTGTCTTGCTGTTGTAGACTGAGATTAACTTGGTGGCCACTGGATGTCATCGTTACTCTGGATAAATGAACTCGGTTTGTTCAGGCTGGCAGTTGGAATACAGAATCACAGAATGAGTAAGGTTGGAAAGAAATACAGTGGGTCATCTGATCCAACCAGATACTTTCCATTCAGAGATGAATCTTCTTCAAAGCAATGTGGAGGAAATATCTGTTGCAATCCTCTCACAAAGAAACTTGAACTCAGAATCCCTTTTGGCAGCCAGAAAAAGGAGTAAAATGTTGACAAGTGAGGAGACCTTGTCCTCCTCTGTCCATCCAAATTCAACTCCTTTGTATATACACAACACCATCCTCCCTGACCTTTCTATTTTTTTCTAGCCAGGTGTCTTATTCTGTCCCTTTATTCAGCTTTCCTGAAGGCAAATGGTTTGATCCAATTTACCCTCTATTGAAGGATCAATTCTCCCCTGTCTCCTCCAAAGCAAATGATTTTAGGAAAAAGCTTAAAATGGCTTTCTCTGACCTTGCTTGTGTAACTTCTACAGGTGTTTCTTCTCTTGCTTTGGAAGTTGATCTTTTACAAGTGAGTGTATGAAATGTCAAGAGGCCAATTTGATTGCTTAGAATACATGTGAGCCCTCATGTAATAGAGTTTTGTTTGTTGTTTTTTTTTTCTTTTATACATGCATACACTTTTAAAGGTGAAGTGTCATGCATATTCTTATTTCCCTCTTAGGTCTTTAGGATATTTTGAATAAGAGATACTTACTCTTTAGTTTCAGCTGATTCTTGTTGTTTTTATTTCTCTTCTCACCTCCTTTCATCAGCATTTAAAAGGGGCAAAGATTTGGCTGATATGTGAATTAACATATTTCTAGCAAAATTATTGGAGACAATTTGAATTTTTCTAGCTGGATATGCGAGTGTATTTTTCTTTTAATCTCTGTTGCTTTCAGTCAACTCAGGATTTTCTTCCCTTGCTTTGTGTTGTTCCCATTGAACTTTTTTCAGTTGGAGGTGGTTTTTATTTTGTTGCTCTGGGGTTGTTTGGTTGGTTTTTATCAGAATTTGTTGTAAATAATACTAGTTACAAATACTTGTTGTCTGTCATGGTTTTGTAACAGCTTTCTCCTGAGCTCTGTCATGCATCTATTATTTGTAAATTGAGCAAATACGGAGGTGGTTATTAACCATGGCATCTAAGTAGTGATGGTTTTGAAAAATGGAGAAACAAAACCAGAATTGGACATCTTGCTGGAAGAGACTCTTTGGAAAAGGAGTGGACATGAGCAGCACTCTCAGCATGGTGGAGATCCTGTCTTGTAAGAGTAGTCTTAAACTGCGTCAGGGGAGATTTAGACTGGACATTAGGAGAAGCTTTTTCACAGAGAGGGTGATCTCTCAGTGGAATGGGCTGCCCAAGGAGGTGGTGGAGTCACCGTCCCTAGAGGTGTTTAAGAAAAGGTTGGATGATGTACTTGGTGGCATGACCTGGATATTAGGGTAGTGTGTTATAGGTAGGATGGGTGTTGGTAGCAGGATGACAACAGGTTAGGTAATAGGTGATAGGTTGGACTTGATGATCTCTATGTTCTTTCCCAACCTTACTAATTCTGTGATTCTGTGAGAGGAACTGATTCCATCCTGTTAACGCAAGAAAGAGAACTGCAGAAGGAATAGAGTGGCTTAATCGCAATAAAAATATGGCCGCAAGAATGACTTTTCATGAATATTGTGCGAATAATTGCATTCAGCAGAGTGATGTTTGGACCCCTGAAGTAGCTTGAGCAGAAAATTTAACTTTTAAATTGCAACTTCATGCATTTAAGTGGGTTATATGAGGTTGTTGCCTTCAGTGGTTCTGTAGAAGTGTCTCTACAGAAAAGGAAAGCATTTATGTCAGCTGAGGGGGATAGGGTTAACAAGCATTTATTAACAACCCAAGTGATGGCTTCCTCTGTTATCAAATAAAAGTGTTGCATTAAATCTGGAATTGTGATTAAAATAGCTCTGATGCCCTATTACTTGAGGCAATTCAGAAGTTCTTACTGGGTTTTGTATCAAGTAGGTTAAGCAGTCCCCAGCTGAATTTTTAGCAATATTTTATTCTTCAAGATCAGTTCAGGAGAAGCAGGAGGCACGTGGACAGCTCCAGGTGCAGTGCTGGGGGGAATGGTCAGCTTTGGCTGGGTTATTATCTTGAGTCTGGATGGCTGTTTCTTATTCCTCCAGCTTTCCCAAGCTTTCTACTGGAAGTACTGAGAACTGACAGTCTTCTCATTTCCCTCTAATAGCTTTCCATTTCTGTTCTTCTTTTGGTCAACTGTGATTTACTCTTTAATACCTTTCTTTTTTTAATTTTTTCCCACCACCTAGAACAGTGTGCCTCCTTTCTCCTTTTCCCATCCTCTGTCATCTTTTTGTTTCAGGTTAGACTTAATTACCTTTAGAAACACAAGCTCTTTAATCTCTTTCTCATCCTGTGTGCCTTTCTCTGGAATAATTCTTGGTTTAAATTTCAACCTAAGAGAACGAGATTATATAGATAACTCAGATGAAATGATACTTTTAAAAAGAGAATTATATTAAATATTTTCTGGTTTTCCTGGAAATGTTTTGTCTGAAGTATTAGAGAAATGCATTTTTTTCTGTATCCTGCCGCACTGACATAAACTTGACAAATGTGGCTACATCCACTATTAAAATTGTAGTAAAAAAGAGCAGATGTATACAAAAAAATCTAATAATGACTGTAAAACCTAAATACAGGCATTCTTTTGGATTCTGTTTATACTGACTTTTATCCTATTTGTCTCCAAAAGAACTGATTTAATTTTGGAGTTCCAAGTCTGAAGAATGTGTTCCTTTAGCATGCAATGCTTAGCCAGAGTGATTATCCAAAGGAGAAAAGTTAGAATTGTGACAAGGGTCCTCTGCTGCAGTGACTTAATATTAACAGAATCACATGGAATATTCTGAGTTGGAAGGGACCCACAAGGATCATCGAGTTCAACTCTTAAATGGCACCACTGCCTCCCTGTTGGGGAATAGAACCCCAGTCTCCCATGTGACAGCTGGGGACCCTCTATACTAAAGTGGATATTCTTACTTTCTTTACACTGTCTTAGTTCCCTGCCATCCAACAAATTCTAGAAAAGCTTTTTATTAAAGATTCTGATTCTAGTAGGTCATAAGCTACGGGGAACCATATCTGTTATGTCTCCATTGAGGTTTGGCAAATTACATGGCGGTAAAGCAGGAGGATGGCTGGAGTAGCAGAGCATGATGACTTTATGTTCTGGTAACCTGCTTCTCTTCACCACCCCAACTGCTGAGAGCTGTGTGCTCATTTTCGTGTGCTAGCATCTGGTTCTAGTGTTCTGTAAGCCACAGCTTTTAATCTTTCAGGAAGCCATGGCAACTGTAGATGAAAACTTGGTGCAGGCCCACAGGTGTGCAGTGATGTTATCTGCTTTAATGTGAGCACTGAGTTATTGCTACTGCCTACAAGATGATTTAATTTGGGGCATTTTTGGTTGTATCGCATTGTATTTTCAGCTTTCTATGTATCTGACTAAAGGCCAAAAAAAGGATATAAGACAAGGAGATCTCAGATCTGTCACTTCTTCAAACACTGCCCTTCAGGTGTTTCCGTTCTCTCTCTTCTGTGATTCTGCAATTGAATCACCCGGCCCATTTTTCCTAACAGATTGTTCCCTGCAAAGCAAAGGCCAGGGCGTTGTCAAGATCGGTTTCAAAAGCTCAAATTTACAGTTACTGTCTTGGGGGAATGAGTCTGGCATATTACCTGTAAACTTAGGTGTCACTGTGTAACTAACTCATCTGGTTCCTCCTGCATGTAATGTCCTGCTTCACAGGCTTTCCCTAGAATGATAATATATTTTAAGTGTTGTAAACCACCAGATTGTCTCTTATATTGCTTAATTTTTTTAAATGAAGGCGGCCTTTAATCTTTCCTTATATGGTAGAGGATGCAGTTTATGAATATGTTTGCAGTAGTTACAACGTTTATATTATTTAATTCACATTGATCCTCAGTATGTCTTTCATTTGTGTATAGATACAGATGAGAAAGGGGAAGAAAAAAGGTTTCATAATGTGTATATGTATTGAGGACCAGTAAAGACGAAATTGTTGCTTGTTGCCATGTCTTCTGCAGACGTGCTTTGAGGGTCCTTTCCTGTGTGTGGTGTGTCAGGCTTTGCTGAGCATTGGCCCCAGTGGCTGGCTGGCTTTGGCTGCTTCTCTAACCAAACAGCTGTTCGTCATAGGTAGGCCAAGAGAAAAATAGAATTTGGTTTCTTGACTTCGGCAACCCTATTTCATAGGCTTCAAGTGTTTCTGAGTAACTCACTCATGATTGCCTAACTACATTGTTGCACTGTTTCAGAGTGGAGAGTACCTCCTCCTAAACACCTTGCTCTTCTTGCATTCTCAGTCTTATCATGGCAACACTTTCTGAATAAATCCTATTACTGCTGTGTTTCCAGGGGGAAAAAAGAACGGGAAAATACTCAACAAAAACCAAATCCCACACGCCAATAACCAAACAAATACAAGAGAAGACAGAATTTTTCTTAACGTGACATGCTGTCTTTTCTAGACTCTTCTCCAACTTTCTTTAAATACATTTGGAATTTATCATGTTGTGAAACTATTGTGTAAATGATTACGGTTATGAAATGTATTAATTGGATGTTGCCTTTGTCATAGAAACAATATTAGTTGCTTCTATGACAGAAGCAATTATTAGAAGAAATCTTCTAATCTTCTAATCTATTAGAAGCAATATTAGTTGTAAAATACAGGGTTTTTTGAGGATTTTGAACAACGTTAATGCATATCTGGGTAGAGATTACCTGTTTTTTTCAAAGGAGTTAGGTGGAAATAGGTCTGTGACACATTACAACAATGCCCAAACTGTTCTCCTCACATGGAGGATTATTTTAGCCAAGAAAATCTGTTTTGGATATGAATATCGATTTCTGCGGCAAATTGAGCTTAATTTGGAAAAGGATGAATGAACTTCACAAACACTGTACTATATGTCTAGCAAGGAAACATCTCTGCGATGAGTCCCTTTCAAGTTACATAGTTCTTTACACAAGAGGATGGACCTTGCTGAGGGATAGTGGCAATTTTTTTAAAAAAACAACGACTTCTGTAGATGCTGTGTCAAACTCTAATTTTTTTCTCTAGACCCCTCAGACCTCTTGAAATTGATGTAATATATGGTTGCATATTTAGGAATGTTAATATAGGAATTTTTCATTTTACCACATTCTTTTAAAAACACTCCTTCACTTGCACTAAATGAACAGTGATGGAATAGATAGTTCCATAGCCTGTGCAGTTAAAGGCTGTTCTGAAAACAAGCTTTGATTTTACTTGTCAAAGCTTAATTTTCTGTGTGATTTTTCCCTTGTTTTTCTTTTTTTTTAACAGATCCTTCTTTCTAAGACTCTTGACTCAGATCCAATGATTCCTTAAAAACTAAATTATAGTAATTTATAAAAAAAGTAATTTATAAAGAAGTAAATTATAGATGGGTAAAGAAAGCAATTCAGAATTGCCCAAAATTGCTTTAGGGACCTACAGCCTGCAGGTGGACAGTAATGACAAAATGGTCTGTTGGAGCCAATCTTGAAATGAATCTCATATGTTAGTGTAATAACACGGAGAATGAATCAGTAGGTTTCCTTATGTTTTTCTGTGAAATTTTTTGTTTTGTGTGTTTATCTTCCCCTTGAGCCATGTTGGTGACTGTACTCAAACATATTCTTCTTTCAAGATATGAGTGAGAATTTATTTCAGAGTATAGAACAGAGAACTCCTGTGGCAATAAGAGACAGATGAACTCTTGCAGCTGCATGATCTTGGAAATTAAAGCATCTTATGTCTACTACTGTTTACTGAATATAAAATAATACAGACAAGTGCATCCACTAGTTTAGCATTTTCCAAGATCACTTGAATTCCTAAAGTGTCTTGTTTGTGATAATTTCAAACATCTGTCTATATAAAATAAAATAAACCATAACATCTTCATTCTGCTTAATTATATTTTAGAAACTTAACAAAGTGTAGCAAAGTCTAGTTTGGAGACCACTAATGAGGGGTGTAGCCCAGGGTCCAGTCCTGTTCAGTATCTCCACCTGGGTGATGGTGCAGAGTGCACTCTCAAGTTTTCAGCAGATGTCAAACTACACGTAGCTGAAATGCCAGAGGGTCACGGTGCCATCCAGAGAGACCTCAATAGCTTGGAGAAATGACCTGGCAGGAACTTTGCAAAGTTCAGCAAGGAGTCGTGCAAATTCTGCACCAGAGAAGGAGCAACCTCAGGCACCAGCACATGCTGGGGGCCACCCAGGTGGAAAGCAGGTTGGAAGGAAATGAACCTGGTGTCTTGGTGGACAGCAAGGTGAACTTGAGCCAGAAATGTGCCTTTGTGGCAATGAAGGCAAATGGGTTCCTGGGCTACATAAGGGGGTGTACTGCCAACAGGGAGGCCATCCTTCCCCTCTGGTGAAGCCCCACTTGGAATGCTGTGTCCAGTTCTGGACTCTCTAGTACAAGAGAGAAATTAATAGACTGCAGAGAAACCAGAGAGTGACATCTAAGATGACAAAAGGTTGAGAAAGCAGGGAGTTTTCAGCCTGAAGGAGTCTCAGCTTGGAGGGGATCTTATCAATGCAGTCATACCTCGCTTATTTGCACTTCCGGATTCGCATATTTGCATATTCACAGACTGTTTTTCAGCGGATATTATTCGGTTTTTAGTGGAGCTTCCTGGTTGACACATGTGCAGTACCTCTGTTTCTGTAATGGGAACCAAGGCAACATTGTTTGAAGGCATGCTTTACAGCTGTCCTGGCAGATGCAAACAGAGCAGGGACCTGTCTTTCTAAGCCTAGCCAATGGTGGAAGGCGTGCCAGTGGTATTGGGCTGGCCACAGCAAGGGGACAGGGGGTGGCCCCAAAAGAGCTAACTGCAACAGAAGCCAAGCGCCAAGCACCGTGTGTCCCCAGGAGCCCGGCACACCTGGTGATGCATGGCCCCAGGGAAAGCACTCTTACAACACTGCACTCTTCTCCCCAGGGACTGCATCAGGAGCTCCCCTCCGCTTTCCCCCTCTGCCCCATGCACAGCAAAGGGGCATTTCATTCGCTCGCATGTCCGTTCAGAAGGCAGGTGGATGTGCCCAACCGTTGTGGCGCTGCCCTGTCCCGGCACACAGCACGGTGAGGTGCTGGGATTGTACAGCAGCTGCCTGCTCCAACTCGGCACACAGCACAGGGCATGGCGGGGACAACATTCCTGATCTTGCTGTGGCAGCAGTGGGGCAAGCGTTGTGTGCTGGGACAGGGAACGTGTCTCCACCGCCGACACCACATCAGGGGGAGGTTTCTGTTCCCACATGCTCTTCCCCAGCATGGCACAGGGAGGCAGCATTCTTCTGGGGAGGTCCATAGAGTCACTGTTGACACTCCTGTAGCCAGGACCAGTGAACATATCGTAGCCGACGCAGTTAAAGGGGAAAAAGCTCCAACACTGATGCCACCCACCGCTGTGAAGGGCCCTGGGGTGTTGCACGTTAGTGCAAACTTGAAGCTCCAGGAGTGTTGGCAGCGTGGACCTGCACCGATCCAAGTCCGAGGACACAGGGATCTCCTTGATGTACTGCTGCCTCCTCTGGGACCACGGGGCAAGCAGCCACAAAGCCCTCACCCCACCACAGTCCTGGGGTCAGTAGCCGCTGAGACCACAGGCCAAGCATTTGCTGACCGCCAGCCCCCTAGGGCGAACTTCCCCACAGTTGCACCAGTGCAAGCAGGAGTGGTCCAGTGGTGACAAAAGCAGCAGCATGGCTGAAGGGAAGCCCACAGTTTCTCTAGGGGTCTCCCCAGTTGGAGAAGAGTCAAAACCAGTTCCCTTTGCTCCTGTGTGCTGTGAGAGGCTGTGGGGAGGAGCACTCGGGGGTGGTGGGGGGCAGGGTATGGGCATGGCTTATTTGCATGTTCATGATGCACCTACAGTTGCAGATTGGGCAACTCGCAGGAGCCCAAGGGACCCATAATCCACAAATTTCAAGGTATGGCTTTATATTTAAATACATGAAGGGAGGGTACAAAGACGATGAAGCCAGAATCTTCCAGTAGCGCTTAGTGACAGGACTGGAGGAAATAAATACAAACTGAAACATAGGAGGTTCTCTCTGAACATGGGGAAACATTTTTTAAAATGAGATAGTGGGTGAGCACTGGCACAGGTTTCCCAGAGAGGTCATAGGATCTCCATCCTTGGAGAGACTCATATGTCTGGATATGGTTCTGGACATCTGTAGGTGACCGTCCTTGTGCAAAGAGAGTAACCAGATGACCTTCAGAGATCCTTCGCAGTCTAAATCATTTTGTGATTCTGTGAAATACTAAGTGTATTATATAGAACAACTTAGAGTAAATATCTCAGTGTATTTATGTTGAACTTCGGTAGAGTGATTTCTTAAAACTGTTAAGCCTGGGCTCAAAGACTTAAACTAAACCCTGTGGCCCAAATGTACAAGTATTCTGTGAATTTCAGTGGGGCTGTTTATATCCTTAGAAATGTGTTGTTTTATGAAGCCTATTTTAGGATATGATTTGCTAGTTCTGAGTAAGATCTTAATAAGAAAGTGTTAGTGAAGGACATAAGAAAAATAAACCAGGAATTTGGCTCATCAGTTCTGTTCCCCAGATGCAAAAATGTAAAACCGATCAACCAAAAAATCAAAACCACACAACACCCCCATACACACCACCCACCCCAACTCAAACCAAAAAAGTGAAAAATCCAAAAAAAACCTCAAAACTGAACAGGAAAATGTTTTGGTGCTTATTCAGATATTGACCAATTCCAGCAAGCGTTTGTATGTGTTTGTGAGCCTGGATTGATGAGGCGTATCTGGATGAAAATCTGCCTGCACTTCCTGCAAACTGGTATCAGACTTTCCAATTAAGAACTGCTTGATTTTGAAGATGGCAATCCTTTTTAAAATATTTTCTGGGTTCTTTTCTCACAGTTGGAGATTTCCTTCCTCTTTTAAGAGTAACACATAAGGCACCAAGTTTCTTATTACTGAAGTAATTTCCATGTCATTTATCAAGGCACTTCAATACAAGCTGTGAGTTGTTGATCAAGGTCTTGAAGGCCACCTCACCCAAGTGTTAGTGGATGGAGCCACAGGAAGATATTTTGTGGGCATGAGGCACACAGCCTTGGTGGTGCCAATAAAGGTACAGAAATGCTGCCAGGACCCTCTGGGCTGTTGTGTATTCACAGTTCAATAGTATCTGTGGGAAGAGGTCTACTCTGTTACACCAACCCTGTTGGCAGGATGTGGTGGGTGTCGATATATTTCTGATGGAGGCATTAAGTGAGGTATTTTGTTTATATCTGTTGTGAATCAGCTGAGATTGTGTATTTGCTGGGGATTATAAATTCACATTTTATTACTTCCCAAGACAGACACAACAGTATTTATTCATCTCTTTTTCTGTACAGAACTCATTAAGTAAAGCACGGGAAAACAGCTGTGTGTCTGTATTTGCACATGAGTTTCAGATCATTAAAGCTGTGCTGTGAGGCTTCAGTTCCTAAAGTTTTAGCAACACATGGCTGATTTGCCATATATAATATTGAAATGTTGCAGTTTTACATTTGGGAAGAAGAAGATCCTGCAGGAGAGGATTTTTCTGAATGTGAAAGTGAGGTTATAGAAGAAACAACACTATGGAGGTATATACAGTAATCTCTCAATTCTTTATGTCTCAAATTCTGTGACTTCAAGTCTTTGCAGTTTTTTTCCCTGCAAAGACATCATCATCTTCCCTAAGTCCTTCGTAGGGTTTTTCTGTGTCACGTGATGTCTTGGTTTAAGACAAGTAAAGGGTTATTTATCACTCCTTGAATGAGAGATCATTAGAGATGTAACAGGATTTATTTAAAAAACCCAAAAGGAACAGGGATTATAAACGGGAAATAACGCAGGTACAAGTGTGATATCAGCAGCAGGGAACATAAAACTAGGACTCCCCCCTCCCAACACACAAAGGGCCCTTCCCCCGATGCAATGGAATCCCTCAGACCTCAACCCTCGCCAAAACACCAATACCCAAAAGAAAAAATCCCAACAACAAAATACGGACAAAAACTGTAGCAATGTCCATCGGTTATCATCAGGGAAAGACAGGTGTCAGCGATGGGTAACGGATGATGCTGATGTTCCACGGATTTAGCTGGGAGAGAGAGCAGCCGCGGTGTTCCTGGCATGCTCCACGGGATGGGAAGGCGGCACCTCTTCCTCACTTGGGAACCATCCAGAGTTCGCTCCCTTATGAGTGTTGGAGGTCAAATGGTGGGGAAGCTTTAGAACATGGTGGCAATGGTTCATTACAGCTGCTCACCCTGGGGCTGTGGAGGGAAAAATGAGGAGGTACCTATATTCCTGGTTAGTATAGTTGTATGGTTTCTTTTAAATTTGAAGTAAATGTAGTTAAAATGAGGTGTGGATTTTTGTTTGTGGGGTTTTTTTAAATCTAAACCAGGGTTGTTGCCAATAAAAAAAATTGTTAAGATTAAATATTCAAAAATTTCCATTGTTTTTAAAAGACAAAATGTGCTTTAGGTATTTTTATGTTTATTTGTGGTTTTTCTTAACTTTGATATACCTAGGTCTAACTTCTATAACTTCATTTTGACAAAATACAAGCACATAAAAAAATTCCATGTAATACAACTTCTAGATGCCCTGGAGCACATTTCTTCATGTCCTGCTGCAGCAGCATGAAGAGGATGCAATTATTTGGAGTTGTATGTGTCGCATCTGCCAGTCCCACAGGGATATCTGAGGTACCTGAGGACATCAGAACACTCATGTTTGAGAAACTAAAACTTATTCTCCTCAATTATTTTAATTTGCTATTTTATATTTTATTTGTGAAAGTTAACGCAATTCAATATGTACAACATGATCCAACATGAAATTTAATGAACAGAAAATCATGAGTCTCATACACTGGCCCCTTTGAAGGATGTTTTAATTTCTGATCCAAGGATGGTTTACTCAGTAAGAAAAACCTCCTGTTGACTTCTATGAATTTTACATTAGTCTTGTGCAGCCTTAAGTCTGTCTTTCTGTGCTGTTTAATATGTATCTGTGAAGACACTGAGACTTGAGTAGTCTTGTCAGAGCTATACCTGTAGTAGTGACATATAAAAATACATATCCAGGTGGATGCAGAACAAAGGCAAAATGTACATATTATCTGGGTTGCCTCTGCTTTAAATGAGAAGGTAAGCAATTTGTAAGTCAGTTGTTGAAACACATTTTGACAAAGTGAGTTACAGGAATGGTCATGCAAAGAGAAATTTGAGTGGGGGTGTAACTGTTAGATTAGTGTCCTCTGCAGAGGTTGTAGAGCAGCATTTGAGGTGGTACAAGGAAGGTAAGAGGAAGGTAGATGTTCCGCACCTTACTTGAGTAGCTGCTCTTAAACCTGAAATATAGAAGTAATCTTTTTCAGTTGCTTCGTGATCATCACCAGTGTGCCTTACCCTTGACTCAAGGAAAAAAAGACAGTTCTAATGCCAAGAAATTAGTTCCGTCTCAGTGCTTTTTCAGTGCTTGGCCCCAGGCCAGAGTGGTTGTCCTTTAATTTTAAGAGTGTTTTTTTTGTGGCACAGTAGCAGATTAACAGAGAAATGCTGTACTTGTGTAGTCTTCCCAGCCTTGCACACCCAAGAAAGTCTATTCAGTCTGTCCTGAGGAGGATGCAATTTTTTTATGTGCCAAATGAGATATTTCTAATAGGAAAAAGGTTTTGTGCCAAGTCTATACAAGAGAGAACAAAGTTCATTTGCTTGAATATAAGCACAGGGTATCATTTTGATACCCGTAAGTACCTTAGATGTCCCTGTGGGACTGGCAGATGTGACACAGAGTATCATGGACACTTGTATCCTCCTGTAGCTGCAGCAGGAGGTGAGCCAAGATGCTTCAGGACATCTAGAAATTCTTTTTGTATGTGAATTATGTAATTTTTTGTGTGTGTGTGAGTGATTGTATTTTGCCAAACTAAAATTTTTAAGAAACACGAAAATAAAGGGACTACCAAATCAGTAATTCCTAGATATTTTGAGTCTCTTGCATTGGATGCTGGAGGCTTTTGTCTCTTTGCTGACCACATATGAAATAGGTAAAACATGTAACTTTACATGAGAAAGGTATACAAAAAGGTCATTGCTGTTGATAAAGTATTCAGCACTGTAGCAGTACCATCGCAACCCCACCCTCCAGAGAATTAATTCTAGAATTCATACCTAAATAGTATTAGGGATATATTTAATATTGGCTGGTAAATAGAGCTACTTGCTGAAAAATCACAGTTCATCGTGTGCACCGAATGCAGAAAAGGGAATTGAGTATTTATTTTGATACCATCTCCGGCCCATTTCAAGAAGTAGAGGTAAACAAGCCCTTGATAGTTCTGTGAGGTGACATGGTTGCTGTAGTGGGATGCAAAACAGGGCTGCGATCCTCTGAGCAGAGCTGTGCTATCCCATATTCAGGCTGAGCCTAGGAGAGGGTGTTTGGGGCATGTCTTTGGGGTGCAGTCATTTCCCTGTGGCTCTAGAATGGACAGGAGACAGGGATGTCGGGACTGTGCCCAGGAGCAATTGGGGTCAGGATGTTCAACTGGACATGGGGTTGTCCACAGGATAGAAAACCAAATTTTGGTTTAATACGATACATTTATTAAACTGAAAAAGCAGAATTTTAGAATAGGTTTTAGGAAGAAATTCTTCACTGAAAGAGTGGTGAGGTACTGGAACAGACTGTGCCAAGAAGCTGTGGATGCCACACGCCTGGAAGTGTTCAAGGCCTGCTATAGTGAAAAGTGTCACTACCTATGGCACTACATGATCTTTGAGGTGTTTTCCAACTCAAAACATTCTCTGTCTCTCTATAGAGAGATAGAGAGAGCAGAGCCGTAATAGTTGGGTATTTTCTTACTCAGCCTTTGATCCTGTCTTCCATCTCATGCTGGGATGTTTAATCGGCCTCACTAGATCTTTCAAAAAACGAATGCCCATGTCCAGGGCAGTACACGACTTATTCCCACCACTGTTGCATGACGCTGTCAACAAATCGTTTCTCCCTGTTAAAATTTATCAATGTGTATGGTGCTAACCTGTTCTGCGTTGAGAGTGTCTTCAAATTTTATCAGAATTTGCCTAATTGCTGAAAATATTAAATGTAGCTGGTGCTTAAATAGGTCATTGAGCTTGATACGGACCAGTAGTTGGGCTTTCAACAGTGCCTGTTGACATTTCCACATGCCAGTTTCTTTTCCACCTTTTGACAGTTACAGTAAGTTCCATTTTCTGCACTTTAGCTGATGATTTTCTGACATGGTAACATTTGCTTTACCACATTCCGGTACAGTTTAATCTTGTCTCATTTGCAGCTGATAAATCTGTGTCATGCCTTATCCACTCCTCTCCCCCCGACCTTTTATATCTGCAGCTTTGCACTTCATTATATCAACATTTGAATGAGTCTATGGTTGTCAAACTTGCTCTACCATTTAACTGTCTCTTGTAAATACATCAAAGTCAGGATTTTTCTTCTCCAGCCTAAGTAAATATCCATAATGTGACAGTTTAAAATTAAAATTTTACCGTCTTGACATACTATTTGTCCCAATTCCAAGGAAGTGATGAATCAGCTCCCCTGTAATTAAAATATTTAATGCTCATTTAAGTTTTTCCTGAGATAAAATGGGATGTAGTTGTTTTCATTTCTCCCAGCAGTGCCTGTGTGCTTCTCCTCACTGCTGACAACTGAGGCAAAATGTTAACACGTCTTCTAAGTCACACCTACACTGTCTCTTGCCATTAGCTTATTGCTAAGTATTGTCCTACTTTGTGTCCTGTCTTATTCCCTTTTAAAGAGGTTATGAAACTGTCCTTTTCCCTGCTTCTTATACTTCTCTTTATAGGGTCTAGTTCAGCCTGAGTTTCAGTAATTTTTAATAAATATTTTTAAATTATTTCTTTTCTGTAGCGGGATGAAGAATTTGGACTTGGATAACGTAAATTAAGAGATAGGCAAGCATAAGGGAGTTCCATAGCATTGAATAGGCATGACCTGAATTTGGAAATGAATGGAGAAGTTTCTGTTGACTTCATGACTTACTCATCAGCTCATGCTGGCAATGACAAGTGGGAACATATTTATGTGTTCACCTTAAGGCTTTAGAAGTTAATATGATAAAAAGTAAAACAGAAATCTTTCATAGAAGAAACTCAGTGTCTTATGTGGTGAAAATAGAGGGCCCTCCATTATCCTGGTAGGGTCTGTTATTTATTGTGAGGTGTAAGTTCAAAATCCTGTTCCTAACTTTTTCAGAATAATGTTTTCAGCAGAGTTTTTGAGATAGATGTGACCAACTGATAAACCATAAACTATGGGAGACATTAAAAGGACTGTAGGCTTATTTCAAGGAAGTCTCCATAGGTTGGCAGAATATTATAATAACATTATACAAAGAATACATTTTTCCTTTCTTTAAGAAGCATTCTTGACATTGTGGGAAAAAAAAAGGCTACAGAAAATACAATGTGCTGATCAAGAGTGAGATTTTTATTTGGAAGTATTGTCAAAAATTCTAATGCCTTATAAACTTTCTTAAATAATTCATAAGAAATGTGTCTATATTTTGAGAAATTATTCTGGGCAGAGACCTGAGACCAACTTGATTCATTTCCAGCAGCTGTGAAATGCAGAATGTTCACTGCCCGCATTACACTAAGAACCACAAAACTGTGATAAACTGCAGCTTAGCCAAAGTGTTATCAAGATTATCAAGTCAGAGGACTGAGCCAAATATAATTTTTTTTAAAAATCAATTGGTTTAGACAGACAATATGAAGATTTATGTCACTATATGAAAATACAGGTTGCTATAATGTTTCTTAAAGCTAGTGGATGATACTATTTTGTATTTGGATGACTTGCAGAATTAATATTTGAGAATACATAGAATTTTTGCATATGTAGTTGTTGATGCTGAAGGAAAGGAAAACATGTATTGCTGTTTTCCAACTCCCCCATGTCTCTCTTTTCATTCTTGTTGAGTTGATGGTTGAATTATGCTTCCTTGACCTTGAGTAACATGATCTGAAGGGGAGGTGTTGAAACCACTTACAAAGCTCAGGAGGAACATTTCACTCTGGTAACTGGCATGATATGTTTAATAATGAAAAGTTACAGTGTTTCTCATCAAAGTTATTTTTCTTCTTAGTATCGCTATGGATGAGTATCACTGACTTACGTTTGTACCCATCTGCAGGAATCTCGGTGGCCTTACTTATTTGGAGCAATCATTGTTCCCTCATTGATACAAGTCGTGATTCTGCCTTTTCTTCCTGAAAGCCCTCGTTACCTCCTGCTTGAAAAGCAAAACACAAGCAAGGCAGAAAAAGGTATGATATGTTACTTTCTTGCAACAAAGGGTGTTTATCGTGGGGATGCAGGATGGACATATCTAATTCTGGGATCACAGAATCACAGAATTAGTAAGGTTGGAAAAGACCATAGAGGTCATCAAGTCCAACCTATCACCTATTACCTAACCTAGCTAAACCTGTTCCCTAACCTAATAAAAGCAGACTATTCCAATAGGAGAGATTCTCTTGGCAATACTTTTTCTCACCTTTTTTTGTTTGTCTCTCTATGTGCAAATGTAACTTGCTTTCTATCTATCTACTGTTTTTGGGCTTTGATTAACAAAAACACTGGTTCTCTGGCTGCTTTTTTTTTTCCAAGTGGTCACTGTGTTTGTCCCTGTGCTTCTATAACTCCATAACTTTTGTAGATTTAATAAAAGCCCCATGCCTCATGCTTAAATGAAAATTCCCAATGCTTCTATATTACTTCAGTTTCACAGATAGAGACCAGAGTATTTTGTTCATATTTTGGGTTCTAGGTATAAAACAATTTGCTTGGGTGATCAGAGCTTCTGTATTCTCTGTCCCAGTAAATTTACTCTGGTTCCAATACAGCTGAGAGAATGATGAAAATTAGTTTTTACTTATTACAGGGACACATTAAAAACAGGAGTGTACAAAGAAGGATGGAATCTAATTATAAGGCCAAAAGAATAAACATAACTCTTTCATAAATTATTCCTAAAAACCAGTCATGAACTGGTTGCTTGTAAAATGACTTGTAATGTGTGAATCAATACATGAAACATAAATTTAATAATCCTTTAGCACAAAATTCATACAACTTTCTCCTGTTTCTTCTATTACAAAATTAAAAACTGGCCTTATTTTTAATGAGTGCACTGGAAAAGAAATGGCTTGCAGGACCCAGCTTGGGTCTGGCTTTTGGGCAGTAACTTTTGTAGCACCACGGCTGGGCTGGGAAGAAATGCCTTTGGGTGCCAAGTTTAAACTGGCTGATTCCTGCCTGCTGAAATTGTAGATGTATTTTCAGAACTATGGCTGGCAAAGAGTCTTCATCAGCAATGATGTTGTATAATGTATAATGTTATGAGGAACTATTGCAAACCCTGATACAGTACCTGGAAATCTCAGCATTGATAGTGAGACTGGACCTCTCATAGGTAGACTTTAAAAATTGTAAAAAAATGGTGGTAAAATAAAACCATCTGTCTTGAAATTCACACCATTTACTGCTGCTAGTGACAGACCAACTGCAGTCTGGCATGTTGTCAGCATACATGTTCTGAAAATAATTTGAAATCTATGAGATATTAGAGGTAGATTTTGGAGTAGACGATAGGAGGAGAGCAGTTAACCATGTTTGATTTGGTAGTTGAAGGAAAATGAGCTTTAGCATTTGGCTTGCTGATTTTCTCAAATACTCTCAGACAAAAAGAGAAGGCCAATACAAAAAAACCTTTTCAGAGTAACTGCTTATCGACAGGAGCTTGTGGACTTGATTAATTCTAAAAGAAAAAAAAAATCAATACTGAGATATGTTCTAGTACAGAGCGAAACTCATTTTGAGTGTAGTCCACAGCAGAATTCACAAAACAAGAGGGTTAGTCAACAACCAAGACAAATCATCTGGATGGTCACATTATCAGCAGAAATGGGGGAGGAAAAGTCTAAGTATTAGGGAGACTACAAAAGTTGTGAGTTATTAGAATGGCCTTCTGCTTGTAAGTCATACAATGACAAAGTGGCATTTTCCATTTTAATGATGACTACAGTAATGCTTTTGAATTATTTGCCTCTTAGCTCAGATCTGCATATTAATATTGGAAATATGCAACTCTTCCTTCTGACTAAATCTCTTTTCTTTCCCCCAGTGGATCAAGGCTATTCATGCAAATATACATTTCACTGTGGATTATACTGTGTTGGAGAAATATAAAATTCTTATTTGTAAAAGGTCTGCTGTATTTAAGGCAGATGACTACATTAACCTTTGTGAAATACTCTAAAATGTACACGTATGTCAAAGCTCCTAAAATGGAACCGGCAACATTAATCTTCCTAATTGTTTTAGAGTGATAGCATCCAGCGGGATAATGCAGGTCTTTGAGTTTCCACAAAGTTTTCTCCTGCTTTCATCCCCTCCTTTTTCTTCTCTGTCTCAGGAAATAACCAGACTGTGACTACCAAAACACAAGGGGTGTCAATCTCTTTTCAGGCAGGTGTCTTTAAGGAGCTGAACTCTCTCTCATACTCATGTCTTTCTGCTGAATATGGGAGAATTTATTTACCACCCAAGCTCTGGAACAATAAGGAATTTTACACTGGCTGCCTATTAGTTGCATGCCAAGTGCACCCCATACCTGTGACTATCACAATCATGTAATGTAGCTAAAATCAGTAGCAATCATGTGATAAAATGGAACGATTTTTATGACTAACAACATTGGTTATGAACACTTTCAGTTGGAGAGTTGAAGTGTCTCTTTTGAAGTATTCTGTGACAAGGAGGAAACTTGCATTTTCCATGCAGCTTCTGTAGCAGGTCATGTAAATCAATAATGGCATTCAGATGGCATGCCAGCTTGCTAAAGAACAAGAATATTCTTTTGTCATAAGGGTCAGATAATTTAGATAAAATGTCATGGTAACACGGTTGGTGACACACAAAATATATTTATCTTGTATGTTTAGCCATACATTAAAACTCCAATGGTTATGAAAGACGCATTACAATAGGTATAAAGAGAGGTGTAGATTTCAATCCTTAGAAAGATGGATTAGAGTTGATACCTTTTCATGTGATAAAAGAGCAAGGCCATTCCTGATTTTAAAAAGCAGGTAGCAAATCTTTTACAAAGGCCCTCATGGGACCCGCATGGACAGGAGATATATAACACCCCAAAGTTACAGCATGAATAAGTTATTGCCAATCCAGCAATTAAAATGAAGTTGTAATGACTAACAACAGGGAGGTACATGTTTGTTTATCTGCAGTTTTTAAATATCTGTAAGCATTATAAACTATTCTTATTGGAAAGGAGGCAACAGCCATGACTGCTGTACTTGCTGGCTTATGGTAGAGGCTCTATCTCAGGTGATTGGTGACTGCCAAAATCTGGAGTGATTGTGGTGTATCTGGTTTGTTTTTAAAGTTTTCTTAAACCTATTGTCTTTTACAAAGGATATTAGGTTCACTAGACTTTTAATGCTCTGTCTAGTAATTCTTGTATTATTTTAGGGTGACATGTGACTAATTTGCTTTACCTGTACATCTTGGCTAGTTTCAGGTGAACCTGGACAGGCCTATTGATGGTCTGTGAAGCCAAACATACAAAGATAAAGATTATAATCCTCAGCTGGACAATAACTCATAGAACATCAGTGCTTGCAGTTACATGATTTGAGATTTATTCTTATATTTTGCTATGCTACATGCTGTAGATAACATTTTGCTGGATTTAAATAGTGGTATTATAATTAAACCTCGTCTAGGAAGATACACCTGAATTATTCTTCTGGCTATTCAGTACCCTAATAAAATTGTATATGAAAATAGTATATGAAAATAACTGGGGTTTATATTTAATCAATTATTTTTGCATTGACATGGACTTATTACAGGCAAATTTCTGCATAACCAATTCAAAAGGTGAACTTCTTGCAAGTGCAGAGGCAAACAGAGGTACCCCCTATGTCTATACTGCTCAGAACTGCAGCCAGCTTTAGTATGAAATGCCTGATGGGGTCCATTCCCCAATATTCAATCTCCAACTGTGGCCAAAGAAGATGCTGTTTAAACAGAACTCAGGCAAAACTTTGTGTTACACTGAGTACGACAGTGTGACACTAGGTTTAATATACTTATGAGGGAAGTGAAAGTGAATGTGTCTGTGGGAAACAGATGACAATAATACTCATGCAGCTTATTTTTTGTTTTTGTTTTGTTTTGTTTTTAAAGGCATAAGGCCAAACAACCTGTGACCACTTCTCTCTTTTTCTGTCTCCTCTTGTCTAGGGCTGGCTCTGTTCTATAAACCAGGCAATGGCATTTTGACCCTTTAAAATTTATTAAAGTCTACATGCCAATTCTGTCTATAGGATAACAACTGCTTTCTTTGCACATTCTTGGAAGTACTGCAGTAGAAAAAGAATTAATACTTCCCCATGTAGTTGAGTTCTTTGGTGTCCATCTTCAGTTAAAGGCCTGATGGGTTTTAAAGATGGTGCTGGCTGATCTTGTGCTTCACCTTCACTAAGCTGAGGTGAATAAAAAGTGATGGTGTAAATGGAAGGGTTTCTTAGGTCCTTTCCCTTTCCACTTCTTTTGTTATTTAAAAAGACAGTACCCCAACATTTGAAAGCCGAGCACCTAGGACCTTCTGATCAAAGGGAATTAAATCTGGGAAAGGTCTAAAAGTTGCTGGAACTGAAACTCCTTAGATGGTTTTAAGTGCTACACAAAAATAGGACTTCCCTATAGAGAGAAGCAGACAGTCACGGGGGGAAATGAGTCATTGCAGTGAGGAGAGGAACGACTGCTGGGCTTCTCAGTGCCAATAATGCAAGGGTTTAGAATGTAAAATGAATAAATTGAACATCACACGTTGAAAGACCTTTGAGTTTTCCCATCTCCCCGCTAATACAGAATTTAATTCCACATTAATTTTGTATAAAATTGTGATTCTTATGGTACGGACAAACTGGTAATGGAAGAAAATTGAAGATCTAGCTCTTTTTCTAATAAGATTGAGTGTGCTCCACTCAAGATTTTGGATGTATAGTATAAGATATTCTTAGCATTTCTTGACTTGGTAATTTCAGCAAAGCTTTCAATAGTGTCTCTCACAGACGCTTCTGGAAAAACTGTCCAGCACAAAGCAGGATAAACACATTGTGGTGAGTGAACAANTTGTTCTTCAACATCTTTGTAAATGACTCAGATGTAGGACTGGAAGGAATACCAAGCAAATTTGTAGATGAATTAGTAATTTTGGTAATTGTAGTTCTTTACTTCATGATCCCTCTTTGTGCAGAAANGTGATAGTGAATGGGGTGACATCAGTCTGGCACCTGTCACTAGTGAGGTTCCAGACCAAATAATAAAATAAAATAAAATAAAATAAAATAAAATAAAATAAAATAAAATAAAATAAAATA
>WEKX01026001.1:23311-44129 GCA_013390025.1 Pitta sordida
TTCGATTCCCACCAGGGAGGCAGTGGTGCCGTTTAAGAGTTGGACTTAATGATCCTTGTGGGTCACTTTCAACTCAGAATATTCTGTGAATCTGTGAATCTTTGTTCTTCAACATCTTTATAAATGACTCGGATGTAGGACTGGAAGGAATACCAAACAAATTTGTAGATGAATTAGTAATTTTAGTAATTGTAGTTTTGTACTTCATGATCCCTCTTTGTGCAGAAAAGACAGATTGCTTTCTTTTTACTTGACTGCACCTATATTTTTGACTTGTGTGCCCTGAAGTAATGGTGAGGCTTCTAAGGACAGGAAAAATAAAGAAAATTGTGCTCTGACCTGGTTAACAATGATAAACCAGACGCTTAAAAATCTGAGAGAATCTTTTCAAAGAAGTATATGGTGATATCTGTCTGGTTGCTTTCATCTTTACCTGAATTTTTCTTGATCAATCCTCTAATAATGCAGAGGAAAAAACCATTGTTTAAGCATGAGACATTGACTTTAATATACCATAGACAAATATTGTTCTAATTTTATATTTCTTATCACTGTCTTTAAATACCTCACACTCATTTTAATGAGTTCTTAGTATGTTATTAAAAAACAAGCATAGATAAAACTGAACAGCTTAAAGTCTGGGTCTTGAGGTCCAAATTTGTTAATTCATTTCTGATTGTACAGCCTGTGTGAAAAGGATAAATCTTGTACCATTTCCGAGGGATTAAAAAATTCTGACCTCTCCTCCCACCACAGAGAAACTGGTTATCACAATATATGAATGTTATGAGTTGACTAAATACCCAGGGGTGGTTCATCCCTTAAAAAAACCATCCTTCTTGTTAGGCAGTCACGTAGGGCCCATTAAAATGCATTAGAAGTGCTAAGTGCCTCAGAAATCTTAGCCAAGAGCTCAAGTCTATTCCCTGCACCACTAGACTGGGAGTGAGGCGGAATGTGCAGCATTGTGCATTCACTAAAGTGACAGAGAGGGATGCTCTGGGGAGGACATTGGTTCATTTGTGTGACCTATCCCTCACGACATTGAAAGGCCACTAATTGGCCTTTTCACCTACTGAGTAAAGTAAAAATTTTGTAACTTCAAAACATAAATAGAGACTGAAAATTTTAACTATGACTAGTAGGTGTCTCTGGCATTCTTGACCATCCAAGTGTTTTTATGACCCAAAAGATGTAAACATATTGAAAAATATGTCCATTTATTTGTATGCAGTGTTATGCAAAGCTGAAGACAAGAAAAATTCATTTGGCTCTTAGGAGAACTAAATTAACTTATTCATTCAATATAAATGACAATCTTAAGTGACCTGCTGTGTAAAGGATTGTTTTGAGAGTCAGCATCCTACTGGGTCGCCAAGTCTTGTTGCAGGGGAATGTGTAATGTAATTGTTTCTCTGCAGGTGTTCCAAAATGGTGAGTAATTCAAATATCTCTTAAAAAGCCAACCCCTGGGCTATGTCCATGCGAGTGAGCCAAAACTATCATCAGCATATACAGTATCTGTAAGGCAAGGTCGGTGGAGATACCCCACATCCATTACGTGGTATCTCTTTGTAGTACCTCTTGAAGGAGGTGTGAGATGGAAACCTTTTACTATTCACAGTGAAAGGAGATCTCAGTAATTGATGTGCAATACTAAATGGTGTTTCTGGGGAGACAAGGTCGGTTGGTTGCTTACATTTGCCATGTAAATTTGCTCCCGTGTCTCCAGCATTGACAAACACAAAGACTTGAACTGCTCTGGGTAATTCTTTCTAATATTAATCACCTTGACAAAGTGAATTCTTTGCTATGTAGAAGTAAAAGCAAGAGGTAATATGAAGAGTAATCTCTAATTCCTTTCAAATGCCTGCCTATTCTTGGTTCACCAGACTTTCATGGTTTTGCATCTTTTTTGCTTCTCTTTCCAATCTATTTCTAGCAATGAAATCAGCTGTATTGTTAGGCTGCAGAACCAGCCAAGAGAAATAATGTTTGGAGCTGTTTTGGTATTAATTTTTTTCAAGTTACACAGGATTTTCACTCTACACTGGACCTTAGGCTATATTATATATGAAGTAATACAAGGAGACATCTTGTAGGGAACCAAATAATTTATATTCTTATTGCAGTTTCTGAAACCAAAAGCAAAATGACCCAGATCATACCCAGAGCAGAATGATGCTGTTGGCAGAAGAAAAACTAAGTTGTAGCCCATTCATGTCTCCTGTTCATGTCACACATTTCCATTTCGAAGAAATAAGGCCATTATAAATGCACATAGTGCCAAGTGTCTGACCTAAAGTAAGTGTCCTCTCTTTGTAGCATTTCAGAGATTCCTTGGGAAAGATGATGTGTCTCATGAAATAGAAGAAGTTTTGGCAGAGTCTCGAGTCCAAAGAAACACCAAGTTAGTGTCGATACTTCACCTCCTGAGAACCCGCTCTGTGCGATGGCAGGTCATTACCGTGGTCGTCACCATGGGCTGCTACCAGCTCTGTGGGCTAAATGCTGTAAGTGTCCTTCTTCAGGCCATGGCATCTCCTGGGGTGCTTCTTTACCACAAGGTTTGGGCTGTACCATTCAGCAACCTCTATGACTTTTATTTTTTGGCTGTTACTTATTAGTAGTGATTCTGTGACAGCAGCAGGTGGGAAGGTCCAGAGTGACTGATATAGTTTGGAATTATTTTTTTTTGGTAACAAAAAAAGCATGAGGGAAACCATGCTGTGTTATCTTCGAAGGAATACATGAAAAAGTAGCACAGATCAGCAAAGAAAAGTGCGCAGCTTTCACTTCTAATACTCGGGTTATCTGTTTCTGATCTGATATGCCCCACGTGTATTCATGGTCTTTTCAGTAGATGTTTCAGCTTGCATTGGTTCAGTTCTGCACTTACAGAAGTCAGCAAGAATTCCTGTAAGTGATTTTAAGAGGTTGCACTGCATATTTGATTTTTTGTTGTTGCTTCAGTGCTCCTCTCTTGGAAAGTGAAGCAAAACCAGAAAAAGACATTAAGCAGTCAATAGTGAGTCCTACTGATCATTAATGTGCCTCAGGCTGATGGATATCAGAAGTCTCCTTTTCCATCTGCACCAGCTGTGAGAGGGTCACACGACAGTCACATGCAATCAGAGCTCCAAATTAGAGCTCTAAAAGTTTTTTTGAAAAAACTAATAGTGTTTCTTCTAATGGTAGGATTTCAGTGTTAATGACAGGCTATTTTATTCCTCATTGTGGGTATTTTTTGAGATAAGAAACAGAATTATCTTGTCATCCAGTCTTTTTTAGATTTATCAACGCATAAGTGAAATAAAATGTCACTTACAGTAAGAAACAGACTGTTCAAATAATGCATTGCCTGAAAAATGGTCACAGCTAAATTTTTTTAGGAAATAGTGTTTTGTGACTTTGAGGATACTTAATAGATAACAGAAATTGTCCGTTATTCTGTGGTAGAACAAAACCAGACTCTCAGACCTTGGGGGTGTGGATGAATACTGAGGCATGTCCAAACCAAAAGGGATGCCAGAGTTGTTTAGAAGTGGCACTGAGTGGCCACTTTCTGAAAATATACCTCTAAAAACCTGTGTTTGTAAAGAAACTTGTGTGTTGAGTTGGTTATTTCAAGTCTTGCCTTTTTTATCATCACTTTGTTTCCCCTCCCATGCCACTAAACATGGGGAAAAAAAAAACCCACAGAAAATTTGTACCCTGAAATTGATTATTTAAATAGCTGTTGGTAATACTTAGTTGATAATAAAACCAAGTAAGTTCTAAGAGAGTCTGAGAAAAATAGCTGGACCACTTGATTAAGAGAACAGGCTACAGCAATTTATCTCTTTTGCTTGGCTTTCCCAGCTGATCTTGCTCAAGTCACCCAAAGTGCCAAGATTACAGGAGCAGGTCCAGGTGTGACAGATGCTGCTGAATCTGGGTCTTGGTTTGTCTGAATGTATCTAAACTAACCTGCTGGGTGTGAGCCAGAATTAGCCAGTTTTATCTGACAGGGAGCACTCCTCCTAACTTAGCTCTCCCATCATTTGCTTTGTCTGTAGTGCCCTGTTAGTCTGGTCTTTTCCATAGCTACCATCTGGGCAGGGCATGTGGGAAAGTTGGAATCCTTTCAGGTGAGAGAATCTCGGGTTGCTCTCCAGGGAAATTGCCAACTAGCAGAATTCTGTAATCGTCCTGCTGGTGTATGAGAATGCTTGTTAGCTGTTAAGGCTTTTACTTGAAATAAAAGTTTGTTTTGCTTGAAAACAGTACATTCATCTGTTTCCACATGGAACAGAAATCGTGGTGAAGCTCTGACCATATTAATGTTTTCAATTATAACAAAATAACAAATTACAAAATATCAGTCTGACCTAAATAAATAAATCATTTTGTATTAGTCCCTTTTCATCAGGTAACATTTATCCAATACACATGAGTCATAATAAATTTATTTATCTTCCACCTTTTTATCTCGGTTCTAAAGAAGACACAAAACTACAGTGAAGTTTTCACTGGTGAAGTTTATCCTTTTACATATCAAGGACTGCATGTTACTTTAAGGGAGTCATTCCCAAACTGGGATCCCTTGGCTCCTGTAAGGTGTGTCCTTAAGGCAAAGGGTTGTATTTCAAGTGGAAAGAAAAGGTGCTGGGGATAGATCTGTGTAGCAATGCATGTTCTCATTAGCTAACAAAAACCATGTTAGAAAAATAACCTAAGTGAAAGTCAAACATTCATCATTAGCCTAGTAAGTATGCTTAGTAAGTTTGCCAGTGAATTTCCCTGTTTAATGGTACACAAGCTGAAAAACGTTCACTTTTTTGTTTTGAATTGTGTATGTTTGGTTAACTTTCAGTCTAATTTATTTTTGTGTAGTTACAGAGATTAATAAATTCATAACTCTCGTCCCTTCTTCGCCCTGCCAGTGTTGTAATCTTAGTGTCAGTGGTCAGTCATGCTCTTCAGTAAGCCCACTTGCAAAATATCTCATGTTCTACACAAATAATATCAAGAATGTAAGGCATAAATTACTTGTTTTCTAACTTTCTTGCATGAAAACAATCTTGTAACTTTCAGAATGAAGAAGAAAATTATGAGGTTTTGTGCTATTTTGTTATCCTTATGTGCAGTGTAACTATAGAGGAAGTGAATGCATTGTCAAAGTACTGGATCCCAAAAAAATTACCTGTGGGCTTAAACATTTCAGAGGGAATTGGGAGCTGATCCTTGGTTTTCCTTCAGTCTGTGCCTTGTGTCAGCAGGCCAGTGCACAGTTAACACCAGCACACACTACAGGCAGTCAGATTACTTCATATAGAGAAGTTTGCTGCTGTTATTTCTCATCATTATTCTGGTGAGAGCTGATGAGCCATCAATAGGCATAAAAGTCTTCAGTCAGCTTCTTTTTATCTGTAAGGTAATAAATAAGGTGACTATTATTTAGTCCATTTATTTAGTCCTGGTATTTTATTTTACTTTGGTTTTCTGTAAGGTGGGTTGGATTTTCCTCTTTGATCTGGGACAAGCATCTCTGCTGAAGGGCTAGTTGGGAATTTAGAATTACGTACTTTTTGTATGACAAAACTCCTGAGTCAGTGTCTTGATGAACAGATGTTGCATGTGCATCATATGCTGGCAGGAAGCAACATGACACTATAACACTCTCATTCATCAGACGAACCTTTTGTTTAGCAGTTCTTGCCCTGTTAAGTTGTTTCTCATGGACAGCGTATGGGCAAAAATATCACTGCTGCTTTTATGTTTAGTACCATCATTATCTCTGGCTTTCATTTTTATTGTCACAGATAAATTACCTGTGATTTAGAACTTTTTTTTATACAGAATCACAGAATCACAGAATCAGTAAGGTTGGAAAAGACCTTAGAGATCATCAAGTCCAACCTATCACCTATTACCTAATCTAATCTAGTCAAACCTGTTACCTAACCTGACCTAACACACCATCCTACCTATAACACACTACCCTAATACAGTATATAATTAGTTGTTTCAGCTGTTTTTCATTTCCTCTAATAAATCAATTATTTTTCTCCCTCTTCAAGGCAGTCTCTCCTTCTTGCATGTTTTTCGCAGCCAAAGTTTTGGAATAGTTCTTGCCTGTCACCTTAAGTCAAATATGAACACTGTATGGTTTTCAGACTATTTGTGATGTGAATGGGGCTTTGATGATTACCAGACTTGTTACTTTAGAATATTGTTATTGTATATTCTCTGCCTGGATATTTTTATCACTGAATATGTTTTTATTGACTAAATATGAGTGATTTCCTCTATGCTATGCATCCTATGTTTCTGTCCAAGAGTGACAGCTATTTCTAGCCTATGATTTATTTCATTCTAAATCCAGCTTTTTACTTTCACCAAACAACTCTCATTCTAAAAGTATCTTTTCTTTCTGTGGGCAGCAAAGAGACATTAAGGGGATGACTGCTGATGTCTACACTGCGGTGAGGTTAAAGTGGAGATGAATCTCATGTGTCTCCAAAGCTGAGCAGCTCCTCTATTGCCTCTCAACATATTTTTCCTGTTTTCTCCTCTATTGTTACGTGACATAGAACTATTCCATAATGCCACATGAACCTGCTGGTTAAGCAGTGTGGCTCAGCCACACAAAACCTATTTGTATCCACTTGTTCAAGCTTAAAGTGAGTTTCTTTGATTTATTCCTAAAGTGAATTATGGTAAATTGAGTTAAAGTTGTTTGTAATTCTGCCTGGTTCTGCAAGCAGAAGTACAGCATGACTGCGACTAATCCACCTGGAGTTTGCACCTCCCCTTCATTTGTTGTCCTGTCCAGCCTTGGGAGTGCTTGGGGTTTTAATAAGTCTGGCCTCTGGCAGCTTAGATGGTTGAACTGAATACCGATATATTGTAGTTCAATCCATAATGGTTAATAATTCATTTTATTCTCTCCAATACAGATCTGGTACTACACAAACAACATCTTTAGTGAAGCTGGTATCAAACATGAAACAATCCCCTATGTTACACTAAGTACTGGTGCTGTTGAGACTCTGGCTGCTGTTTTTTCTGTAAGTATGGTTATAAACTCTTTTATATATGGTTATAACCTCCCAGGTTGGTGGAAAAGTCATCCAGCATACAAGGGTGTCCCAAATGGTGTTAAATTCTGCTATCTCTGGTCAACCAGACATACTTTTCATAACACATGGGCTCCTGAGAAGGTCATGGACCTTTGCTCTGCACTGAGTGGAGAACTTTAATAGAAAGAAATTATCCATGCACATTTTTTTCTTTCCAATTTCAAACTGGAAAAGTTGGCTAGGGAAAAAAAATATACTAAATGAGCAAGTTAAACTTGAAAGTTTTAGCAGGTGAATACACAATTATTTGCTAAAGGAAACATATTTCTGTTTGTACTGTAATAAATAAGAAGCAAGGTGAGAGGTCTTTGGAATGGAAGTTGCAAAAAGGCAAGTATTCTGTTCTTAGAACTCCTCTGCTGTTAAAACTTTCCCTTACCTTCATATATTCTGTATTTGCACAATACTGGATGCACTAGCCAAGCATTTTTATATGTCAGAAAAATTGTTTTGGAAAAAGTTCTTTCCTGTGGCAGAGCGACTGCTTGTGACCTACAAAACGTTAAACTAAATCCAGCTATCAAGAGTATTTTCTTATAGTCTAGGACATAAGGACTCTAAAAGGTCACAAATACCTTCATCTGATAATTTTGTATTTCCACAAATCTATCTTTGGCTTAATCATCTTGTTTTGTTTGGGGTTTTTTTTAGTAAAAATACATTGATTCTATGATTCTTTTAACAGGTGGAAATAGGGATATTTGGAAATCCCTACCTCTTACAGTTTCTTCTTTGTGATATTGCAGAAACACTTCTCTGTTTAAGATATAGGTAAAAATGATAATTTTACCACGGATTTAAGTGAAGGATACACCTCTTTCATGTGAAAACAGATGAAAATTACATGGGGGTGATTCCGTGACATTAAAGCCATTCTATAAACAGGGCCTGTCATCTTTTCAGCTCCTTCTGTGCTTTCAGTTTTTGGGGATTACACAGAGCACACTGTTCATACATAATGAGGTGGATGTGTCTGTTTCGGCCGCTGGTATGTGTGGTAACTCTTCTGTGGTGGAGTTTTTTTAATACTTTTTGTGTTTAATCTACCTGTTGTGCCTCTGCAAAACCTGATGTGTTGACATCGCTTCTCTCTTCCAATTTCTCAGCTCAAGACATGCTGTTTTGTCGTCTTGATTTTATTTCAGTAATCTTCATAAATGTTCCATTGCTGCTATTTAAAGGAACAACAACAACACGAATTTAGTTTTTTCAGTTGAAGATTTTGCGGCTTATTTATTTGAGTAACTCCCTTTAATTTTTTTTAATGCCTGGCCCTGAGAATGGAGGATTTCCTCCCTCTCTCCACCTCTCACAATGACTTTTTTTTGCTGTTTTTTAAATTCAATTGACAGCATTAAACATTGTCAGGTGTGTGTGCTGCTTGCACCACTCAGGGAAGAAGCAGAAGAAAACCAGAAGAAAACTTAATTTTCCTGGTATGTTTTAATATATTGTGCTTGATGGCAGAAGCCAGATTTTCCTTACAATAAAATTCAGGATTTCAGTAATCAGTAGTAGAGCTATATATAGCTACTGGAGAGGTCTACAAGAAATCATGTACCATCTGTTATTATGCATAAACTAGGTGGTCATGAGACTCTGAGCCTCTGAAGGAATACTTCAGTGTTGATGAGCTCCATTAACAAGACCCATAGGAGTGCCAAAGGGAAAAACAGAAATAGATACATCTCACACAGAAGCAAAGTAATATTTGGGAGATAAACTCTTGAAACGGTGAAATATTTTGAAAGTCTCCCTTTCATGTGTCTCCTGGGAGCAGCAGCACCATGGTAGTAGTAAAGTTGATGTGGTCCATGAGGAAAGACAACATCTCATCCCTTTTATAGCTCTGTCTTGCCTCAGACAACTTGATATGCCCGCTAGTAACATCTTTGCCTACAGCTCCATCCCTCTTTCTCCTGGAAAAAAGCCATATAAACAAAAGACTGAAAAATTAAATATATGCATTATTATTTTCCTTCCATTCATATAATTTGGCTGCAACACCAGCTTACACCAACACTTCCTAGTTTCCTTCATGAAAACGTGTTGTTGCACCACGTACTTGATCCCCCGGTTTCTCTCTAGGGAGACAATATGAAGTTTCTGTGTGTTTTTTTGGTTCGTTGTAGAGAATTCCATCCATTGTACTGAACAGAGATTCTGTTTAGAGGTCTAGGTAGACAATCTAGTTTTTCATGAGGGTGCCTGTTAATTCCAGTTGGCTTCTGAAGAAGTTTGGTATCCTCTAGAATGAAATACTGAATGCATTGACTAAGATAACTAACGGATATGTTACATAGGCTTGTTACAGCAGTAAGTTATGTTACCTGATGCCATGCTTTGAAGAAGGATGAAATATACCTAAAGAATTCCTTGTGTTTATTAGAAGTGTGTTCTGTGAATTATTCAGTAAGGGGATCCCACAAACTTGGTTATTCCTCAGCAAGATTGATTACTGTGGCTATTTTCTAATTTTTAGAAATTGAGGTTAATTTTATTTAGTTGTTGTCTTGCTCTTAGTGGCCAAAAAGAACAAGCCACAAGTGCTTTTTTTAGCAAGGCATCAGGGTCAAGGGAAAGGAAATCATAAGTAAACACCTGAAAATATTCCTTCCCCCTTCATGAAACCAGCATAGAAGAACAAGGATCCAATTTTGCCATCTGTGCCACCACATTTAGTCTTTATATAATGTTCACAGAAAGAGACTAGCTGTGACTATAGGGAGAAGACCGTGTCTTAAGCATTTCCCATAAGGTCATGCACCAAGGTGTTACTAAAAGGCTGTTACAGAGAAAAGTTGTGTGAAGCCAGGAATGAATTAAAATACATTTCAGTACTAGACCATAAAAAAATATAGGAAATCCTTTGCAGTATCACACAGAAGACAAGAAAGCCAGCCTTCTTAGGCCAGATGATTTCATTCTGCTTCAGGAATTCATGAGAAAGGAGCTCTTAGGCTTGTTTTTTGTTTCTCTTAATGTTAACAGATCTTAACATAGGTGAGATTCCCTGCTGACGACATGGCTCATCTTAAAACAAGGGTACTCTAGGTACTTCTGTAGGTATTCTCATCCCCAGCATGTTTCCTCTGTGGTTTCCAAAGCGTGATGCAAGATATTTTCATTGGGTTTTGAGTAATTTTTTTTGTCAATCTATTCAAAATTATCTGCATCAGAGTATTCAGATGCCACCACTATAAAATAAAACATCAACCACAATAAACTGTCGTAGATCAAGTCAAGGCTGAGGTCTAGTCTAGCTTTTATAACATGAGCATGTCAAAGACAAAGCTTCATGATTTAACGACTAAATCATCACCTAAAGCAGGTTTGCTTCAGAAATATCTACAGTTTATTCAAGGGATATAATAAGAATAAGGAAATGGGGTATTTTTGTGTTGCACTCAAGGCTGTTGACAAGCGCTGCTGAGGCAAAAGTGTCTGGCTGGGATGAGTCCCTGCATGGGCCAAGTCTTGATCATGGTGATCTGGCAGGTGTTAAGTCTGGAGAGCATCTTCAGTGAATTCAGTCAATCACCTGCCAAGTGAGGCGGATTAAGGATGTCTTATTGCAAAATACTTCTAACTGAGCTTAGAAACTTGGCAATCAATTCTGCCCTTTGCTGAGGGCAATCTCCAGCCTGGTACCTACAGAAGACGTGTAAGACCTTATCCTGTCATGGCTTTAACACAGATACAGGCAAATTGGTGTAAGAACCTGGTAGGCAGATATGTATTTAAGGCTTGTACTTATGTGGTCAAACTCGATGCTAGACCTCTAAATTCCACTGTGAGTATTAAATACAATAACCCTTTTCTTTGTTTTGAAATTTATAATTCATACAGTAGACAAATGAATATATATCCAAATATGAATCGAAAAAACCCAATTTATAATGCTCAGTCTGCTGTTCCTCTCCTTTTTCTGGATGCAAGATACTACACATTGTGTCATAAAGTTACATAAAGAGATTATCCATTTTAATCCTGATATTTAAAATGGAAGTGACAGTGTTAGTTCACCACATTAAGTCTAAATCTAATCATACAGTCTTACTGAGACCTTTATCCAAAACACATGAGAGAGAAAGTGCGACTACTCTTGACATTAATATATAGAGCAAATTTCACAGAGCTGATACATCAAGTAAATCTGATAGTGTTTGCTTAGTATAACATAGGGTCAGGGTATAAGTAGGCAACAGTATTCAGTGACCTCCTGTTTGGGCTGTAGAACTTGCTTAGACATCCATTTTATCCAGAGGAGCTTGTCTGATCTTTTTAAATGCACTTTGCTTTCATTATGTCAGCTCCGATATCTGCAGCTGACTCAAGTGAAAAGGTTGACATTTGCATCTTTAACTTTATTCACAAGTGTTTCCTGCCAGGCAAAAGCAAGTTATGTGAACTGTTAATGCAGCTTGCATAGCAGTTGCCTTATCATCACCAAACGTGTATGCTGAGAGAATTTTGGTTGCAATGGTTTTTTTACACATTTTCAGTAATTTCAGCTGTGTTAATTATCATGACTGGGTGTAGTGTTCCACAAATGCATGTTTATGATCACACATAAACAAGTACCAGCCTACACAATTTGGCACGTAATTCAATGTGCTATCACAAAAAACAGTTGGAAGATTCTTCTTTTGTCTCTACCGATGCATCTACCATATTTCTTGATATTTATTTTATTCTACTGTATAGTATATTTTGTCTTTTTATAGATCTTCACAGAATCACAGAATCACANTTGCATAGTATATTTTGTCTTTTTGTAGATCTTCAATAGGTAAGAGCTACCAGTGCATACCAGTGGAGAATTTGGAACTATAAATACTTGAAAACTGGTGAATCATCTTCCACTTCTTATGAGTCATAGGAATCTTAGTGGGTTTTGCAAGTTAACAACTTTTGGATTTGTACTATAATCATAACTAAAAAATTAAGTTGTTGTCTGTTTAGAACCTCAAAGCCAGCATTTTTTTCACCTGGGAAACTTGCTGTTATAGAAGTCAAGTTAGACCTTGCTTTTCAAATATGTATTGCTGAATGCTCAGAATTTATTGGAGCTTTTTTTTTCATTAAGAAAGGATGACCAAACAATTCAACAGAGAAATTTGAGGTGTTGACATAGATTTTCTTGAGTAATCCTCAAGAAGAAATAAAATCTTAGTTCAAAATGCTGTAGACCAAAATAGCTTTTTCGGTGAGCTGTTGAAGCGTCTGTGCACTTAATTCAAAAAACCTCTTTGGCCTTGATAAAAAAATGGTGCTTCCTGAGAGATTTTTTTGCTGTGGACTAGCTGCTGACTCCCAGTTGAACAATTTTTGATCTGTCAATGGGCCCTGGGATGCTTCTGTATCTGCTTCTGCATCTGAGTTTGATTCTTTGTAGTATCCCATTGCAGCTGAGACTGGTGTGCCTTGTTTGAATCTAGGCCATAAGCATATGTGTTTTGATGGTTTGGAAGTGGTGACATGAGAGAAAGGTCATGCATTTGAACAAAATAAGAACTTTTCCCAGTGAGGGAAGTTGGTCCGTTTCAAGAAAATGGAATCACAATAAATGTCACCAACTATTGTAATTATTGATTGTTTGGGGCAGAAACAGCAGGGAGTGCCCAGATGCCAAAGCATTCAAGTTCCTCAGTGCTTCTGTAATAGTAATAGATAGTAATATTGTGTGCTTGGGAAACCTGGCATTAGCTCAGGATAAAAATGACATGGGCTTGCTTGCACATGGATTTTCTTGATTTTTTCCCCAATTGTCTCTGAGTAAAAAAAGAATTAAAATATATTATAAACTGCTTTTATCTTCTATAAAAAGTATATGGAGCCCACAGACCTGTTGTATCTGTGCTTGGCTGATCTCAGTTAAAACTGGGGGTGCCTCACCAACCCACCTAGGTTTACCTAAATAGGTCCACAAGGTAGGTAGGTGTAACTGCATCCACATGTTTTTTTCAGAGGACTTAATCCAAACTCTCATCCCTTACTGGAATTGCTTTGCTTTGAGCTCTGCAGCTAAAATCTATATACAGTTATTCTTCACCCTTCATGAGCAACGGGTCTCCTGGGGCTCTCACAAACTAATTTGCAAACACATGCAGGTCATTAATATGCACACAGGCCACGCCCATTGCTCCACCCCCAGCCAATCAGGCGCACTTGGGATCATTTTCTGCTCCTCCCCATGGGCTCTCACAGCACAGGGGAGCAAAGGGAAGCGTTTCTGAGACCTCTCTACCTGGGGAGACTCCCTGGAGAATCCCTGGGCTTCTCTTNCACGTTCCAGTGACAGCCAGTCATAGCAAGTGAAAAAAAGTAGGGCAACAAATACTTGAATCTCAAGAGCTCTTGGGAAGAACTCCACAAGAAGCATTCATTAATCATGGTGGAAAATGCTTGTCATCTTGTAGAGGTCTCAACAGTGAAGCAGTTGCAGTTTTGAAACATTTGGTCCTTATAAGCACAATGTGAAATCTTATTAACATCAGTGCAGGTCTTTTTAAAATTCCATAAATCCATTACGGAAGCTCTGGATACTGCCCAAATGAGTATTTTTCATTAGTATTTAAAGAAACAAAGAATGGTAAATTTTGCCACAGAGCTACTTTCAGGGTTCTGCAGTGTCATCCTGTGTATTTCCAGCCTGAAAGTTCAGCTCAGGGTGCAGGGTCAACATGTGTTAAAGCCTGTCCTAAAATCCACTGGTGAATCCCACACTGAGGAAGAAGTGCTTGCCACTTGAGGCACTTCATCCCTGGGTGACTCTCTACTTTAATATATTTTTTCTAGATGCTCACAGTGGTGTGGTGTGTGCTATCTCCTCATTTAAGGGTATTACTTCAGATTTCATTTTAGTTGCTCATTTTATCTTTTGCTCAAAGATGTGCGGAAGATGGATGTCAGTCCCCAGTAAATAATTATATGGCAAATAATTCTGTGATTCTGACTTTATTTGAAGTGGTGCATTTCAGGTTTCATAAAATTGTTTTATTTTTCTCATAAAAAAGCCAACGATAATTAATAATTTTAGTAGATATCAACAGGAAAATTACATCAATTTTTTTGGCCTAAAGTCAAATGCCACTTTTTGTTTTCCAGGGCTTAGTTATCGAACGGCTCGGACGCAGGCCTCTTCTCATAGGAGGTTTTGGATTGATGGTTGTCTTCTTCTCAGTACTTACTGTCTCCCTGACTTTACAGGTAACACTATATATTTTTCTCTCTTTGGCCTATTTTAAACATGCTCAATACCAGTTTGCCTCAACAGTCTTAAAGAAGCCAATCCTTTTAGTCAGTTTAGCTTAAGGATTGAAAGGTCTCTTTTGCTACTTTATTAATCTGTTGGCTTCAAAGTGCTATGGTTAGTCATTACAGCTTTTGCATTAAAAAGCCATAGGGGGTTTCCCACACTCACAGGTTCACAGGTTATTCTGAGCTGGAAGNGGGGGAAGAGAAGTTTCAGTCTCCAGTAAATAATGATATGGCAAATAATTCTGTGATTCTGACTTTAATCTATTTGAAGTGGTGCATTTCAGGTTTCATAAAATTGTTTTATTTTTCTCATAAGAAAGCCAACGATAATTAATAATTTTAGTAGATATCAACAGGAAAATTACATCAATTTTTTTGGCCTAAAGTCAAATGCCACTTTTTGTTTTCCAGGGCTTAGTTATCGAACGGCTCGGACGCAGGCCTCTTCTCATAGGAGGTTTTGGATTGATGGTTGTCTTCTTCTCAGTACTTACTGTCTCCCTGACTTTACAGGTAACACTATATATTTTTCTCTCTTTGGCCTATTTTAAACATGCTCAATACCAGTTTGCCTCAACAGTCTTAAAGAAGCCAATCCTTTTAGTCAGTTTAGCTTAAGGATTGAAAGGTCTCTTTTGCTACTTTATTAATCAGTGGGCTTCAAAGTGCTATGGTTAGTCATTACAGCTTTTGCATTAAAAAGCCATAGGGGCTTTCCCACACTCACAGGTTCACAGGTTATTCTGAGTTGGAAGGGACCCACAGGATCATCAAGTCCAACTCCCAAGTGAACGTCCACCCAGGGATCAGGCCCACAAGTGTGGAACCACGGGCACCACGCTCCATCCATCCAAGCCTCATTCAATCTCCTAAACTCGAAAATTTATGCATATCATGAATCTTATAAAGACAATTTTACCCATCGTTTACCCGTATTCCACATGTTTATATTTCTTTGTAATTCCCTCTCTCTGAGATATCCTTCATATTTTATATGTCATGTCTATTTTAATTTTGGATATTTTGTTTTCCAGCTAGTGAAAAATTTCCATGTTTCCTGTTCCTTTCAAGTAACTTTTCTGGCGTTTTTTTTAGTTAATATATATAAAGATTTAGCCTTAGGAGAACACTTGCACTTCGAAGAGAGGTGGGCATAGACCTATTGTAATAGGTCAAGGAGTAATGATTTTAAACTAAAATAGGGCCAATTTAGACTAGAATTGGAAGAAATGTTTTACTCTGGGGGTGGTGAAACACTGGAACAGGCTGGAACACCACAGAGAGGTGTTTGATGTCCCATCTCTGGAAACATTCAAGGTCAGGTTGAACAGGGCTCTGAACATGTCCCTGCTCATTGCAGAGGGCTGGCACTAGATGAGCTTTAAAGGTCTTTTCCAATCCAAATGATGCTATGATTCTAAGTTCTCAGATGTTACTAGCACTCAACTCCCCAGGTGTTCCAAATGATCAGAGAAGGATTATGAAACTAGTTTAAACTCTGGTCCTGAGTAATTTTTCCTTCTTTGGCTTCCATTTACCCAACAATGCAGTTTGTTTGTGTTCCTAAGGACTTTTGAGAAGCACATAAAACTGACGTCTGCAGTTGACATGGGTTGGGATGCTCTTTCATCAAGTTTTTTTCCTGTTGTCATTATGCCATTAATCTGACTTTCAAAACTTGTTTCTTGCTTTGAGAGAGTCATTAAATCAGTTTGACTGGCAGGTGTATATTACATCACTGCAAAGTTTTCTTGGACTTATTTGTATGTACAACACTATAAAGATTTTCTTCACATACCTCAGGACAGCTGTAAGACAGCTCTCCTCCAGATGGGAGGTGTTATTGCAAATTTTGTATGCCAAGTGAAAAATTCTCTTCCAGATCTTTTCAAACCTAGTCTGATGTTTGAGGACCTTCAGCTATTATAAACCCCCGAAGTCTGAATGCTTTTCAGTTTTACATCCTTTTATCAGAAGTGTCTCAATCTGATAAGAATTAGAGATTTGCTTTGAACAAAGGACCAGGGCACAAATAGGCTCCATCTCTGAGGAATTTATATCTATTAGTATTTGCAGTTTCTTTTTCTCAGAGACTTTGGATTTACTTCCAGACAAGAACACCATAATGTGTAATTTTGATAGATCTACAAGGGTTTTGGTTAACATTAATTCCTAGGAGACCATGTTTTCCACAGAACTGAAGGAACAACCCAGAATGTAAGAGGAAAAAGCATCAGGAAAACGGGGTCTTTACTTAACAGTGAAAAAGTATAATTACTTATTTTAGCAAGACTATATTTTACAGTGCCATTCAGGGTGATAATTTGTGATAGCACAGTTACATGTATCTTAACCAACTTTTCAAATATAGTAAAATTCTGATACGAATATCATTCACACTTTGCTGAGGGAAAACCCCCACGTGTTGGAGAGAGAAAGGAAAGGGCATCCAAGGGGTTTTCCCCATCTATTATTAGAATCAAGCATTCATATACATGATTAAGAAACAGTGTCCTGCAAACTCTATAGAAATGACTGATCATATTTCAAGTTCCTATCACGTAGAGGTCTGAATAGAGAAAAAAACTATGTAGAAGTACAAGAAAGATTGTCTTGGGAGGAAAATAAATGATGCTATTTACAGCTCCTTTAAAAAAAACATTTATAGTTTTTTCTGGTATTACCTTTACCCATTGTTTGCTCGTGTGGCCCTCTTAGTGTCCGAAATAAGATCATGGCTGAAAACCCCTGGGCTGTGGCTTTCTCATGTTTTGCCCAGATGCACATTCAGCCCTCCTACTAAATAGCAGCATGTTGTGTCTAGTCTTCATCCAAGACTTTGACTGGTGAACTTTGAAGCTTTATGGGCTATCACAGTTGTTCTTTTAAAACATGACTGAAATACCTGAGGAGGATGGATACACTGAATCTGTTCAATGGAAAGGAAACCTCTTTTTGGGGTTGGCTTGAGCCTTAGCACAGGAAGTTATGGATTTCTGGAGTTCTGGCTTACGTGGTGCATGAGCTTGTCGAGTGTTTCTCCACAGTGGTGAGTGTCCCCGCCTCTCACGAGGGAGACTGGTGTTCAGTTCGCTGATGGGGAGGCAGTGGTGCCGTTTAGGAGTTGGACTTGATGATCCTTGTGGGTACCTCAAAACCCAAAATATTCTGTGATTCTACAGGGATTCCACTGAAACCAAGCTCTTTAATACAAATCATCTAATACGGTCCTACAGAAATACTGTGATTTTCTGAAGTAACTCTAGACTGGTCTGCCCAGGGAGGTGGTGGAGTCGCCATCCCTGGAGGTGTTTAAGGTCAGACTGGATGAGGAGCTCAGTGCCATGGTCTGGATGGTGGGAGGCTCGGATGGATGGAGCGTGGTGCCCGTGGTTCCACACTTGTGGGCCTGATCCCTGGGTGAGCGTTCGCTTGGGAGTTGGACTCGATGATCCTGTGGATCCCTTCCAACTCAGAATAACCTGTGAACCTGTGAACTTTAAATTCTGAAATAAATGAGTAGTTATGGAAAACACTATCATCTGTAATTTTAAAAAATAAAATATATTATTATATTTTAAAATATACAATGTACTTAATGTGAATGTCTTTTATCTACCCAGAAAACTGTGTATTGGCTTCCTTACCTCAGTATATTTTGCATCCTTGCAATCATTGCATCGTTCTGCATTGGACCAGGTATGTCTATAAATATCTTTTCATTTCTTTGCACATCAAAGCACAGATACTTTTGCACTGGCATTACGTTAACAAATCACTTGTACAGAAGTTCACTTTACCCTTATCTGAATACCACAGGGGATCTAAGACAATGAAAGAGAGTGTTATTACAAAGTTATAGGAATATTCTTGATAAAAACCCTTGTACACGTGTTCTCACTTAGATGTCAACATAATTGAGAATTAGGGCCTAAGTTTCAATCAGTGCAAAACTAAAATGTTCACTGTTATTGTAAGAACACTGATTTTCAAGATCTACAAGAAACACTTGGACGGGAAGCTGAGTGGTTTATGTAAAAATGCTTGTGTTAGCAATTCAGTGCTGGTAGAATTCAAATGGGACACTGGTGGAGGGGGAGGAAGGAAGAGTTGTATGAGGCTCCTTTTTTCTCTTCCTTTCCAAAGACAGAGAAGCACTGACCAATAGAGTTTACACATATCAGTGTCTTTAGGGATGTGATGAAGAAGGTAGCTCTCCTGATCATGGAGCTGCTTCTTTTCCACCACCTCTTGTCTGGCATTCGCTATGGATTGCATACATTTCAGAACTGATGCCCTCAGACAACTGCTTTTGTAGGTTGTATTGTGTTTATCAGAGATATTTTCTCAGCTGCACTTAGATTACTTATGGATGACTACAACTTTACAGACAATCCAATACTCACAGATTGTACTTTATTGTATTTCATTTTCCTTAACAAAGAAAGTGTTTGCAGTATAAAAAAATGATAAAGTCAAGCCTTCCTCAGAAATGTAGATTGAAAAGATAAGGGCAACAGTTAAGTCTCAGCAAAGCATTTTCTAACTTGATACGAGAGGAAAAGAAAGTCATCCTTTGGTGTTGCGGGTTAGGAATGGTATTCTCCAGTTCAGTGTTCCCACTGAAACCACTCCAGGGCCACTCACTCCTCCCTCTCCCTCTCCTGCAGCAGAATGGAGAGGAGAACTTGCAAATAGATCTTTACACAAAAGGTAAAGATCATGGTGTGAGATAAGAACAATTTACTGCAAAACAGCATTGAGGTAAAAAAACAAGGAGTAACAGCAACAGTAGTCGTGACAGAGGGTACAAGGAAGAGTTGAAGGATTCACGCAGAAACTCCTCACGATATCCAAGCACTCCCTCCTCAATGCCCTTCCCTTGTCACTAGAAAATGAGCTGAGGTGGTATAGAACACCCCCCAGGTCCTAGCCATTCCCCTCCTGGCTACTAATTAACCCTGTCCTGGCTAGAACCAGGACATGAGAGTATAAAGCACTGAAAGACTTCATTCCATCCTTGGAGCTATTAAAAACTCAGCCAGACAACTCCATGAGCAATTGTCCCTGCTAAGACCAGCTGAACTCCAGAAATCCCTTCCAGCCTAATTTATCCCGTGATTCTAATAGAATTCTATCTTTGGAAAATGCATTTTAACAAAGTTGTAAATACTTGCCTGAAATATTATTTCTCTAAATAATATTGCTCTAGCCTTCAGATACTTTAAGGGAATGAGATCCTGCAGTTATCAAATAAGGAAATGCTCATAAAAATTATTTCCAGTTAAAGAGAAATGCAATCCAGATTCAATCAATATACAGACCAAGATTCAAAACAGTGTTTAAATTTTTGAAGTTTCTGGAAAAATCAGCTGCTTTGCAGGATTTTTTTCACTGTTACTCAGCTGTAAACCAGAACATAAGATTTCTGTTCCCCTGAGTTCTCGGAGGGCTTTTTTCATACACTATTAATTGCCTCTTTTTCTTTGCAAAGAGTTTGACATTAAACATTAATCAACTGTTTATGCAACTTCACCACTGAAGTGGTCTAACTGATTGATTGTGGTTTATTTGGGGAAAGAAAGAGTTGATGATGCTTAATGTGACTCTAATGAAATATTGCTGTAATTTGGTGGATCCTCTTCCGGAAAGCTGAGGAAAAAATATGTTGCTTTAGAAGAAAATGGGTAGAAGATCAAGATATCCCTTTCCCCATTGTTTTTCAATAATTTACTGATAAAATTCTGAAAAAAGATTTCCAATCCCTTTGTCCTTCTCTAAGGACAAACCTCAGGTTCAGCTAGATCCAATGTCCTGCTGACCTATGTTTTCTAGACTGGGATTGGGATTTTTTTAATTTTTCTGTGGAATAGAACTTTTCTTGAATTTTGAATACCATGGCATGCGGGTGAGAGACGCTTTTCCAGAACTAGAGCATATTTTTATTTGGCTTAGGGTCTTCCTGTGGCATAGTTTCATAGTGTTCAATGGCATTGTTAATTCTCTGTCTGAAACTGCAAAATTTTACAGAATCACAGAATCACAGAATGTTATGAGTTGGAAGGGACCCACAAGGATCATCTAGTCCAACTCACCGTCTAACACCCGTAAGGAGACCGAGAGCACATCGCAGAGCATAACACCAAACTGGATCCCTCACAGTCTAGCAGGCCACTCCGAGCCGGAAGGGGCCCAACGTCATCCAGCCCTACACCCCCCAGCTAGACCATGTCCCTAAGCTCCTCGTCCAGTCTTCTCTTAAACACCTCCAGGGATGGTGACTCCACCACCTCTCTGGGCAGCCCATTCCAATATGCGATTACTCTCTCTGTGAAAAACCGCTTCCTAATGTTAAGATTGAACCTCCCCTGGCGTAGCTTGAGGCCGTGCCCTCTCGTTCTGGTGTCGTCAGCCTGGAAGAAGAGGTCCAC